>CM033275.1:20862443-20902683 GCA_019343175.1 Oedothorax gibbosus
TCTATGGGACTGGGAAATAGTTTTGAAATCACAACTTTTGCAAAAGAATTGCTTTGCTGTTTTATCCCATTTTCACCAGGTATGGGAATCATCATAACATCAATTTAAAACAAAATTGAAAAGAAAATAACATCCGGTTATTTGATTATTAATTGATAAAGTTTTGGCAAATAGTGTTGAAATCTGCTGTATATTTTTGGCATTTTAAAACTTCAAAAATATTTAATTAAATAACTAGATACCATTTTCGTTTCAAATTTGTTTCATGTTATGTTGATTCCCAAACTTAGGGAAAAAGGGCTGACATGGCAAAGCAATACTTCTGCTGAAATTGCGATTCCCAAACTAATGCATTAGCTCAATGGGACTGTAAATCCTTCTTAACCCTTAAAAAAAATCTTAAATCTTCTAAAAAGACATTGACCTAAACAGGATTGGTCTGATCAATGTTATAGGAATAAAGGAATTAACTATTTGCATGCCATGAGTGGCAACTGTTTCAACTGTATTGTTTTCATTCTTAGTCCCTCTGGAATTAGATTTCTTTTTGTTATTCACGAAAGTGAGTTTTCTATGGTTAAAACTAAGAGTTCATGATTTGGAATGTTGTGTAAAAACTTTTCTTTCAGTAGAACGAAGGTTTATCACTGTTTGTGAATAACGTCAAATTGCTGTTCCATAAATTTGCTTTATTTCTCTACATAACACAAAATATCATCTCAACCAAAGTTTTCGACAACATGGTCATTTGGGTAATGCTTTTCATAGCCTAAATTTAATTAAAATCGATATAACTTTATAAATGGCAGGAATAAAAACAAGTTGCACATAAAGAACTATAAAATAAACCGCAGCAGACGAAAAACAGTGCATTGAGAGTGAAACCAAAACAACCAATGAAATTACCTAAATGATTGGTTTAATTATGCATTTCGGTTATTTTTTAAAACTATTTTACATGGTTCTAATGTGATCAGATTTCAAAATCAAATGTAAATGTTTTCTGCCTACACTTGTGGCCAACCTAACTTGGGTAAAAACAAAGAGTAAAAAGGCAGAGGGGAAAGCATGGTGCTATGATACAGGACAATAAATCATCAGCCGTGCCGATTCAAACGAAACAAGAAAAAAGTTACAATCAGTCGTCTGGTTTGGCGCCGATATCGCTTCAGTTTGCCTTTTGTAAATTAACGTTATTATAAGTATTTTCTTTATGCTCAATAAGGCGCTTTTTTTAAAAGCAAGGTTGCAAAATATATATAATTGTTAATTGTTTAAATTCTTAATTCTAAAAAGGTTTCATCTTTTCCTGTTTCTTCAAGACAAGTATTAATTTAATGTTTTTGCTAAATTAATTTATAAATTATATTGAAAAATAAATGATGGCTATGAGATGTTTTGATTTCGTTAATAATATTACATTCAATTTCATTGTTTTGCTTTGAATAAAAAAAATATGGTGAGTGGGGTGGGATAAATTTTTTAAAATACACATGTTTGATTTATAGGCTCTTAGAATAGTAGAATAATAATTCAAATTTTGATGAGAAATTCATAAAAAAAAAATATTTTTCAAAATTAATACTTAAAAACAATATATATTTTTTAATTGTAATGGGGTTGTTTCACGGTGGATCTGGCAATAGCTCTGCGGTTTTGTTTTCATATCTCTCGAATTAATGTTGTTTTGGTATTCGGGAGTAAGTTTTCGAAGAGAATATTTTAGTTGTTAATTTTTTAAAATTCTAACTTCTTTCAATGCAAGTTTTCCTTGATAAATGATTAAAACAACCAACAGCACAACAAGAAGTTGTAATTTAAAAAAAAAATAACAGCTAAAATAACTTATTCTTTGAAAATTCAATTTCGAATACAACAAAAGTAATTTGAGAGACATGAAAACAAAACCGTAGAGCTGTTGCCAGATCCTCCATGAAACAACCCCATTGTAAAAGTGTTAATATTTTTAAGCTAAAAATAAGCTCACATCTCTAAAATATAATAAAAAAAATATGAGGCTGTAGGGATTCAGGGCAGTATTCAAGGCAGTAGGAATTTCATTACTCTTAAAAAAAAACATGGACAGTCCGCTTTATATCGGAAAGGGTAATGGTCGTCATACTTCACCATACTTGTAATCCTTTTTCCTGAACGTTTTTAACAGGTGTAGTTAAGCATCCTTTGCTTTTATACTCAGTTAGCGTGCGTCTTATGCTGTTAGTAAAAAGGCCAGTCAGATTATGTTCTTATTCAAAATTTGAACCATTGCATTGTAACACAGCAGAACACTGCAATTTTTTTTACGGTATTGTAAAGTGTGAATTCCAAACTTTTATTGCAAATAAAACCGAAGAAAAACCTAGAGAAACGACATAAAAAAACTGTACAAAAAGTTAAAAAATAAAATTAATTTGATGAAAGCAGATTTTTTCAAGCTCTTTATAGAAAGCATACAAAATATTTCTGAAAACCGAGAAACTATAAAACTATATTAACAAACTTAAAAATTTTAATAATGTACACAAGTTTTCACTTTTCGTACAGTACGACTCAAAAAGTAACAAAGAAAATAAAAAAATCTTTATGACATTTATTGAATACTTGACTACAATTACCAACGACTTTTCCAAAAAATTCAAAATTTTTAAAATCTACTTTTGTTCAGCCAGCTTGGGCAAATGCTTTTGATAACTTCTATTTTCCATTTAAAAAAAGAATTGTAAATTGCCTTCCTTCTTAAGCTAAAATTCATTTTCAATCGCCAATTACACAGTGAATTATGATATAATGAAAGAAAAAAAACATCTGCCGCTGTCATAATAAACAAAATCCGATCAAATCCGGCAACCATGGAATGGGAAAACGAAACAATGATCCGTTGGCTGGAAACTCTTGTAAGGTAATATTTATATACAAAATGATCGGAATACAATTTAACCAAAATACACTTTTCATTCTAATAAAATTGCCAAATTTTCTCAGAAAATATTCAAATCTGTTAGCCCTTAAACGAAATTAATGTTTTAAACAAGTTTTCTGCATGGATTCGCAAATAATTTATGGAACTCTCTCTCTTTACATCCGCGGAAGGATCTTCTCCATAGCATATTTCTATTTACCCAATTTAGGTTGACCAGGAGTATAGTCCTCCTGATCACAACGCAAGCTTCAAAGTCACTTTCTTCCCTTACCACCTCGCATGGTTTTCCAGGAAACAGTATCACCATTTTTGTTTGTTCCCCATCCTACTCGGGGTTGGTTTTTTCCTGTCCAAAACTTATATTTCCCATCCCAGTGGAAAATACTGGTAAATACCAGGAAAAACAGGGAAATGCTTCTTTCTTTCTGAGAAAAACTGAGAAATACTTTGCTTTTCTTGGATATACCTTATCTATGAAATTCCTTTTGATTAAAAGTTTAAAAAAGTAAACATCGTTTTTTTCTTTTTTGGTTTTATCCTAATGTTTGTTTTCTGGCTGTGATCGCGGTTGTGTCACTGTCTGGGTGGAGGATCCCTTGTTAAGCACACTTTTTGTTCCCCCCTCATCCTTACTATAGCCCTATAGTTTGCCAAAGCCTAGTATTTTATTTCTAGATTTAGTTAGTAGACATAACTCAATAATTATTTATCTTATGCAATATTTGAATAATTATTAAATGCAGACGTGAGCACTTAACTAATAAACAAAATAAAAGAACATGATTATTATATTACCATAGATGTAAAGTAATTAAGGAAGATTTGTCTATTTTTGAACATATTAAGTCCATGATGATAAATATTTATTAAAATACAAAATTAAAATAATTTCAATTAATCAATTCAATTAATAATCATCCAAAAATATTAACTAAAATTGATTAAGTAATTGTTGTTTTAAGTTTTTTCCTGGGCGGGAAAAAGAATTTTTCCCAGGATGGTAAATACCGTTTTTTACCATGGTATTTACCAGGGGTAGTAAAAACCACGCCAACCCTGATCCTACTTGAGTTTAGGCAAGGTAAAAAGCCATTGCAATTCCCCCCACAGCAAAACCTCAAACAAGGTAGGTTTGAAGATCGATGCCCACATCGTTTCCTGGAAAAGTATTTTCGAAGCTTTCCTTGTAATCAGTAGAACTTAAGTATCAGTTAATGGTTCCCAATTCCTTTTATGACTATGTATATATTTTTAACATTAATCCAGAGAAAAACTTTACTGCTAAATTAAATTTAAATTAAGATCATTAATTGGGCTGGGGAGCCCAGTCAGTTAATGCGTTCCCTTGCATGCGGAAGGTCCCAGGTTCGGGTCCTCGCCAAAATTGCCGACCTATAAGCGGCCCGTGAAGCCAAAAATATCCCACAAATAACACCTTGTATAGAGAGAGTGCACATTAAATATGCTTAAAAGTCCCAACACTGTGTACGCTGTCACCCTTAACGGTTGCGTTGGGTGCCTACTCAGGCACCTCACGGCTTGTCACTTGGCTATGGTACTAAATTACGACGCCCTTCGACAATAGCCCTATTGGTTGGGTGCCTGACGATAATTCAAACTAACCTTACCAAGATCATTAATTGCAGTTTCAAACTTTAGTTATGAATTAGCATTCAATTATTATTTCCTGCTTTGTTTCTCAGGCATCTCCAACATTTCTGGGGTGCGTCCGGTGACTTCTGGCAAAGTCAGTGGAACAAAATCTGTCGTTGGTTTGGCAATGACAAATACTTCATGGGCATTTGGGGTAAGTATGAAATTACATCAAAGATGGCTTAACCTCTTCATCACTCCTGAAAAAATTTATGTATTCTTTATGTAAAAATTTTTTTCAAACCATTATATATTAAAAAGTATGTAAGTAAGTTTTGTAAGTAATTGCGAAATTATTAATGTTTAACTTTTGCTGAGGGTCACACCAATTTAGTGAAATTTGAGGGTTAAAAGTACCCATTATTAGTGTGCTGTGAATAAACAAACAGGCTCTGTCATTTTTTGTGTCATTAAAGTCCATTATAACTTTTTTTCAAATCCAAAATATCCCATACATTAACCACTAAAAAACTAGTTTTTTTTCAAGGCCTTTGAAATCTGCTTGACCCTTCTTGGTACATCATTATTTAATCCAATTAATGAATCAGCTGCTTCGGAACAAATGAACATTAAAAAAATGGCAAACGAACATTATAGAAATAAATAGCCTTCTAAACAAAAACTCCTTGGCGCCACAGCCCATTACTGGGTCAAGGCCTGTCGTGCCCATTTCAGCTTTTGTGACCTAGGGCTCTGGGGTGCTAGGCATGTGTCCTGGTAAGGTGGTCAGCCTCACGCGGAACCCCCAGTATTTAGTTCCCAAGCATGCTTGGTACCAATTTTATCGACCCACTCAAGGGATGAAAGGATGGGTCAACCTCAAACTAGCCTCTTCTACTTCTGAGAAAATCCCTAGATCTCCCATGAGTAGTCAGTTTTGATTCAATTGCTGTTCCTTAAAAGTTTTCCTATAATTTTTCTATAGTATTGCCTCTTCAAATGAACTTTATTAATTGAATTACTAATTTTATACATCTATTATTAGTGTATTATATTATAAAATTAGAATAAGTTTTAGATGTTATTTTTTAAACTATTCACTTGTTCAATGGAAAAAAACTTATGACGGTTAACATGAAATTCGGTTAACACGAAATATTTTGGTACTATCTCTTCGAGTTTGCGTTAACATGGTTCAACTGTACTTTTAAAATTACGAGGTATTGTCCTTAAGTCATTCTTTCAAAATTACCTCAAATATTCATAACAGCCCATATGTAATGCAACTGCAAAGGTACCTGACCCATTTGTGAGAACCATTAAGACAATATCCTTTACCGAATAAAAACTTCAAATTTAAATATGAAAACGAGTTTTTTGTGCATTGTAATTTGTTCGACATAAATTGTTCAATACTATGGTCTTCATACGTCTAGTATTTTGTTTTAGTCAAATTTAAGCAAAAAAAATTTTCCCATGGCAAATTTTCTTGCCCTTCGTCATTAAAGGGTTCAAAATTCTTTTTTTCTAAGACAAATTTTATTATTTGTTTTGGTACTGTATGTTTAAGAAAAATAATTTCCTGTGTAGTAAATGTTTTGTGTCTTATTTTATCTAATTTTGTTCAACTTAAATCCATTGTATGAAAATGTAATGGGGTGTTCAGTACATATGTTTCTAGTTCATCAATATATTTTTGTTTTGAAAACACAGTATCTCTTAGTTATCTCTGGTATTATAACGTGTGTTTTATCTGTGCCATTTTTTATTATCTTTAAAACAGTTTTCATTTTAAAAAGTGCATCTTGATAATATAAGCCTTTTTTAATCTAGAAATAAGTTTGATAATTTTTTTCATATAGATTATGAAAATATCATAATGAGAAGTGATGTAATATCTAAATACTATGTTATCAAAATCTGCCTTTATCAATGATATCATAGATTGGATCATGAGTGAAAGCATATTTTATCATAAAAAATAATTCCCCTAATATGTCATTCCCATATATAATATATGTAATAATATAATTCCCCTAAATGTGTAGACGTTTTTCATTTTATGAACTAAATGTCACACGTTAAGATCGGTTAATAAGTTAACCGCTTAAATTCTTTAGGAAAGGAATTAATTATTACATATATCCTAAGTTAAATATGACATTCTTGTAAATCCAATGCAGTTATCTGGAGAGTTGGCAGATTTGTCATGCAGTAAAATGAGCTTTCTGCTTAGGTTTATCTAAATAAAAATTGTATAAGGCAAATGTAGACCATAAACCTGACCAATTTATGTAGGACAAATTAAACGAAAAATGAATTTTAAAAACATAGTTTTTAGGTTGGAAATGAAGGTGCTAATGGTACTGTGGTGAATCTTGGTTAAATTAATTTCTTCGGCACCCCATTTTGAACCCCATTTTGGGAAATGAAACTTTTACACACAGTACTTCTCTTTGCACTCGAATTCTGTAAAATCACGAACTGAAACCCAAAGATCTGTCACTCAAATTTCTCACCCAATAGTATAAATTCTAATATATTCTTTTAACTGATGCCTGCATAATAAAGGCGGGACAAATTCATTCCCAGTGAGATTCGAAGCCTACAAGATACCACTTTTGCTCCTACTCTCAAGCCAAAAGGGGGGTTGCTGGGGAGCCGATTCGGTTAGGCTTTCGCCTAGCATGTGAAAGGTCCCAGGTTCGGGTCCGGGCATCGCCGAAATAGCTGCCGACCTATAAACGGCACGTGCAGCCAAAAAGTCCGATGAATAATACCCTGTGTAGAGAGAGTGCACGTTAAATATGCTTCAAAAGTACCATCACTGTGTACGATGTCGCCCTTAACGGTTGCGTTGGATGCCTATTCAGGTGTCTGCTCGTCACTTGACTGTGGTTCTAAAATACGACGCCCGTCGCCAATAGCCCTCGTGTAGCTCTAGTGCGACGATAATTCAAATTAAACTAAACTCAAGCCAAAACCTGTGATGTCCTGAACCATGATTTTCTTATTATGTATTCATTATCAAGTAGTTAGTTCTGTGGTTAGTAGAATCAAATGTTGCAAGAAAACCTTCTGATCACCTTCACCATTTATTATCTACAACACCCCGGTCATCTCGCATCAGTACTTACAAAGCCATTGTTAATCAGTTAATTTGCTACCTAGGAATCAAGCATTTATAGGAGCAGACCTACTAACTCTCCCGATTTAACCCAGCAATACCAGATTTTTAACTACTTTCCTAATTTCTGTGTCATTATGCACCAATTACCCCATTTTTGAAGGGTAAACATTGAAATTTCTCTGGGCGCCTGGAATAAATGGCTATTTCCGATTTAAATACGTAAAGTTGTCATGTTAGTTGGTTCAATTAACCTCCCTCTAGAGCCACAGTTAACATGTCTCTATTAGTGGTGCTTCTTATGTCATCAGTGTTAATCATTTCATAGTAGTATATTAAAGGATATTTATTTTGCTGTTGTGCTTTCAGGAACATTTCTGGTCACTACTCTAGTCTATTGGGTTGTTGGATTATGTTATACAATAATTGATTTGACCGGAAAGCCAGCCTTTGCTCTTCGATATAAAATTCAAGATACAACCACTTACCCGGTTAGTAATCTTATTTATTTTCATATTTGATTTTATTGCTTTCAATTACCGGACTACCAATTCGGACTTCCTAAATGTCAACGGATTTATTGATCTGGTCTGACTCCGTCAGACCAGATGGGAATTAGCAAGAACAACAACCTTATATTAAATATAAGGTATTGAAAGTGGGTCCGGGACATAATCCCGACAGCCAAAATCCTGTCAAGCCAGAATCTCGACAAGGACAAAATCCAGACACTCAAAATACAGATTTTTTTGTGCTTATTTCTATATTTTTTTTTCGAATTTAGAATGTACATTTTTAATAGCATATAAACTGTTTGTTGTTAAAAATGTTTGTGTATTATTAAAGATTTGAACTCGGCGCGAAAAAAAACGTTGACTTACTACATTACCTATCGTAAGAAAGAATTATGTCCATGAGGTACACATAATAAATAAGTACAAATTATAAAACGAAAACACTAAAAAAATAAGCATAAACAATGGACTATGTATTTAAAATATTCCGATTAATTATGTATGATTTCCGTAAAAAATGCATTTCAAATAAACACAATTTTTTGGAGCCAAAAGTATTTTATGTTTACATAACAATAAAAGAAAAATCCCTCTTCCCAAATGCAAAACATGTTAATGCAAAAATGTGTACTTAAATTGCCTTTCACTAAGTACAACATCATTAATTTGTTGGGATTTTAAACCTGTCAGAATTTCGTCCCTGTCACGATTACAGCCTTCCAGGGTTATAGCTTGTTGAGATTTCGACTTTCGGGATTATGTCTGGAACCCAATGAAAGCATTGTGATAGAGTCGAAAATCCAAAATCAAGATTTAATGGCTTTTACTTGTTTGGATGGTGCCGATTAAGGAGAAGTGGTTTTTAAACATTGATCAGTCTGTCTGTCGAAAACCACTGTGCAGCTTGATTTAAATGAGTTCCGTACTTCAAATTTGGTTCATGAATTCCTAGTACATCACAATAACGTTTGTGGGAAAATCCGGTTGGTGCAAATGATGGCGGTAATAGAACTTTTTAGGTTTAAAGTTATTGAATATTACCATTATTAAATTACCATACAAGGGTATATAATTGCGTGTAAATGTGATTTATTGAGTGGAAATTGAAAGTCGAGTAGTGTTACACACCCCTAGTCTCTGACTTAGATAGTACTTCAAAGTTACCTGAGAATTTGTGTGGTGTTTAATTTAGAGTTTAAACAAATAAAAATATGCAATTTCACAATATTGTTATTGAAACTTGTAAAAATATCTTATATTTATACCAGTGTTCAAAATTGTATAAAGGAAGTTTAGGAGCATGTTTTTTAAAAAAAATAATTGAAAAATAATACTTAATTCTAGTGCCGAACTGGGCTATTTTAAGATTGTCAGAGTTGCACTCTTATAGAATCGTTAAAGTTTTGCAATTATCGAATCACCCGAGTTTGGCAATTTGAATTAAGACAACTGAAGTTCTAAAATTTAATAAATCATTATTTGCAGCAGCCAGTTTCTTTATATTATGAGCATCTCTGAGTTTTTTAAGGTTTTGAATAGCTGAATTCTAAATTTGAGAATCGAGACAATTTTTAAATCATACAATGGCATGTGATCTTACAATTTGGAGATTTTAGAGTTCATCATAGTTTTGTAATTTATAGATCACTGGAGACACCAACGATTTTAGGACTGACGAATTATTGTGATTTTTTTTCTATCGCAGCAATAGTTTGACAACATATTGGTCCTGATATACTTACCTGTTTAATTTTGTTTACAAATTTACTGGTAATTGTTCAATTTGGTTGCAGTTTATATAATACCTGTACCCAATGTGGACACCCTAAGGAAAATAATTTTTTTTACCCCTTCTACAGCTCGCAGGACTTTAAAAAATTGTCACCTATGATTCAAGACTGTTCACTATCCTTTTTAAAAATTAGGGACCTTGTTATTGTTCTGGTTTAATTTAAATAATAAAAACAAAAAATGTTTACAAGCGTCCATATAAGGAACCACCTATCCCTTTTATGAACATGCATGTCCATATTAGAGACAGGTGGCTCCTAATGGAACTACAACTTTTCACTTTTTCAATGGATTATTGCAAAGAGGGGGTAAAACAAATATCTTATTTGGTATTGTGTTTGGGGGGGGGGAGGAGCCAGAGTAAATATTTTCAATACATCCACTTTTAGAAGGAAATTTGGAAACCTGTTGTGATTTTTTTCTGTCTGGATTATGTTCTCGAAACCTGGTTGAAGCATTGACTTTGATCTTTTCAGGTGTCCTTACCCCAAGTCCTTCGAGTCGTGTACCAAGTTCTGTTCAACCAGTTGGTGATAGGATTGCCGTTTGGTATCCTAGCCTACTACCTGATGGTGTGGAGGGGGTATGACTCGGGTAGTGCCCTCCCCACTTTTCAGTGGGTGCTGTTTGAACTTATCCTCTGTGTCCTTATGGAAGAAGCTGGGTTCTATTATTCGCATAGGTAAGTACACTGATCAAAACAATTAGGGGAATGCATGTTTTAAACTCTTTCACCCCCAATGATTCCATTTGGAATCAAGGTTCAACTTAGTGAGAACAAAAATTACAAGCTGATGATTCGATTTGGAATCATCAGCTTGTAATTTTTGTTCTCACTAAGTTGAGCTTGCACTTATTTATGGTTAGATGGAAGAATCATGTCATTTGAAGAATTAAATAGTGTTTGTTTTAATTAAATGAAAATATGAAAAACATGGTAAAATAAAAATCACTCCCAAAAAAATGTATGAAATAAATTGACCCTAAATTCTTCATGCTTGTATTTTTGGATGTTTAAAAATTGATTTTAACTTTTTTTTAACAAATAAAGTTTTGAAAAAAATTTGAAATTATTGTTATAATTTATTAAAAAGTTATGATTCATTTATTTTACCATTTCATTCTGGATGCATAATGAATCTATTTCACAAATTTTAAATTTTTAGATTAAAAAATAAAAAGTTGGAACTGAAAGGGTTAACAAAAGTATGCTAAGTGCTCCCCTAATTGTTTTGAGCAGTGTATATCTTACATTAAAGACATCATCAATGATGCTGTTGAAAGAAAAATCTTGAAGTATTTTTGGTGGCTTAAACTGTAACAACATCTAGAGAAGAACTATATAAATCTTCTAAAGGAACCAGATATTGTCAAATGCATCACGATTCGGAGAATAAAATAGGTAAGTTAAACCTGTGCAGGTTGTTCAAAGCCATTCCCTGGTATATCGATTCAAGTCACTTCAGAGTTTTGTGTCGGCTCAATGTGAGATGCCTGCCTCATAAGCCCAAGATTGTGGTTTCGAACCCCAACGTAATCACCAGATTTTCAGGATGGAAAAATCGTCAGCACGCAGATCATATGATTATGTGACATGTAAAGGAATCCTTGAGTACCCATTTGGCTTGGGTTCTTTCTGCAAAATTGGAATCTGTGGGCATGCTTTAACATCAAAAGAGAGCTCAGATTCATTATAACCTATGCATTGAATGTAAAGGAAATGAATAAGAATTGCATACTCCAGTATGCGACCATTAGTCATCAGTGATATTTGTTGCAGAAAGTTGACAAAAAAAGTAAACAAGAACCTTTACTATTTATTCACCAAATCAGTTTTTTCAAATTTACAGAATTATTCTTATGAAATTGTGCCCGGATGCCTAAATTACCGAAATTCCAAAAATGTTGACCGAGGTTTAAACCAGATCAGAGTATTGCAGTAGTTGTCCAATCTAGCGGCAGTCTTCTGGAAGAGTGCACAAAAAAAAAAGGTTTTACAATCTGCCAAGTGCCTCAAAATCAATTAAAACTATGTTGAAATATAGTATAAAGTACAGTCTTTCAAATGCATTCTTAAATTTTTACGAAAAGTAAGTTTTTTTTGTCTCTCACATTGAAACTTTAAAAACAGCCCTCATAGTACAGTATAACTTAGTATGATGGGCTGTAACAAAAAGATGGGTCAAAATACAAAAAAGATTTTTTTACCAAAAGTAATGTACAATACTGCTTATTTCTCCACACAATCATCTTGCCGATTAAGGCATTTGTTATACCTGTAAACAAGCTTTGAAATACTCTCTGCATAAAATGTAGCGGCCAATGATTGGGAGGGAGTTGTGACGGTTTCGTTATAAAAAAGTAAATTTGGAGGATTTACGTCAACTTTTTTCTGTCCTCCAAGCCACTGCTAGTCCATAATTCACTTATGGTGAACCCTTGAATTTCCGTAAACACTTGGTCAACTCGCTAAACAATACCGTCTGTAGCGACAGACTTGCTTCCTGGTTCCCTTCTTCATGAACATCAGTATTGTTCAGCGAGTTGACCAAGTGTTCGAAGGTTTACCATAAGTGAATCTCGAACTAGAAGGTACCATAAGTGAATTATTGATAAGCATAGTGGCTTGGATTGTAGCGCTTCCAAGTTGACATGGAGCTCAAAGAAACCGTCACAACTCCCTTCACATCATTGGTGGCTACATTTTATGAAGAGGGTATTTCAAAGCTTGTTTACAGATATGACAAAAATGCTTTAATCGTCAATGTGATTATATGGAGAAATAAGCAGTATTGTACTTTACTTTTGGTAAAAAAATCTTTTTTTTATCTTGAGCGGTCTTTTTGTTACTACCGCCCATTGGAGGTTGTAAAAAAAACAGCCCTCGTATATAAGGCGTCATTCAAGGGACTGTGGTGTTTATGACATTATAAACAAGTAATGTTTTAAATAGGGTTGAATATTAAAGTGATAAATCATGTAAAATATGTATTATGTAGTCATATTATTTAAAGTTATAAAATGACATCTATTGAATAAATGTTTTCTTGATGTACAGTTAGTAGTATTATTAGTCGATTGCAGTAGTAGTAATTTAATTTCTTCTCATGTCAGTAATTTTTTTAAACAACATCTTGCATCTTTTGGCGTATAAAATAAAATTTAAATGGTGAAATCAAAACGTTTAACTTAATTCATTTAGAAGGTATTTTGGATGTCATATAAACATTATCGTTATAATCAAGTAGAATTAAAAATTGCTATAAGTAAGATATTATAACATTAAGTTCTATCGGAAATTCAAGGGACCAAATATTTATGGTGTTATAAACGGGTTGTCGTTGGGGTAAACAAGTTTGACTGTAGTAGTGAGGGCGTCTTTAACTTAAATATTTACGTATTACAGTAATGACCTGAACACAAGATTTCATAACCTTAAATTAATGTTCATGAAAAAAAGCTTTTAATTCTAATGAAGTCTTTTATGGGCTTATTAGCCAATTTAAATTAAAGTAACTTCCACAAATTTACTTACTGTTTAATAGATTATTTTTAAAACTAATCTTATTTTTTTTTAAATAGTACGAGTAATACATATGTATCAACCCGTCAGGATTTCAAACACATCAATCTTAAACTAATAACATACATCAATTTTATAGTTATAATAAATTTTACTTATAGCGTGCACTGTAAAACACCCTCCGTAAAATCAGTGGAAGTCTTGCTCCCTCCAATTTCACTAGAGTAACGTTACACTAAATTTATGTAGTCTATTTTCCGATGCAACGTTATTTCATAAATTTATTGTAACGTTACTCTGTGAAATCGGTGGTAGCTCTTGGTGGTAGTTTTTATCAACAAAATCAATCTCCTTTTGACGTCCCTTTATTTCCACAGGCTCCTGCACAACCCCAAGCTCTACAAACACATCCACAAGCGACATCATGAATGGACGTCCCCCATCGCCATCACAGCCATCTACTGCCATCCCGTAGAACACATCTTCTCGAACCTATTCCCCCCTCTACTGGGTCCTCTATTGCTCGGGAGTCACACTGCGACGTCCTGGCTGTGGTTTTCCATTGCTATACTGTCGACGCTCAATGCACATTCTGGGTTCCACTTCCCGTTTTTCCCCTCGCCCGAGGCGCATGATTTTCATCATCTCAAGTAAGTTGGTGTTCTTTTAAGGGAATGTTGGAAATGATGTAATGCTCTTGTTTTCATTTGTACCACTCTGTTTCATTTATACCTCTGTACTGGGTCCTCTATTGCTCGGGAGTCACATTGTGACATCCTGGCTGTGTTTTTCCATTGCTATACTGTCAACACTCAATGTGCATTTGGGGTTCCATTTCCCGTTTTTCCCCCTCGCCCGAGGCGCATGATTTTCATCATCTCAAGTAAGTTGGTGTTCTTTTAAGGGAATGTTTCAAATGATGTAATGCTCTTGTTTTCATTTGTACCGCTCTGTTTCATTTATACCTCTGTACTGGGTCCTCTTTTGCTCGGGAGTCACATTGTGACATTCTGGCTGTGTTTTTCCATTGCTATACTGTCGACACTCAATGCACATTCGGGGTTCCATTTCCCCTTTTTCCTCTCGCCCGAGGCACATGATTTCTTATCATCTCAATAAGTTGGTGTTCTTTTATGGGAGTGTTTCAGATGATCAGGGTTATGATTTTACCCGACCCGAAAAAAACCCGGGTGGGTAAAAAAAAAACACTTAAAAAACAAACCCTTCCAAAAACCCAAGTAAGCGAATGAACTTAAAATTGCCTTTACTGAAAATTTAAAAAAAAAATTAACTTTTTATATGCAAACAAAAATACATATATTTCATATAAATTTTAGTTAATGTTTTACTATTATAAATATACTTTTATATTTTTGTGAATTCAATTTTTTAAATGCATTTAACATTTTAATCTATACTAATTATATAACAATCAAATTTAATTAATAAATTTTTTTTAAATTCATATTTAAATTTCGATAGTTACAATATTCCAGGGAATCGACAGTTTAAATACTATCTATATTAATTTACAATCTCTAACACCATTTTATTAACAATGTATTATCTACACTATCTCCTAACCAATCCCTTCTTACATTACAGATTCAACCAGAATTTTGGTGTCCTCGGTGTTTTAGACCGTTTCCACGGAACCGACTCTCTGTTCCGGAACAGCAAGATGTACCAACGCCACATCATGTTGCTAAGCCTAGTTCCCCTGAAACAACTCTACCCTGATGACCCCAAGAAGAAACAGTAGCCTCACCGCGTCCAAATGACGCACACTGCCTTTGTCCGATGCTTCTGTATAGGATACTTCTTGTACTGCAGTTGAATCTGTGTAGTTGATTGGAGAGTCCTGCAAGCTGATGCTAGCGAGTTATGGCATATTCTAGAATATTTTTAAATTTCTTCTTTTGCTGTGATGAATTGATATTACTATATTTTCTTTTATGTTTATCTTATCTTAAATGTATGTAAAGGTACCTTTTACCTTTGTTACAAGCTCCTGAATTTTTTTTTATTAGGTTTAGTTAAGTTGGCCATAATCTTTTAAAATTTCCTAGATTTTTTTAATGGGAATATTTCTTATGACGTCACGCTCTCCATACTGAGATTTCATTGGTTGTTTTGTTTTCTTTGACAAAGTGTTGAAACAAGCCCATTGTGGGCATGTTTCATGTTGTGAGTGACAACAGTTGCAGTGGTATAGTTTTCATTTTTGGTCCTTCTGGAAATACATTTGGTTTCAACAATACAATATTTTCTTGCCTTACTAAAACGAATGTTTTGTACAAACTTTTCTTTTAATAGAACTATATTTTTCCCTGTTAAAATAATTTTCAGATGGGAAATTAAATTTTAATTTGGCGACTTTTCGCATCATTTGGCGAATAAAATAAAATGTAAATAGTCAAAACAAAATTTTTAAATATTTTTTTTTGTCTTTAAGGAGGCATTTTGGCTATCATGTAAGCATATATTTTAGCGTTATAACTGAGGTTTTAATCAAACATAGTTGTTACTAGCAAGATGACTGTATATTCTTTCTATTTTATTTTATTGATTGTATATTTTAGAATTTCTCTCGTAAAAATATTATTTTAAGGCACAAGTTGAAAACTATGCAGAATCTAAAATATAAGTCATGTACATTTGCAAACTTAGTTTTGACAAATCCTATGGGCTGTTTAGAGCTTTGGTCGCAGTTGGACCATGCCCATATATTGTTCAAATTTAACGTTTGAACAAGTGCTAGTAAAAAAAATAGCTGCACTAATGCCTTAAAATAGTGCAGTAAATTATAGAAAAGCACTTTGTAGAAATCTAAAATTTAGAAAAGTTTTTTTTATAGTTAATTTGCATTTTACCTTAGTTTTCCATTTTCATGTAAATCCTATTTCTCTAATTATTCGATGTAAAATTGTAAGACATATTTGAATTAAAAAATTAAATAAAACTTGTTTTATTTCAACCGTTAACTGCTAAGAATGGGATTTCGTAGATTGGCAAACTAAACTACTCGTTTGATTCTATACATGTATTTTGAGTTTTGCCAGCGATCGTACTCATAGCTGTTATAGTTCTTTATATTCTGGTGATAACTTAAAATAATTATGGGGCATATATTTGCTGTGTTGAAGATTTTTATCAGAACTATAAATGAAGAGCTCAAGTGCAAAATAAGTTAAACCACTTTTTAAAAAAAATTGAATTGGTTAGCTTTACATACAGGCATTGTAGGAAGGGATCCACGAACATTTTGATTTGCACAAAAAAAGTTTTCACATTTTGTCAAAAGTCACTTTTTTTGTGCAAATCGAAATTGGTGGATCCCTTCCTACAATACCTGTATGAAAAGCTAACCAACTCAATTTTTTTACAAAAAGTGATTTAACTTGTTTCGCACTTGAGCTCTTCAAATATGTATTCTATATTTCACTATGTAACAAGTTTTGACTGTAACATCTAAAAAAAATAGTGAAAATAGATAAAGAAAATACAATACTATTATTTTATCTATTGGGATGAGTATTACACTGTTTGTTTTTAATAAAGTTGAATATTTGCTATATTCAATTATTGGGTCACCAGCAAACTTTTGAGGATGAACGAATATAACTTTGGCTCAGGCTGGAAGGATTTCTTTATGGAACTTTGCACTTTTAAAAGAGTATTCTATTTAACTGTTTTCGAAAAAGTTTTACTTGTATAATTGTCCATATTTGAGATGATTTTCAAAAAAAAAAATAATAATAAGGTAAAAATAAGATTTAAAAAAAGTACAAAATTCAAAATCATTAATGCTAAAATATCAATATTTTTAAATTTCTAATTACGAACATTATTTTTTTCTTTTCTAATAAAATGGTTTGTTTTTTTGAAGATATTTGTTATTAAATCTTGCTTCTTATAAAAAAAGTTAATTTTTCGTTATTAATGATGAATTTAATTTTTTTTCTTTTAAATAACGATCAATAGTGTTATTCATAGTGTGATGTCGTTCTATAATGCAGTGCAATTTAAATTTTGTAGCTGTAAACCAAATTTAATAACTCTGTAACATAACTTTGTCATTTTTATGTTTATACTTTTTATTATTGCTATTTAATTCTGTAATACAGCCCTTAAGTATGGTAAACAGTATGTTTCTTATGTATTTCATGCTTGTGCCAAAGTTACACCATCGGATTCAAACCATATCCTAATTTTTTTAACCAGTAATTTTTTTAAATTTTATAAAATTTACCATAAAATATTCCTGAAAGTTCAATACATAAAATGCATGGGGATTTTGAAGTGTTTAAATAGTTTTTGCACTTTAATTTTTTCTTCTCTTGTAAAAAAAACTAAGATTTTGGGTTGAAGTTATCCGCATTGACGGTATGTTTTCTTTTGTTTTCTAAAGATTTTTTAATTTCTGAAATTTGTTTTATGTTTTCAATAATATGGCTGACTTTTTATACATTATTTTGTCTTTATTTTTATATTAATTGTTACTAATTGTAGTTCATTGCATGTTTTTGCTGAAAATTTTATTGATGTCTATATATCTTTAAAAAGCATATATTTAGTATTGTGATTTTCTTCGTCTTTTCAATTGTAACTGGTGCTTTCATGCTATGTATTATACAAATTTATAATCATTAGTTGTTTATTCAATCCCTCCAAAGTTAATGCTGAAATGCAGTTTTCTATATGAATCTTCCTCTTCTGCATACTTGTTATTAACTGAATGGTCTAATTATTTAACTTGTACCTGGCCAATTTTTTTTAATTAAAGTATTATATTATTTTGATATCTCTAACGTAAATGTATATCAACTTTTATTTTATATGTTTTCTCTGGATGTTAATTCCATACATTTAGGCCATATATATGTTATAATTATAGCATAAGCTCAAATGTTTGATTTAGTTTTTGTAAATATTTCAATTAAAAACTATTGAAATTATGCTATTTTTTATAATATCAATAGTTTATGTACTGGAGATCAGATGTTGACATTTCAAAACTGTTAGTATTTACTCTTTTCACACTTTTTCTAGTGTAAATATTGATCAGCCAATTAAAAAAAAGACTGAATCCAGCTTCCAATTATATATATACAGACCTGCCAACCCGGCAATTCAGAAATTTATCCGTTTTATGGATTACCAGGGACAATATAACAATTGTAGGATTTGCGAAGAAGGTTAGAAATCCGAATATGATTATCTATTTTCTTTACCATAATAATATTTATCAGTTGCTATAATAATCGACTTAACATTAAAATAGTTTTTATAGGCAAAATATTTAAATATCTCTCAGATGCAGAGGGATTGAAATTTGCAATCTGCCACATCCCCGTAAAAACGTCACATGATATTTTCTCGTTTTTTTGTAAAAGATAGGCATTTGAAAACGTTTGTACATTTTCTTTCCATAAATAGATATTTCCCTTGTTAGAATAATAATCACAAAACTTAAATAGTTTTTAGTGCAACAGATTTAAATATCTATTGGATGCAGAGGGATTCAAATTTGTTTTCCGATATTGCAATCTACAGCATCATCAAAAAAAGCTCACCAGATATTCAAAAATATTAGTTTTTTTTCTATTCATAATTAGATATTTCTCCTGTTAGAATTTAAAGATTAACATTAATATAGTTTTAAAAACAAAATATCGAATTGAAATTTTTATAAAGCCATTGCAACTTGTTGCTTCTCCTTAAAAAATTTCACTGTTTCTCAGATATAATTTGGTAGGGCTGGATTTACCAATAGGCCCGGGCCTAGGGGCGCACCATGATGAGGGGCGCAAAATTATTCTGCATTTTTTTTTGTCATAAAATTTCCATAAAATGTTATAGACTACAATACATATCTACATGCTCCCCACGAATAAAAGTCCCGTTCGCCTTCCTCGTATAGGTGACGCTGGACGGGCAAATCTTTCGCTTGGCTGTTAGTGTGTATCTACAGTGCGTTATTTAATTTAATTTGTTATTTATTTTATTTAATTAATTTTACTTCACAATGAATTAGAATAAAATACAAATTATCTTCACAAAGACCTTTCTGAGGTCAAATTTCTCCCTCCTTTACAATGGTGTGAAGAGGGGGCGACAATAAACCACGGGCCTAGGGGCGCATAAAATCTAAATCCGGCCCTGTAATTTGGATATTAGAGTTAAGATGTCGAACGATAAACATGATAAATTTATTGCAGGGTTTTGGAAATTTTGGGGTCGGCAGGTCTGTGTATATGTATTCTAAGATCTATTATTGTTGTATGTTTTAAATGCTTGAGCATTGTTTTTGATACTTGCAGGTTGACATCCTATTGCTATTGTGAATTTTTACTTGCCTCATATATCATTGCTTATTGTATTGTGTATTATTATTGTGTAAATCTAACAATTGTGATATTTTGGCTTGCTTTAATATGTTATGCTAGTCATTTGTAATTGGTTGTTAATTATTAATGGTATTCATTTGTTTCAGGTTGAATAATGACGTGTAAGAAAATGTTTTGAATAAAACCTTCTTTTTTAACAAAACAGAAATTTGTAATAAATTTAATTTGTATTTACTTATCATATTGTGCTGCGTTACGAGTTCGTTTAATGCAGACTTAACGAGCTTGAAAATTTGGAATAATTAGAAAATCCATTTTTTCGTACTCAGTACTACTATGTTAATTTCAGTAGATAATAGGAATAGTGTGCCAAATACTTGTTACAGAAGTTCTGCAGAAAGAAATTGGTTATTCATAATGAGACTCTTGCCATAGAATTAAGCAAAAGATGGCGATGCTCCCGGGCGAAAACCAATACAAAAACTGGTTTGCCAAGTCAAGCTATCGGTTACCTTGTAATAAAAACTATAATTACATCGTTACAAAGCTATCGGTTGCCTCTCTAATAAAAACTATAATTACACACATTTTTCTTGCCTCTAAAGTGGAGGCTGGGCAGCCCAGTCGGTTAAGGCTTTCGCCTTATTGGAAATTGGAAAATATACAACTTTTAATTTTAAAAAATAAAAGGAATTGACTAGGACCACATCCTTACCAATGTTCTTTTGTTGTCTATAAATCTCAAGGGGAAAAAATAGAACAATTGAATTATTCGTAAATTTCAAGAAAATATAAGTGAAATCTTCCCTTTTTTGAAGAATGACCCATTACCAATCTGATTCACGGTAAATCGTCTTTGGACGCTTGAACTTCTGTTTAACAATAGGCAGAGCTTGATATTCCATAAGGCCCGTTAGGCCCCGTTCTAGGGCCTTCAAGTTTTTGGGGACCCTAAATTTTAGCTTCTTTCATGAAATATGTTGTGGACCTCTCTCTCTCCAAAATTGTAGTGAATTTTTAAGGGGGGTTTTGGCCTTTTTTTTATTATTAGCTTAATTTGACTAACATATTGACCAAATACGATTGACGTTGTAAGGAAGTTGATAAAATAGTAGAAAAATGAGACACGTCGTCCAACTGGTATACTATCATTATACGGACTATCATACACAAAATTTTGTAAAAAAGCAACCAAAGCTTGCTGCGCCTACAGCCTGTGTTTTTCTAGATCAGGCCCTGACAATAAATACAAAATACAAAAATTGTCGACCAACAACAGGCCAGAGGCCCAGCAAGGTTGGTCCGGAAAAACAATCTAGTTTTTTTCCAGTAACTATCGAGATTCCTTTTGAATTGATCAACTCTCTTCGAATAAACAACATAATCTACTAAAGCATTCCATTCATTGACAACTCTATTGTTGAAATAATGCCTTCTTACCTCCTTATGAAGCAAGATTTTTTTTTAAATTTCAGACTATGTCCTCTGGTTCGTCCATTTAGGTTGAAAACTAAGCCCCCATGTCTTGCTTGATGAATTTAAATAGCTGAATAAAATCACCTCTTGTTCTTCTATTTTCCAGGGAATGCATGTTTAAAAAAGATCGTAATCTCTGTTATCATAATCCATACATGATAAACCCTTGATCATTTTTGTAGCCATATGCTGAATTTTTTTTAAGCAAATCGATATCTTTTCTGAGAAAGGGGGATCAAAACTGAACAGCATATTCCAATGTGATCTTACCAATCCCCTGTACAATGGCAAAATAATCTCCTTAGATTTAGAAGTGATGCTTTTTCGAATAGCATTCTATTGGCTTTCCTACTTGCATCAACACAGTGTTTTTTCATTTTAAAATCATTACATACCAAAACTATTAAATCTCTAACTCACTATCCTAGATGCTTTTTCCCTGCAAAACATAGGAATGCTTAGCATAGTTCTTACTCAAATGCAAGGTCTGACATTTGTTAACCCTTTAAAACCCGTCAGATGGCACTGATTTAAGTGTATGAGACTACATTTTAACAGTTTTATCGGAAGAGTTGCCTTAAACAGCATCAATGCCAACAACTCCTTAAAAACCACGTCATTTTTTATACAAATAACGAATGGTATAAGCCAGCTGCTTCGGTATCGATATTTTTGAAAAGCTTGAACATTCTGTTTTATACCCGCACGATCGTGATAGCTCGGTCGGAAAGGGTTAACACTGAACGACATGCTCCATTTTGTAGCCCATTCAGTAATTTTCGTAAGATCACTTTATAATTACTCGATTTGCTCGACAGTGTTAACTGAATTCATCACTTTTAAGTCCTCTACAAAAATACTTAATTTGCTATTTAACTTTAACGGTATCTAACGGTTCTAACTTTAACGGTATAAGATGTAGTCCGTGACAAACCAAGGGGCGTTAATGATTCTACGTCATGCTTTGTTTTCGAAAGTCTGTAATTTGTCTCGGTGTATTTTTTAGAATGCATAGCATAGGAGAGGCATACAGCACTTACAGCAGAATTACGGCTGATCATGGTTTTCTAAAGCGTGAGCTTAATTCTAATGTCTCATGTGGAGTGTCTACCAACGATAGGGTTTAGGCTAACATTATGGCTCCTGTGGCTTTCTTCGAGTGGACCCATATTTTGAGGATTAGATTTTAAAGCTTTTACCAAATTTCCAGACAATAATTTTTTGTGTGGATAATTTCATAACTATATTTTTCAATGTTCTTGTTCGTGGTCAGCAATAATGGCTGTGTCTCTCCTACACGGCTTCGTTCCATTTGTGTTTATCTTCTTAATGTCGTTATTCGTAATCTTTTCAAAGTTTATTCTGTCTTTTATTTAATCTTTAAAGTCATGGGGTAATTTATAGTTGTTGCTCTAGTTTAGTTGTCTCGAACTATTAGCAATGTCCATTTTAATTCTAAAAGCAAGATACTCCATAGCAGTGTCGATTTGGTCAATGACTTGAAGTGATTCTTGATCATTTTATGTTATTGCAATATCTGCAACAGGTGTCGTTCTGAGATGGAATGGTTTTTCTGTGTTTTGTATACTTTGGACATCCATGGAAACTAGCAACCCTGACATAACGCGCATTTTAGTGTTTCAATGCTTCCTCTTGGGAGCAATCTACTATCATATTGTATAGTGAGCATTTTACATACCTAGGTGGGTTGTGACAGCACGATTTGGGGTGGCCATAGCGTTACCATCTATGGCACAGTGTAGGTTATTTTTTCCCGCTTGCATGGGGAAACATCCTCTTTTAGGTGCATAAAACCAGTGATATTAAATGCAGTGTTAGTGGCGGTAGTATTTGGAAGTTCCAAAAAGGCATGCCAGAATGGGTATCTTAATCGCCCTTCATATTTTTGTCGAACTGGGACGCAGAAATGACGGGATAGCCTAAATACTTAAGTTTGTCTTCAATAGTCTCTACACATCACTGGGGCGCAACTAGAAAAAAATTCTGAGGGGGGGGGGGGGGGGGGTTCAAATTTTTTCAATATGATTTTTCAGTTAAATTTTTTTAAATTGGAAATTAATTATTTAATTAAAATTGATTAATTAAAAAAAAATTAATTACAATTTATTTTGATTAACATTATTTTAAAATATTTCATGGTAATACGACGGTGTTTTACTATTAATTTATTATTACTAATTTAGTTTTCATTTTACAAAACTAATGATTGTATTATTTAATAGAAAATCAATGTTTTATTTTTTAAATAGAAAATTAGTGTAATAGGAACAAATCAATGGGATCGTTTCACGTCGGACCTGGCAACAGCTCCGCTGTTTTGTTTTCATTTTTCTCGAATTACTTTTGTTTTGGTATTCGAACGTGAGTTTTCTAAGAATATTTTAGTTGTTATTTTTTTGAATGTAAACTTCTTGCTTTGCTGTTGGATGTGTTAATCATTTTTAAGAAAACTTGCTAGAAATAAAAGTTTTTTTTTCAGCATTCTGATCGTGAATTGAAACCGAAACAACCAATGAAATCGTAGTACGGAAAGAAAACGAAGCAATCAATGAACTCGTTGTACGGAAGAGCGTGACATCATAAGAAACATTTTAATCATATATATAATCATAATTTTTGAAAATTTAATTGCTTGGATAATTTAAATCGTCCTGATTTGTTGTACAGAATTAAATGATAAGTTCCAAATATATATATCATTTTAAGAATAGATTAGTGTAAAGATAAATTTACATTTATTTAATTTGTAAAAATTTAAATCAAAATATTCTGAATATAAAACTAATTGCATAGTAATTTGTAGAAACAAAAATTATAAATTTTAATTGGACGACATTAAAAAGTTTAAAACTCAACAATAAAATAAAATTAAATGATTTAATATTTCAAACTCCAACGGAGCTATTTCCTATTTTTTAATTTAATTTACGGGCGTCGTACAGACGAATCTCCGAAGTGAAATAAGTAAAAAAAAAAATTGCATTTATGACGTTATAAAAATAGCAAACCAATTTATGTAAAAATGTTTTACATATTAAAAAACATTTTAAAATCTAATGAAAAAGAAAAAGCAGCCATTCTGGGTTTTATTTGCATTCAGACAAAAACAGTAAAAAAAATTTAAAAAAATAATCGCCTAGTTATTGCCGCTCTGCAAACTATCATATCTTCAGATACTTTTTTGTGGTTTTAAGAATAAAAATAGATATTAAAAAGCATTTGACATGAAAGCCTACATGTAACCATTCTAAATATATTTTTAAACTGAAAATATTACATCAAAATATTACAAATCATTATTTATTTATTTATTTATTTAATGAAGGTTATTATAGTTTAGATTGAAATATCGTCGCACTAAAGCTACGCGAGGGTTATTGGCGACGGGCGTCGTAATTTAAAAAAAACCACAGTCGGATGATGAGCCGACATATGAATAGGCACCCACCGTAACCGTTCGTTAAGTGCGACATCGTACGGAACGTCGGGACTTTGAAGCATATTTAACGTGCACTTCCTCTACACGGGGTATTATTCGTCGGACATTTTTGGCTGCACGGGCCGTTTATAGGTCGCAGTTATTTTGGCGATGCCCGGACCTGAACCTGAGACCTTGAAGGTTATATTATAGAAAAGTATCGCTATCTAAATATACAAGTCATAATTAAATTATCAGTAAAGTTCTCATCTCATCAACCGGAATGGAGGCTGAAATTATAGAAATTAAATTTATCATCTATCTCATACATCTCTCTCAATATTTATTCACTCCGCGCCAGTCGTTAAAATACCATCTTTATAAATATTGCAAGTTCAGCAGCTTCACACAAAATTTTAACGTATTTCATTTCATATATTGTTTAATATCATTGAGGCGAATGCCAGTAAATGTTATAAATGATAACTTACTTATTGATTAAATGTAGAAACTAGAAACCAAAATCTTTATCTTTTGACATCCTCCTCTAATGAAACATGATCGTACAATGTTTTCCTGAGAAAAAAAAAAAGCGCGAAAACCTCCTGCCAACACTTATTTTATTAGCATAATAATCTTAAAAATAAGAGATGGAAAAAAATCATCTTTAGATGGCACGTGCCAGTAGAATTTCTTTGATTTCAGAGTTATTTGCGGCGGCCCCGCATAATGGCTCCACCCCACCACACTTTATTAACAAAGAAAGAATTCAATTCCTGTAAAATTGCGCAATATCGTGTGAGTTATTACCGATGAGAGTTGAGAGTATGATAGTTATTACCGATTTGTGAATACACCATATTAAAGCAACTCATAAAAAAACGACAAAAATAGAAAAAGATCGGCGCCAGACATCTTTTTTACCAGAATCCGCGCGCTTTTTTTTTTTTGGATCCCCCCCCACCCGATTCCTCCATATTACAAGAGTTAGAATTTCTTTTACACAGATTTAGCAAATGCGAAGTGTTATTTCAAATAGAGATAGCCTTGCGCTATCGCCCCAGTATAGGGGTGATAGTGGGTAAAGGGGCGCAGGTTTTTTACTCTCTCTGGGGGGTTTTTCCCCTAGGTTTTTTTTTCCACTTTGGCTTTTTTTTTTATTTTTAAAAAAATTTGACTGTAATACGGGTTGGGGGGGTTTGTACTTTCCACTGTATTTTCCCACGTATAATAAAAAGCGGGGGAATTTTTTTAAAAAACTGTATTGGTGTTTCCCCTTTAAAATAAATCTGCGCTTGTTGCGCAACAGAAAACGGGGGTTCCCCTAAATTTTCCCCTTGCAAGGGGATATACAAAGGGGGCCTTTTTCCCCCGGGGATAATATACGAAAACGCGCTCCAGATCGTAAATTTTGGGCCGGTTTTTTGGCCCCCACTCCCGGAACCCCCTCCTATGGGCAGCAAAAAAAAATTACAGACGGAGACGGGGGGGGAGGTGAAAAAAAGAAAAATGGGGGGCGCCCCCCCCGGAAAAAAAATTTTGCACAAAAATTTTCCCCCCAAAGAGGGGGGGGGAAAATTTTGGGGGGGGAAGGGGCCAGGATTTAACCCCGGGGGCTACTGGACAAATTCGCGCTTTTCTACCACTGAACCAGGGGAACTGTCAGAGGGGCCCTGATTTTAAAATTTTTTGGGATGATTCTTATGACTATCTTCTTTTTTTTGTTAAAATTTATTTTTAAAAAGGATAATAAAAGGAAAAAAAAAAAATTTTTAAAAAAGTAACAAACTTATTTTAAAATTTCATTTATTTTTTACACAAATTTTTTATTTTTTTACACAATGCAATATTTTTTTTTTTTTTACAAATGAAATTTTTTTTTGCATACAAATGAACTCAATAATTTTTCATGAAAAAATTAAAAAAAGTTTTAAAATTAACTTATAAATTTTTTTCATGAATAAAATTAAAAGTTTTTTTTTTCATTTCTGATAACATAGTTTAAAATTTTTTTTAAATTTTTTAATTTTTTTGACAAAAAATAGTTATTCTTAGAAAAAAGAAAAGTAAATTAAAAAAAAACTAGTTTTAAAAAAAAAAAAAAATTTTTAAAAAGAATATTTAAAAAATTTTTTATTTCGAACATATTTTTAATTAATAAAAAAAAAACTTTTTAAAAAGATAATGCATAAAGATGAATACAATTTTATTTTAATTGTTAGTTAACGAACTTTGTTAGTTTTGTTTGTTCTTTTATATGTTTTTAAAATTTTTTTCGTTTAAAAAGTGTAGATACAAGGCCTTTACTAATATTTAAAAATTTTGTTTTAAAAATTTTTGTATGAATTAAAACTTTTTTTTCACTAAAAACAAAAATTTAAAAAAAAAGTAATTTTTTAATTTTTTTTTTATGTTTTATTAAAACCTTTTTTTAAAATATATTTTAAAAAAAATATTTTTTATATTTTAAAGGAAAAAGTTAAATGACATTTCGTTTTAAAAATATTTTATAAACTAAATTTTTAAAAAATTTAAAAAAGAAAATTTTAAATATTTTATTTATATTTTTTTTTAAAAAAATTGTTTTAAAATTATCCAAATTTTTTTTTTCTTTATATTTCTTATTCATATCATAAACATCTTTCACAAAAAATTTCGATTAATTTTTAAAAATTTAAATTTTATGCTCTTTTATTTTTTTTTATTATATTTTAATAAAAACAATAATTAAATAAATAAAGAACAGTTTTGTATATAAATAATAATAATGCACACGTTTCATTGCCCCAATAATAATTACGATCGAAAATTTTTTTTAGGGAAGCATATTTACTTATAGACGGAGCGGAAAGAAACCCACCGAAACTGGTTCCAAAAGGGGTTGGGGGATGGAGAAAAAGAGTAAAGAAAAAAAACAAAAATTTTTTTTTATTTTCGCTGCCGACAGGGTCGCCAAAAAAGGTGGACTGTCTGTAGCCCCAAGGGGTATTTGTCTGTGGTTTTACCAAACTGAGAAAATTTTTTTTTAAAGTCTTTTTAACCGAAAAACGGTAGGGGCCCCCATTTTTTTAAACAATTTAATTAAAATTTTGGGGGGAAAAAAAAAATTTTGTAAAAGTTTGTTTTTTTTCATTTTTTAAAATTTCCAAAAGGCAATTTTTTTTTTAAATTAAAACTATTTTTAAGAAAAAATTAAATTTTTGGTTAAATTAAAATTTTTAAAAAAAAATAAAAAAACAAACTTTAGAGATAATCTTTGATTTTTTACTAAATTCTTGGGTTAAGGTTTAAAAATTTTTTGGTAAAATTAACTCCCCCCCCCGCAGACAAAAAAAAAAAGTTAAGGTTTTAGTCCCCCAAAAGAGGCAGTTTTGTCGCGGGGTTTTTTAAATTGGATTCTGGGAAGGGGAAAAGCCCTCCCCCGAAAATGGGCTCTAACACAGGTTTTTTTTAAAAAACCCCTTCTTTTTGAAAAACCGGGGCCCGGGGAAAAGGGGAGAAAGGCTTGGGAAAATAACGCTAATTCCAAAAACGAGGAGAGCTGTTACTGCTTACGTCCCTTATCTTAATGAGGGCTTTGGGGCCCAAGGGGAAATCTACCTCTGGGGATAAACATTTTATGGACAGAAATAAATAATTTCCAAATGATAAAGCGTGGGGGACAAAAATAAAAAAGCCCAAAAAAAGGAAAAAAAAATAGAAATTTTCAAACCGTAAAAAAAAGCATAAAACATTTCTTATTAAAAAATAGAAAAATACTTTGAAAGGGGGGCAAACCCTCAAAACAGTAAAATAAAATACATAAAATATGTATGCCTATGCAAATATCTGGGGTGGGTATAGTCAAATAGAATAGTCATCGTTGTGGAGCTTTTGGATTTCAATATTTTCTAGAAACTCAAGCCCAGCAAAAAATCTTGGTCGCGTTTGTGGCAATAAAT
Source organism: Oedothorax gibbosus (assembly GCA_019343175.1). Taxonomy (NCBI): domain Eukaryota; kingdom Metazoa; phylum Arthropoda; class Arachnida; order Araneae; family Linyphiidae; genus Oedothorax; species Oedothorax gibbosus. Next base: position 20,891,119 of record CM033275.1, read on the forward strand.
TGTCTTGGAGTAGGAATGCTGAGTGCATTTTGGATATCGGCGTTTGGCATTAAGCGGTTAGCATTAAGTAATTTATGTCTTTGAAGTATGTACCTTCCAAAGCGTCCTTGATTGAGAGAAAAATTCTACTACCAAGCGTCTCCTACCACCGTCCATGTTTAAATATGTTTGGTTTTGGTTGGATATTTTCCCATGCGGTAATCGTAAGCGCTTTGATTGAATCACGACGCAAGAAGTATTTTGTCAGATAATGCCTGACGCTAATTTCAAATTTAAATATCTTATTTTAAAGGTTTCAGCGTTTTAACTAAGGTGACAATTAGATTAAAAACAGCCATTTAAAGCAGTAAATTATTATAATTATTCGATTATAGTAAGAGGCATGTGATACAGACTGCAATCTATATCTGGTGCAATATATATGGCTAATTCCATGTAACTGTAGTGTAAGTCGCGATTTAAGAGGAGATCAAAAGCTTTTTAAATTAAAAATATAAATCAAATTATATTAAGTACATTACATTATTTAGATTATAAGAGTAGATCAACTATCCCACAATTTTTTTTTTATTTAATGTTAAAAGTTGTAGTGATAATCACTTTTTGCAAACATGACTTACACTACAGACAGGGCAATTTTACATGGAATTACCCATATATGCTATTTTTTTGAAGAAGTTGTTCAGTTATGACAAAACAATGTAAACTATATGAGTGCATGTGATTACGACCGTTTGTCTGTATGAATTGAAAATAGAAAAATACCTTTTTTTGGTAAAACACATAACTGACCTACAAAATACATGGGGCCTGTTTTGTTCAATCAACCAGCGGCTCAGTGGCTGAGAGGTAATTACCTGTTCGCCTCATAAGCCCAAGTGTGCTGGGTTGAGCCCCTGCTGGGTTGTCACAATTTCTGGATGGGAAATGGTGGGCACACACATCATGATTATGTGGCAAGTAAATCCCTTGAGTACACATTTGGCTTGGGTTCTCTCGGCAAAATTGAATCTCGACATACTACAACATCCACAGAGAGCTCAGATTCATTGTTATCTGTGCGGTGCGTTAAAAATGATACCATGAGTCACCTATATGGTGTCAAAAAAAATAGTTCTGGGGAATATGGCGAGTCTGCAAAGGCTTAGCCGACAATAAAAGCAGCTCGGTTGGGAAAAATAATGATTTTCTCAAACTTAAAAAAAAAGTATATATTTCAACATAGTTACAGTATTTTAATTGTAATTCCTATCGAACAATTTTACATCTTTTTAAAAAGGTTTTAATCATATTATTCTAATTGTGTACTTAATTAATGTATTTTTTCTTTTAAAGAATGCACAAGTGAAAATTGTCGGGTAACTTCTAACAAAAAGGCTGTTGATGACCTGTTTTAAATCAGTCCCCTTCGGCCTTCTTGTTAAATTTTTACTCAGTATCTACAATGAAGTGAAATTCATGTCTTCATACGTTCCTGCCACAAAGCAACCGTAGCCATCTTCAAGGTACTACAGCCATGTAAAGGTATTTAAATTTTCTTGACGAGAAATATTTTAACATCTGCTTGATCATGTGATCCTTTTATTATATTACCCCTTGGTTTAGTGGTTAAATTACTTTCGATTATTTTATTACTAAGGTTTAAAATAACAATTTAGTAAATCATTGTGGTGGTAAATTAACGAAAACTATTCATAGTTTGTATAGTATTTGTTTTCTGTAATGTTTTCAATAATGTTTCTGCATATTAAAAATAGAGTTCAAATATTAAATCCTCATAATAGGTTGCATTATTATATAATATTGTTTTTAATACTGACATTTGTTTTAGTTTCACATTCGTTATAGGTTTAAATATTTGTAGTAGAAGGAGTTTCTCTGGTTAATCAATTAGACTGAAGGGTTTCAAAGGTAAAGATAAATGTTCATAAAACAAAATAATATTCATCAAACAGCTGCTTGTTTAAATGCTTAACTTTATTTGTATATAACCGAAAATTAAGTCTTGAATATTACACTTGATCGTGAAACAAACATGTTAGGTTTTCACTAGCTCATTACATTAGTACTCATTGCCTTGAGTACATCCTATATATTGATATACATACACACAAATATGTTGTACTTTCCACTGTACATTCCCACGTTATAATGGAAAGCGATGAATTTTTTATAAACTGATATTGGTGCTTTCTTTTAATAAATCTGCGCTTGTTGCGCAACAGCGAACAGCGCTTCTGAAATTTCTACGACAGATATACTAAAGGACGTTTTACCAAGACTGTTAAGAATATTTTTTAATGTCTTTGTAAACCGAAAAACTGGTAGGAGCACTATAGTTTTTAAACAATTTAACTTAATTTGGAGGGAATAAAAACTAGTAAAATGTATTGCTTTTATTCGATCCTTTTAATTCCTAATGTCAATCTTTTTTAAACATTCAAAACTATTTTGAAGAAAGATTAAGGTTGGTTAAATTAAATATTTTCACTCAAAATGAAAATCACAAACTCATTAGAGATAATTCTTTGAGTGATACTCAAATTCTTGGATTCAAGGTTATGATTTTTTGGTAGAAAATTCTACTCCCCTTCCGCAGCACAGAAAAAAGAGTTCAAGGTGAGTGCCTAAATGTGGCAGTGTGTCGCGGGTATTTAACATTGGACTTCTAGTTTTAAGAATAGCCCTCCGCGAGATGGCGCTCTAACACATGGTATTTTAAAAAACCTCCTTCTTCTTGAAGAAACCGACCCGGACAACGTGGAGAAATTGTGCTTGGGAAGTAACGCTAATTACCAAATCGAGACATTGAGCTGTTACTGCTTACGTCCATTCTCTTCAATGAGGGTCTGTTGCCGAAGGCAACTCTACCTCTAGTATAAAACATTTGATGGACAGAAATAAATAAATTTCCATCAATGATAAAGCCAGTCGGTGGGACAAAACTAAACAGCACAAACAAGGAACAAAATAGCAAGTAAAAGCACGTCAAAATAGCATGAAACATTACTTATAAAAATAGCAAAATATCTATTGCAAGGGTTGCAAAGCGTCAAAACAGTAAAATAAAATACATAAAATATGTATGCCTATGCAAATATCTGGGGTGGGTATAGTCAAATAGAATAGTCATCGTTGTGGAGCTTTTGGATTTCAATATTTTCTAGAAACTCAAGCCCAGCAAAAAATCTTGGTCGCGTTTGTGGCAATAAATTGTCTTGGAGTAGGAATGCTGAGTGCATTTTGGATATCGGCGTTTGGCATTAAGCGGTTAGCATTAAGTAATTTATGTCTTTGAAGTATGTACCTTCCAAAGCGTCCTTGATTGAGAGAAAAATTCTACTACCAAGCGTCTCCTACACCGTCCATGTTTAAATATGTTTGGTTTTGGTTGGATATTTTCCCATGCGGTAATCGTAAGCGCTTTGATTGAATCACGACGCAAGAAGTATTTTGTCAGATAATGCCTGACGCTAATTTCAAATTTAAATATCTTATTTTAAAGGTTTCAGCGTTTTAACTAAGGTGACAATTAGATTAAAAACAGCCATTTAAAGCAGTAAATTATTATAATTATTCGATTATAGTAAGAGGCATGTGATACAGACTGCAATCTATATCTGGTGCAATATATATGGCTAATTCCATGTAACTGTAGTGTAAGTCGCGATTTAAGAGGAGATCAAAAGCTTTTTAAATTAAAAATATAAATCAAATTATATTAAGTACATTACATTATTTAGATTATAAGAGTAGATCAACTATCCCACAATTTTTTTTTTATTTAATGTTAAAAGTTGTAGTGATAATCACTTTTTGCAAACATGACTTACACTACAGACAGGGCAATTTTACATGGAATTACCCATATATGCTATTTTTTTGAAGAAGTTGTTCAGTTATGACAAAACAATGTAAACTATATGAGTGCATGTGATTACGACCGTTTGTCTGTATGAATTGAAAATAGAAAAATACCTTTTTTTGGTAAAACACATAACTGACCTACAAAATACATGGGGCCTGTTTTGTTCAATCAACCAGCGGCTCAGTGGCTGAGAGGTAATTACCTGTTCGCCTCATAAGCCCAAGTGTGCTGGGTTGAGCCCCTGCTGGGTTGTCACAATTTCTGGATGGGAAATGGTGGGCACACACATCATGATTATGTGGCAAGTAAATCCCTTGAGTACACATTTGGCTTGGGTTCTCTCGGCAAAATTGAATCTCGACATACTACAACATCCACAGAGAGCTCAGATTCATTGTTATCTGTGCGGTGCGTTAAAAATGATACCATGAGTCACCTATATGGTGTCAAAAAAAAATAGTTCTGGGGAATATGGCGAGTCTGCAAAGGCTTAGCCGCCAATAAAGGCAGCTCGGTTGGGAAAAATAATGATTTTCTCAAACTTAAAAAGTATATATTTTTTTAAAAAATAGTTACATATTTTAATTGTAATTTCTATCAAACCCCAATTTTTACATTTTTTTTAAAAAGGGTTTTTTAAAATTAATTTTTTTTTTCCAAAATTGTTTTATTTAAAAATTTAAAGTATTTTTTTTTTTTAAAAAAAAGCAAAGTGAAAATTTTTCGGGAAAAATTTAAACCCAAAAAAGGGTGTTGATAAAAGTTTAAATCAGTCCCCTTCGGCCTTTTTTTTAAAATTTTTTTCTCGGGGATCTAAAAAGAATTTAAAAACCCTTTTCCTTATACTTCCCCCACAAAAAAACCGTACCCTTTTAAAAAAAGGTTTTTTACAGCCATGTAAAGGTTTTTTTTAATTTTTTGGGCGGAAATATTTTAAAAATCTGTTTTCCCCTGGGGGTCCTTTTATAATTTTTTCCCCCCCCTTTTGGGTTTTTGTGGTTAAATTACTTCGATTTTTTTATTACAAGGGTTTTAAAAAAAAAAAATTTTGGAAAAGTGTGGTGGAAAATTTTAAAAAAAAAAATATTCATGGGGTTTTTATAGTATTTTTTCTGTAATGTTTTCAATAATGTTTCGGGGATTTTTAAAAAAAGAGCCCCCAAAAAATTTAAAACCTTATAATGGTTGCATTATTATATAATATTTTTTTTAAATTTTCTGAAATTTGTTTTAGTTTCACTTTTGTTATGGGGTTTAAAAAATTTTTTTTAGTGGGGAAAAAGTTTTTTGGGGTTAATCAATTAGAAAAAAGGGGTTTTTAAAAAGGGAAAGAAAATTTTCCCCAAAAAAAAAAAAAATTTTTTTTTATAAAAAAAGTTTTCTTGTTTTAAATGTTTAAAATTTTTTTGTATTTAAGGGGAAAATTTTAAGTCTTGAATATTAAAAATTGATCGGGGGAAAAAAAAACATGTTGGGTTTTTTACTAGCTCTTTAAAATTTTGTAATCATTGCCGAGTAACCTATATTTTTATATACATACAACAAAATAATTTTTTGGTTTTTCCCCCCAAAAATTTTAAGTGCATCGCAATAAAAATTTGGTGATATGCTGGGGTGTAGCTTTGCCGATAATAAACTAAAAAAATCCCAAAAAAACGTAACGCTAGCGCATGCTATTTTAAAAAAAAAAAAATTAAAAACCCCAAATTTGCAGGTGGTTTGATTATTTTTACAGTGTTTTGGGGCCCGTGTTTTTTACAAAAGGGAAAACAGTATTTTAGGGGGAGAAGAAGAGTATTAAAAAAGAAATGGGAAAAATTAAAAGGGTTAGAAAAAGGGAAAACCCCCTTTTTTAAAAACATAAAAGGATTTACTTGAAGTTACATCCTTTTCTTTAACTGTTTTCCATTTAAAAATGACACCCTTTTCCCTGCGATTTTTGGGAAAAAAGGACAACATTTTAAACACTGATGTCCTTTTAAAATCTCACATGGAATGGATGTCATTTCCCCAATTTTAAAGTCATTTTAATTCAACTGTTTTTCCGTTCCAAATCTCCCCCGGAATGGATGTCATTTAAAACCCCAATTTTTTGGGTTTAAGTCAAACTTGAAATTTTAAGTAAAAAGATGCCCCCTTCAAATCTCACAGGGAAAAAGGAGTCAGTTAAAAATAATGCAGTTCAATTTTAACTGATGTCCTTCCCAAAAAATTTTTCAAAATGGGGGGGGATGTCAGTTAACTAATGTAAAATTAAAATCAACTGAGGGCCTTTCCCCCAAACCCCCCAAAAAGGAAAGGATGTCATTTCCCCAAATTTAAATGATACCCGTTCCAATTCAAAGGAATGGATTTTCATTTTAACTAATGTCAGTTTCAACCCAAAGGGGGTGTCCTTTTCCCAAAATTTTTCCCCCTGGAATGGAGGAAAATTCAAGTGAGGGGGGGGTTTAAATGAATGACATTTGAAAAATGATTTTAGTTGAATAAATTTGGGGGCATTTTTTAAAAGGGGGGGCAAATTTAATTTTCGCCCCGGGGGACGTCTTGACAGGGCCACTGTGAAGTTAATGACCCCGGGGAAATTTTGGGGGATACAAAAAGGAAAACAAAGTCATAGGGTAGAAGAAGCTCTCTTTATTACAAGCAGATAAAAGTTTTATAGCAAAAGTTCAGTCCATGACCCTCAGCTGTTGGTTCAGTCCATTTAAAAAGGGGGAAAAAACATGCAGGGTTAAAAAGGGAAAAAATTTTGGGGAAACTTTCACACTGCCCTTCCCCTTACAATATTTGAAAAAAAAAATGAGGTTTTCAACAATCTTTTTTTAAAAAAATTTAGTCAAAGACCCCCAAAATTTTTTCTCACTTTTATAATTTAAAAAAAAACTTTTTTTTTTCTAACAAATCTCTAATATAGAAAAATCCCAACTTCAATGTTTTTAGTTTTATTTTTAAAAATATCCCTATTTTTTTAAAAAAAAAAGGGGGTGATGTTTTCACAATAAAAAACACAGGATAAAAAAAACTTACGAGGGAAATTTCATCAATTTTATTTAAAAACGTTTTTCAAAACCAAAATTTTAAATCTGAGAAGCGGGGCCTTTAAAAAAATAAATTCGTTTCCCCAAAACATTTTTTTCAGCATTTTTTGGGCGGGAACCCCAAAACCCAGAAAAAACGTCTCCCACAACCAAATAAAACCAAAAAATAGAAAAAGGGCCCGGGATCGGCTGGGTTGCCCAGATGATCGGAAAAAATTTTTAAATAAAAAAAATTACTTTTGATAAATTTATGGCTTGGGTCTCTTTAGTACCAACATTTTTAAAAAATTTTCTTTTTAAAAAAATTTATAATGATGCTAGCGGGTTCAAAAAAAAATTGGCACAGAAAAACAAAGTAAAAAAAATGGGGGGTTTCTCGTTCTATTTGCTGGGAATAACAATGATCCGGGCATTTTTTAAAAAGGGGAAACATTTTCTCTAAAATTTAAAAATTGTCCTTAAAAACCCAATTTTTTAAAATTCTCAGGTTATAACGGGAACACCCCAAAAAATTTTAAAAATTTTTGAAAAAATTTTTATAAATATTTTTGTGCATGTAAAAAAAAAAACCATTATCAAAATTTAAAAAATTTTGGTACACCCAAAAATTTCGGGGATATCCCCCCCAAAATTTTAACAATATAAATACCTTTCAAATGACAATAAAAAATTTATTCATAATATTTTGATTCTGGTAAATAGGGCAAGATCAAAAAATAACTTTAATACAACACATTTTTTTTTTAAATAAAACAAAACAAGGAAAATTTTGGGGAACGAATAAATCCTTTTTTCGATCAATTTTTTTTTTAAAAATTTTTTAAAACCAAAAAACCCGTCCAGTTTTTTTTAAACCAAAAGATTTTTTAATTTGAGAAAAAAAATTTTTTTATCAATTTTTTAAAAACCCTTTTGGGAATTCCATTAAAAAAACCCTTTTTTTTAACCCCCCGTATAAATAACTTTTTTTGACATCTAAGGGGATTAGATTAAACCCATAAGAATCCAATTAAAAAAAAAAATATTTTTAAAAAGGTTTTAAAATCAAAAAATGGTAAAAAGGTTGAAAAAAATCCACACCAAATTTTTTTTTAAAAGGGCCCAAAGGGGCCACTAATTTTTTTTTAAAAGATATTCCCCCATCAATATTAGTTTTTGGGTTTTAAACCCCCGGGGGTTTGGGGATATTATTTTTTCCCCCTTTTCTGGTCGTCTTATTATTTCCCAAAAACTCTTTTTTTTCAATAGGGAAAGTTTTTCCCCTTTTATTTTTTTTTCCCATTTAATTTTTTGGGGGTCAAAATTTTAAAATCTCTTTATAACTTTTTGGGGGGCCCAAAAAAAAAATGCCTTTAAAACTCTTTTTCCCCGGGATGGGATCAGCGGGAATTTTTTTCATTAGGGGAACCCGACTCTTTTTTATTTTTGGGGGTTTAAAGTAAAAAATTTTTTTTTCATAATTTTGATATCATTTTTAGTACAAAAATTTTTGACACCTTTACAGAAGCACACTTGTCCCCTTGGGGTGGATAAAATAACAAAAAATATTTTTACTCGGGTACGTGTACATCTCTTTTTTTTAAAATTTACTAATATCATTTTCGGGTTTAAAAAGACTTAACTTTTTTGATTTTTTGGGGGGAAATCTAACTGTTCAGTTTTGAATCGTCAGGAAAAGTCACCAAACTTCGGGAATCTCCAAAGTATCAAAAAATTTTTTTTGGGGTTTGAATTTGGTTTAACACCGATTCCCCCAAAATTTACCGTTTCCCTCAATTTGACTGTTTCAATTCTTTAACTATTTTATTTACGGGGTCTAAAAACCCTATACCCAGGGTTTAAAAATTTTTAAATAACCCAGAAAAATACCCTTTTGGGAAGTTTTTGGGTTTCCCAATTTGCTACGCTTAACTTTAGGGAATAAAAAAACAAACACCAAAAATTGGGAAAATATAAAACTTTTATTTTCCCCCCAAAAACCCTGTTCATAAGGCGTAGTATTTTTTTTTACAGAATGGGGTATTGGGTTACGAACATGCACGAAAAACATTAAGGGCCCCCGGCCCAAAATCGTCCGTCAGTTTTGGGTGGGGTTTAATAAAGTTCGAATGCATCCTAGAATCACCCATAAAATTTTTTTTTCCCCCCGTTCATTTTGGGCGAGTATACTTTGATCTCTTTGGGGTTTTGCCCAAGTTTTTAAGGTAGAATCTATTTTTTTGTTACATACTCAAACCATTATCAAAAAGCCCCTTTAAACACTTTGAGATTTTTAAAAAAAGTTTTAGAAAGTGTAATGAAATCTTTCAAGCTCCTACAAGCATTTCCCTTTTTTGTGCCCAAATGGATATATAGTCAACCAGCGGAATTTGTCGTTTTATATGGCTGAAAAAAATTTGGGCCCCCCTAACTCCCTCACAGCCGAAGCTCTCCCCAAAAAATCAATATTGGGCCCCTCAAAAAAGGGGGTTTTTTAAATTTGGGTATTCCGCCCCCTCTCTTAAAAAGGGGGCCCCCGGGGTAATTTTCCTTTTATACAAACGGTTTACAATTCACAGATTGACTCCCCGGGCTCCCAAAATTTTTTCCAATTATAGTTTTTTTAAAAATTTAAAAAATTCGATAAATTGTTCCAAGGGGAAATTTTTATGTGGCATTTTTTTTTGTGCCATGATTCTAAAAACTTTTCGTTAATCCAGTTAAAAAATTTGAAAACCCACAAAAACGATCTAATCCCCATGGTCGAAAAAAAGTGAAAAATTTTTGGGTTTTTTAAAACGGAAAAAAATTTCCCTTTCCCCCTGTATCATAAATAGTTAAAAACCATTTTTACCTTAAAGTTCCAGCCCAAACTATCATAACTCCTAAAATTTTTAGGTTTCTACCATATCAGTACAAAGTAGACATTAAAGTAGTGTAACCCCTACTTTTTTTTCAAGGGGCCCCTTTAAATACAAAGTGTATATCTCCCACACCTTTAGCCCTACAAAACCCTTTTTTTCCCTTTTTTTTCTTTTTAATATTTCCCCTTTAAAAAATTTCAAAAAAAAAATTAGATCATGCGAAAAATGTGTGTTTCCCCCAAACAAAAACAAAAAAGTTTTTCTCCGAAAAAGGAATTTTTTGCATTTGAAACCATGAGATGTTTGTCGTGGGGATTTGACCCGCCCTTTTTACGTTTGGGTCGTTCACGAAATCTAGTCCCTTCCCCGGGAAATTGGTAATACGACCTTACATTTTTTTCGGTTTAATGGCCCTTTATCCTGAAAATGACCATATTTAAAATTTGAAAAAATTCGTTTGCAAAACGGGCACCCCGTAAATTTTTTCCCCAGGTAGAAGCAAAAGCACCAGGTTTCATGACTTGTCACTTTATTACAATTAAAAAACGCCCTTTTTCAGCTAGAAGTGACTGGGAAACTTTTTTTCCCAAGTAAACTGTATTTCTAAACTGATACACCTTTGAAAAATTAAGTCAAAAAAAGAAGGTATAAAATTTGCAATCTTTTGTATGCTATTGCAATCAAAACTTTCACAATTTAAATTCTTTAACTGCTAACAAAGGCTTGCAAATTTTTAGGTAGATTGAAATGTTTATGTGGGCCTAAAAATCAGTAAAAAAACCTACCGACCAAAGCTTTTGACGGGGTTCGAAGTTTTTTCTCCGAGTTGTCCAAGCCTTAGGTCGGTTCACTGGCAATTACCGCTTGAGGAAGTGCAAGTCCACGGTAAACGTCGAAATGGCCTTGTCCCTTTGCCTCGGGAATCCCATAGGGTTTGGCTGGTTCGGTTTTAGAGGAGGAGTTTCCCTCCCGGATACACACCAAAAAGCCACGGTTCTGCAAACATCTCCAGTCGGTCCGCCATTCTTTGAAGTTTTGGCTCCCCAAGTTCTCGAAGCGAGCACACCCACGCATCAAATACTCATTTCGGAAAGGGAAGGGGGAATATTCAAAGTTCCAAACAGCTCAAAAAGTTCGTTCTCCGATTGACCCCTTTCGGCCTAACACCTAATAACAGTCACTTTTACGAAAAATATTCAGTTTCTAAACTGGTATCATTTTTCAAAAATTTTCATGCCAATTGTTAATTGGTTAGGGAAAGGGTAAAACGAAACCTGGGGCCCCCTAACCCGTGAAGTTAATGAGCAGAGTATATTGGGATACAAAAAGGTACACCAAACATAGGGTAGAAAAGCTCTTTTATTACAAGCAAAATAAAAATTTATATAGCAAAAAATTCAGTCACGTGACCCAATCAGCTCGTTGGTTCAGTCACAGTTTAAGAGGAAAAAGCATACGTTAAAGGGAAATATTGGGGAAACTTTTACAGCCCCGCAGGGGGACAGTTTTGCATTTTTCAAAACCCCCGAAAAAATTGGCCCTGAAAAGTCAAAGGGCCCGCTCTAGCGGGATCTGTTTTTTTTATAAATTTAATCAAAAAACTATAAAGACAAAACTATTTCCAAATCACTAAAATATTCATTAGTTCGAAATTAACATTGGGCCTGTAATGCCCATCAGGATTAGGGCCCCTAGTCGAAAGGATCGAAAATTGCATATCATTATTAAAAAAAATCAAAAAGTTTGTTAAATTTTAAAAGTTTGTTATGGTTATGTCTTTTTCAATCATTTTTTTTAATTTTAAAGACAACTT
>CM033275.1:20902783-21192783 GCA_019343175.1 Oedothorax gibbosus
TAGCCCAAAATACTATTCGACCTCATTTTTGCGGCTGAATAGACACTCCGTAAATTCTGGTTATGGTAAAAATTCGGTTATGTATACCAAAAACATAAGCAAACACAGCGTTCAGAAAACGATTTTCGAGAGGTCGTAACGCTCGAAAAGAAAAGTCACCAGCCCATAAAAGAACCCTTTTTATTAACAGAATTATTTTGTTGTAGAAACAAGTTTTTTTAAAAAAAAACCGAACAATCAATTTAAAACTCAATACTTATACTTTCCAAATTTTAACTTCCAAATTATTAATTAACTTCCGAATTTCTTAACAAGGCTTTTTATTTTATATATAAGAACAATACTTACTAATATTTTTATTATTCTTTAATAAACCTAATTTCTTTCATTTTTCTTCGCTTACTTACTTATGGTTCTGATCTGAATCCTGAACTGAAAAGATAAGTTGAGTTGTATAGTCTAGGCCACAGACAAGAATCTAATCAGACTGCGCACTTACGTAGGAGAAGGAGGCGAAAAGGCTCCACCCCCTTGGCCGTAAACAAGTTAAGCACTAGGGGAGCTACAAGTGTAGTCGTTTCTGGCTGCCTATTTTCAGCTCTATTTAGGATTTAACGTAACCAATAAAACGCTTTGTAATTTAAAACCTTGGTCAAGTGATAAAATATGTTACTATTTTGCTGGTTTGCAGCGTTTTTGCTGCTTATTTTTAACCGCCAAAAGAGGATTTTAACACAGCTGTAACGTTTTGTAACTCGCGTAATTTTCGCTTTCCTTAATGGGCTGCGGCACTTGACCAAGGTTTTTAAATAACGAGGTGTTATTGACTGTGTTAAAGCTCCGAAAGGAGGCTAGAAATAGGCAGCCACACACCATTACATTAATGGGCTTGTTTCACGGGGATCTGGCAACAGCTCCGCGGTCTTTTTTTTCATTTTTCTCGAATTACTTTTTGCCTTGAATTCCAAATTGAGTTTCTAAGAATAAGTTATTTTAGTTGTGTTTTTTTTTTTTAAATTACAACTTCTTGCTGTGCATTTGGTTGTTTTAATCATTTATCAAGGAAAACTTGCATTGATAGAAGTTAGAATTTTAAAAATATAACAACTAAAATATTCTTTAGAAAACTCAATTGGAATACCAAGCAAAAGTAATTCCAGAAAAATGAAAACAAGACCGCGGAGTGTTGCCAGATCCCACGTGAAACAATCCCTGGCTATTTAATTTAAACAGTGATATATTACGTATTTATATTATTTACTGAAATATATGTAACTATTGTTATAATATGTTAATGTATGATATAAAAAAAATTAAGTAAATATGCAAACAGAAATAACACAACACATTGAAAATGAATTTTAAAGCTTTAATTTACAATTCCAAATTTTACATTTGTAAATGATTTTTTTATATTACAAATTATACATATCAGTTAACTTCAGGCATAAATATGACATATATCAATTTAACTTTTCTAAATATTACAGAATATTTTTTTCAGCAGAAAGGAATTAGTAATAATGGGACTGCATTTTAAAATAATAAGTATGTAGATAAATTTACAATAATTATTGAATTTGAAAGACAATTAAGTTTTGCAAGTTTTGAATTAAGTGTTTACGAGTTTTGAAAATGATATAGTTTTTTTTCAATGGCTTTTCTGTATTCAAAAACCTGAATATTTCCTTTGCTTATTATTTTATAACAGCCAATTATAGTTTGTATAATATCAGACCATACAAGAAGCTAGAAATAATGTTATTACAAATAAAAGTGTTGATTATAAAATGTTTTTTTTTCTCAAATAAATTAAAGTTAGCTTCTAGAGCAAATAAAAATAACTTGATTTCTCTAAATAATCCAATGATTAGGGGAAAAAAAATATGAATAATTTACAGCCTACAAGTTCTATAAAGGAAAAAAAGGCATAATTTCTCATAAATGTATCAAAAACTTTTTTTAATCATTAGTTAGTGTATTGCAGGCACTTTTGTAATCACAAACCTATACAATGTAATGAAATAAATACAAAAATCTGTTTTTTAAATAACATAAGTGAGATATATTTTAAAAATAACAACCAAAATAAAAAATAACTACCCTTCAAAAAAAAGTCAACTAAAAAAACATCTGTTTACAACATCTCAATACGAGAAGAACATCATAAAGCCAATAATATCTGTTAAATATTTTTATATTAAGTTCTTAGTAAATCATTGCAAATTTAATTAGTAGGTAACTACACTGTGAGTCACCTTTTTTACTCATAATAAATATTTAAAAAATAAATTTGAAGAGAGAGGCATGCCAGAATTCAAGAATAATTGGCAAAGTAGGTGTACTTTAGTAGGTGTTTCAACAAATCTGGTGTAATTGGCCCTTTGTAGATAGAGGTTATGGAATGAGTTTTCGCACAAGTAAGCTTGTCTATTTCTTCATCCTATGTGGAAAAGCTTTTTTTAAAAAACATCACATCAAAATTATGAATAAAACCACAATTTTTTTTAAAACGCTCATTAAACCGAAGCGATTAATTTACAATATATATTGTTAGACATTAAATTTTAATAGCTAAGATGGAAAATTATTTTTTAGTAAAATTGAATAGTAAGTATTTAATCAATAAGTGCCTATTGTATAGAAATATCAGCTCTAACTATTGAACAAGTTTTTTTTTTAATTTAAAGAATAATTAGGTACTAAAAAAACATAACATGTGGCATTAATTAAAAAGTAAACAGTTTAATGAATTTTGATAAGGAAATGGCAAATTATTTTTGAAAACTGTAAATTTATCCTGCCTGATAATTTTATATTTTAGGAGTGAAATTCCTACAAATTGGTGGTAACTGGTCTTCATAAAGATATATAGAAGGGATTATTAGGGATATTTAGAAATGGCGATTGCAAAGTCTCCGGGAGAGCATTATTAATGAGTTTTTTTTCAGTGGATGAAAAGGCCCACTCAGAGATATGGTCGACACAAACTCAGGCACTGTTATACAAATAGTTCAGTTCCAACTCAAACAAACGTTTCGACCAAGCAGTCCATCCATTTTTTTTCATTCTGAAAAGTTAGTCATTTAACAACAAGCAACAGTTATTCAAAAAGTCCAAAATATCACTGTTTAAAACATGGACAAAAAATAATGATCGATTCAAAGCAAATTGATTATTAATAATGATTTGAATTACAATTTAAAAAACAATAAAATAGAGAAAAGTAACTAACCAACTTTTGAAAATGACTAGTTAATAGATTAATTTGAACTCAATACACCAATTGTGCGCACACACACATGCGTCAATTGAAAAGGTATGAATAGCACTGTGTTTAAATTTAATAATAACTAGACAATATGATAATTTTCTTTATAAAAGAAGTGGCAAATATGCACGTTTTAGTATCAAAATAAATTCTTAATTACAAATTAAATGTATTTTGAAAAATACCAATCGCAGGGAACTAAATTATAATAAATATGCTTCTTTGTTTAAAAAATTAAAATTATTAAAAGAAACAGTGACATGTAACGACTATATACTAAGCAAATGAAGTGATCTTAGTAGAAAGCATCCTAAAAACATGAATATTTTATTTCTTTTGATGAAGGAATAACATGGTCATTTGTTTAAAGATTAGTTAGGTTAGTTTGAATTATCGTTGCAATAGAACTACACGAGGGCTATTGGCGACGGCGTCATAATTTAGAACCACCAATCAAGTGGACGAGCTGATACCCGAGTAGGCACCAACACAACCGTTAAGAACGACATTATATGCAGCATTTGGGACTTTGGATCATTTTAAACGTGCACTCCCCTTTACATGGGGACATTTTAAGCTGCACGGGCTGTTTATAGGTCGATAGTTAGGTCATTTGTTTTAAACATAGTTTTTAAAACATAGTTTTAAAAACTAACAACAATATTATAAACTCAATATATATATCTTTATTTAATGAAGGTACACGAAAGAAAGTGTAACTCATATAGTAGTCTAATAACGTTTAATTAATTTAAACAAAAAAAATAATTATCGAAGTCTAAAATAACCTTATGCTTTAGCTATGTTAAGCTACTATATCGAAACTTTTCAATACAAAAATTACAAATCATTCTTTAGTGATCGAGCATTTAACGCTGATGAAAGAAAAACTTACAAGAATATTTGAATGAATAAATATTTAAAACACTTACCTATCAATATCCTTGGGAACATAAAAAGTTACATAAAATATATAAAAATTGTGTTTTGACGAGAAAAGAATATAACAACAAACATGTCTAAAGCCTCTATCGAATCGCAATTTCTTCTCCGCAACCTGTTCAAAATAGCGCGCTCCAAGTTTGCGCATAATTAGTACAAGTTGCGCGCGCACCTTGGAGTCGCACGCAGTATTCAACCAGTCACGTGTCTAGTTCGAAGTTTAAGCACTGGGTGGCTGGTCACGTGCCTCTCTGAAAAAAAGTTCCGATTGAAATGTCTGTTTACATTGATTGTCTGTGGTCTAGGCGATCACTGGATTCAATGAGCTAGAAGAAGCTCAATGCTGGATTCTGAATTAAGAGGACGCATTTGGAATCTCCAAGTCAACCCTCTAGATTTTCCGAAATCCAGATGGACCATAATATGCAGTTTATCGCCTTTCGCTGTAATGAATACGTTTTGACTGTGTCTATTCAGGCTAAATTGGCCCCCACTATGACAGCGCTTCCCTGAAGGGGGTTTTTAGGAGAGGGGGGTGAAAATCGCTGAAGGGGTTTTTGTCTGGAGCGTTGTGTTTCAGGCGAAAGAAGAATCCAAGGCAATAAGGGAAAAAACTGCCTACTGAAGTGGGCTCTGACCACACCACATGCATGTGTATGTTTCCAATTTCTTACCTTATCCGTAATGACTTTTTCCCAATAGTAGAATATTGATGCACAAGACGAATAGTAATATTGACTGTGAACTTGAAATTATTTTAAAGAAGCTTCGCTAAACAAAAAATAGCACACATAGGAATCGTGTGAAAACTTAGATATTCAAATAATAAATTGGATGTATCCGAAAACTAAAAAATGTAATTACACAGGAAATTCAAAGGCGTTTTACACCAATCTTGATCGATAATAAAATGTAGCTTAATTAAAAATGACGTATTTTTACTTTCAATTACCAAAAAAGAAATATAAGGTAATGAAATAATTGTGATGAGGTCGCAAATTCGAAATACATATTTTGGTGTTTTCTACACGTTTTGGAGGTTGCTAATTCCGAAAAAAGGGTCATTGAAACGAGGATATTTTTTGTATAAGGTGTCTTTTTTTGTGTTATGCTCAATTGTTCTTTTTTTTTAGTTGCCTTGAGGTTTGTGCCCCTGTCTATCTGAAACTACTTTTGGTGAAGGTTTTAGAAGGTTCTCCTGGTGTTGCTTTTTTTTGCTTTTTTATTTTGTGCGCTTACCGTTGGCTCTATAATATTCCTATGTCTATTGGTTATTCAGATTCATTTCGCTCATTCGATTCATTCGCTCTCTTTCTTATTTTTTATTATCATTTTTAGATCTGATAGTAATATTTATTAAAATTGAGTTTTAAAATAAACTGAAGTTATAAAGATTATTCTAAAACAAAAAAAAATGATTCTAAGAGGCCATTTGGAAGCTGCGAGGCCCGTTTGCTTTGCCTATTGGTAATCCGGTCTTGTGTGTTTCCTATTAGATCGCTAAACTTGTCAATACATTACTTTTTCAACAGTATTGGATACAAGAAAAAAGTAGCATTGGAGACAGAAAATTAAAAAAATATTTTTCTTACGCTGAATAAAAATTGCACTCATACTTTTGGTAAAGCGGTTAGAACTGGGTCTTCGAGCAATTGGGACTGACTTTCGCCTGTCATCACAAGTGATGCCGGGGTTCATAGTCTTGTGTGAAAGGAGGTTTTACCTTTCTGCTAGAAATAAAGGGGCTAGTGAACCTACGGCATTTGGTTCTATTTTTTTTCAAAACAAAACCAACCAGATGAGTTTGTTGTATCGAACCGCACGTGTGGTACCCCAAATGGTTATTTCTTGTTTCTTGTCTGGTTTCCTTTAACTTCTTTTTAAAGAACGAGTATTCTGTGTTTTAATTTGTTTTAAAAAGAAAACATTGTTTTTCTAAAAGAATCCCTTCGGTCATTTTTTATAATCTTGTTGGAGGAGGAGGGGGGGGGGGGAGATAATTACCCTATTCCCCCGCTGGATCCCCCACAGTCTCATTGGAAGATAAGCTTTTGTTTTATAAAGCCATTTTTGAATGCGTCACTAAGATGGAAAATACTTCAAAATTTTGTAATGATTTTCAAGGCTAATCTTTGATATTACTAATAGTTGAGTAAAAGGACTAATAATCAAAAGTAGATTAACAGTCATAAAAATTTTAAATCTAATTTCCATAATGAATATACATTTTATGTTATGATAGTGTACGACACCGTATTGGATCAGAGGCCCGAAAATCCAACATAATGGAGCTCTCATATCCTCACAAAATTGTGGAAAGTAACATTAAAACATTTTATTTAATAATTCATCTTTTTTTTACTATAGTTTACAAGCTCACGATAGTAGTAGGAAATATAAGGTAATTAAAGTATTGCGATCAGGTTGAAATTTCGAAATGGGGAATGTGTGTTTTCTATACGATTTGGGGGTATACTAATTTAAAAAAAAATGGGTTTTTGAACACTTGTGCGTCTGTCAGGTCTGAAACACTCAAACACCTGTTCGATGTCATAATAAGGTTTTCGTTAAAAATCCCGTATGCGTAAAATGTTGCTTTTTGGTTTTAAAGTAATTAAAAGTCACTCATTTTTCACATCCCCAGTTTTTAATTAATCATCTTTTGAGAATGCTTGAAAAAACTAATTAACTCTATCATAACTAACCACAGATAAAATTATAAGACAACTAAAGGTTGTGCTGTTTTTCAATAAAGACAACATGATATGGTAACAAATGAAATGACATAGCCAAAAGGCTGACCAAAGAAATAAATCTAAATCTGTGTTGTTGTTATTGTTTTTTTAAATATTTTTTTATAATGTGTCCATTCAACTAACTACCTTCTCTCAGTGCACCCTCTTTTTCTCTATGTTCAGTGAATACTATGAAAAACCAGATAAGGTTAGGGTCCCTGGTCCTATGACTACAGACAGGTGAAAATGGATGGACATTTTTGAGCTGATTGTCTAAAAAAGACATAGTTGATGGTTGGGGTAATATATAAAGATTAGAGACAATAGTTCTTGGGGTAGTTATAATCACGAATTTTTGTTTGAATTATTTAAAACAGTTTGGTAAACTCAGATTAATAATCTTTAATTAAGTGCTCGTATAATACTATTAAAAATTCAGATACCCTCACTCTTAAAATAGTAATCAGTACTGCAACTATTACAACTAATTATAGTTATTTACCAGAACAACCATTTATAGGATGATGTTTACTTTTATCTTAATAATGATGTATAAAAATTCGTAAATGAGGACATGCATTCGAAGCGAAAATAGCACAGTAAATGTTATTGTAATTCTAAAGTCATTTCTGAATGCGTCACGAAGATGGAAAATACTTCAAAATTTTGTATATGATTTTCAAAGTTAATCTTTGATACGACTAATAGTTGAGTAAAAGGACTAATATTCAAAAGTAGGACTAATAGTTATAAAAATCTTAAATATAATTTCCATAATGGATATACATGTTATGATATTGTATGACACTGTATTGGATCAGAGGCCCGAAAATCCAACACAATGGAGATCTCATATCCTCACAAAATTGTGAAAAGTAACATTAAAAACTTAATAAACCAATACAAAAAATATATATCACAAGGCAACACCAAGTCTATAAATATAACCGTAATTAATAGTTTATTTAAAAATGTCTTCGCTCAACGGATACAGAAGTTACTTTCAGCATCGGGGCCAAAAAAAAAAAAAAATGTCCATATTCTTATGCAGCCATGAACTATTTTTTCTAATATGCATACAATTTTTAAAGATAATGTGTCGAATTAATTAGAATGCCATAAAAATACATCAAAGAACAATACTAGTGCAGTGGGGAGGGGCATGTTGAAAATATTCCGATGTCTATTGGTTATTCAGACGAAATTTTTCTTCTTATTTTTTTTCTTAATTATCATTTTTGAATTAAAAGTAATTTTTATTAAAATTGAGTTTTAAAAAAAACTTGAAGTTAAAGGTTATTCTAAAACAAAAGAAAAATGATTCTAAGGGGTCACTTGGAAGCTGCAAGGCCCGTTTGCTTTGCCTAATTGGTAATCCGGCCTTGTGTTTTCCTATTATATTGCTAAACTTATCAAAAAAATTACTTTTCCCCAATATTGAATACAAGAAAAGTAGTATTGGCGACAAAACGAAATATATTTTTCTCACGCTAAATAAAATTAGCACTCATAAAAAAAACATAAAAGTAATTGTTTGAAAACTTCAATATCGATAACAAATTGGTTGGTACCCGAAAAACAAAAATGTAATTACACAGGAGAATAACAAGTAAGGTTTGCACTAATATTAATAAATAGCAATAATGTAATACAGACAAATACAAATATATACAGTTTTTTTTTTATTAAAAACAATAACCCGTATAATCTAGTTTTAGTTTGCGCGTTTTGTTTATAAGAAAGGTATTACGTATAATAGCTTTGTCAAGAAGCACTAAACCTATGTCCTGTTTGGTATATAAATACTACTATGAAATTCCCCTATTGACCAAAATCACAGTTTATCTTCTCGAAATTCCAGCCGCCGAATGCGTTTCTTCAGAAGTCCTTTCATAAAACCCAGCCGAACTCATTGACAAAATGCAAAAATCTAGACCTTAAGAAGATCCCTGCCCCAAAAACCAGATGTTACACTCCACAGCCAAACTAAGCCCCAGGAGAAGTTCCCCCCTTTCTTAGAATCAGGGCCAGCCACACCACGCTAATTGACCCCTGCAGAGCGACAGATAACAGCCTCATTAGGTCATAGGGTTGCTGTAAATGTACATTTCATTTCTGTGTAATTTTTCGTTGAAAATTTCTAAAAAATACAAATATTTACATTAAAATTTTTATAACAATTTAAATCGATGTGGAAAAGTATATTCTGTTTACGAGTGAAAGAATTTTTGCTCTATCTTTATTCGTTAGAGAGTTGTGTTACGTTAAAGTTAGAACTTAACGCGCACTCAATTTTTTACAAACTTCAAAAAATTATAAAAAATACTTAATATGTGATTTTCACAAAAAAAATTTACTGTTATGAAATCTACTCCTTTCGTTCTTTACAATTATACAAAAAACTAGTAACCTTTTATTAAAATTGTGTCGGTAATTGACTTGCGAATATTCTCCATAGGAATAACATTACGATTTTTCAAGATGTGAAATTCTGAATGGAGTCCTCTTAAGGGGATCGGACACCCCCATTCCCCGTCCTACCTCGATCGGGCTGGCTAATGCTAAGTCTATGGGGAAAAATGATTTTTTTTCCGATGAAAAGCAATGAAATTATAGGAATATTTTGATGCGATTTTTTTTAATTCATAAACTCCAATTAAATTGTGGTTTGTTAAGGCTACTTTTTAAAAAAGTTATTTACTTTTTTTTTAAATTGAAATTTTATTTTTAGCGAAATATTTAAGTTAGTTAAAAGGTGAAAAACCGAAAAATTTTCTTGCTGGAACAAAATTTCAACATTTTTTTACTAATACAATATCTTTAAAGTTAAATTTAATTAAAATTAATTTAATTATTATAATTATAATAAAAAATTAATATATATTAATATATATATTATATATAATTAATATATATTAATATATATATATTATATATAATTAATATATATTAATATATTAATTTAATTATTATAATTATATAATTATTTAAGTTAAAATTAATTTTTTTGAGGAGGGGTTCGGCTACCCTCTCAATTTCACAGCCTCCTACCGAACCTGAATTTAGTGGCAACTCAGGAGGCGGGGCCACGGCCAAATCTCTAGCCTATCAATACAGTTATCTTGAGAGAGGGGTTTGACAACCCCCCCCCCCCCCCCCCAAGCTCTCCCTACAAGTGGGTCTGATCCTGACCCCCGAAAGTAGAGGTCCGAGTCTGTCTTGACGGCGCTAATGACCAGCTTGGGAGAATCGACAAGCACCCCCCCCCCCCCCCTTCTTGGAAAACCACGCGAAGTAGTGGGGTAGGCGAAGCCTGCGTTGCACATACTATCCTTTGCAATAATACTTCTCAGGGAGGACGAGAGACAGCTTGAGTTCGTTTTTTTTTTTTGTCTTTTTGTCGCCCAACTAGTTTTTGCAGGGGCTGTCGCGTTATCTGTTGTCAATGTGATTGTGATTCTGGGGAGTTTGCCTAGCTCAATGGTTTCTTTTTATTTAGCTTCGTCTTAGGTTTGAGAATGGTAAATTTCATTGCCTTTAATAAAATGAGGAAATAAGCTAATTTTTTCACGCTAGTAATGTGCAATTGTTAAATTACGTCCTATTCGCTTAGAGATAGGGGTATAAGAATGCAAAAACTAATATAAATAACAAGTTTTTGATTTCGAAACAGTTTTTTTGCCATGATAGGTAAAAAAGTTCGTTGACTTTTTTTCGTACATGAATAACATTTTTTTTCTTTTGAATTTTTTTACGGTATAATAATTC
Source organism: Oedothorax gibbosus (assembly GCA_019343175.1). Taxonomy (NCBI): domain Eukaryota; kingdom Metazoa; phylum Arthropoda; class Arachnida; order Araneae; family Linyphiidae; genus Oedothorax; species Oedothorax gibbosus. The sequence continues at coordinate 20,913,500 of CM033275.1, forward strand.
AATTTTTGTTAACTGGATTTATCACCCGTTGGATAAAAGGTTAATTTAATTAATAATTTTCTGTAACGACACGGCAAGGTAAATACAAACAGAACCAAAAGTTGTTTATTCTACGAGAACATTATGTGGACGGATCAACAAGAACACAACAGTTACAACAGGTCCACAGTTAACATGAGCGGAATCAGTATGCAGGGCCGTAACTTATAGGGGGGAGGGGGGGAGCCTCCCCCCCCAATAATTTTACAAAGGGCGCCACTTTGGGCGCCGTTAGGCGCCCAAAAAGGCGCCCTCTTTAACTTTTTTAACAATTCACTTTTTAAACAATTATTTAACAATAATACGTAATTGTATCATTATTTTCTTTTCTTATTTCCCTCAATAATCTTTTAAAAGTGCTATTTTAGCTTAAAATATCACCATATGAATGGCGCCCTCCCTAAGATTTTATAATAAACAACAGAAGCTTAACTGGTATGAAGAACATACTGCTGGTATTTTTTAAAAATAACGGAAATCTTTCACTCTAATTATTCTTTCCCCCCCCCCCCCCCACTATGAGATCCAAACACTTATACTAGTTAAAAACGATTTTCGAAGGACAATATTGAATTAAAAAAATATATATATGTTTGGTATTTTCCTAAGTATGAAACTACCTAACAGTTTTGCCCTCTTTGCTCTGTTGACAGGCTTCAAGCTTCGATTTAGGCTGTAAAAATGGGTAGTTTAATTATCAGTTTGCACTATCTTTTTTCTGCCCCCGAATGTAACTGGATGTTGGACCAGCTGGACTAAGACACAAAGGCAGTCTAGACATAGCTACGTATTTAGGATTTGTTCTGTGTAGGGCCGTGGGGGACAATCCGTTATCTTGAAGTCGATAACCCTAAACAAGACAGTATCAAAGGGACGAAAATGATTTTCAACGAAAGCATGCTGTTGGCGGATATGGCAATAAAAAAGTGGTGGGCGATCACACGATTTCCACGGGGGACAGAAAAGGGGGCTGTAAGTTGGGAGCCTTATTGTTGTGTACAACTGTCTGCTCTTCTTTCAGTCAGTAGCCAAAGACCACCTACGGAGGTCGGTCGCGTGATCTCAAGTAAATCCTTTTTTATTTAATTGTGCTTATTAACGTATTTACGTGTTGTTTAAGAGAGAAAGCTAATCTTATCCACTTTTTTTCATGCTTTTCTAATGCTTAAATTTTCGAAAACCTTCTGCACTTAATAATAAGTTCACAATAAAAGTTAAATAAGTTTAAATTAATTAACCCTTTAAAATAAGTTTTATTTTTCGTTGGAAATAAAAATAGGGTAAGAAATTACTATTTATTCATTTTATTATGATTATATAAGTTACTTATTAAATGTATCATATTAGGGAGTTAAATTTCATCTATTTTTTTTAATATGTACTTGTACATAAAAACAAGTAAATTAATAAAGAAAACTAATTTTATAATTATAAATAGAAAATGACAAAATGTAACTTTTACAATTAAATTGCGTGCCAAAGCTACTTTTCGATAATTTCGTGAAGCAATAATGTTTATTTTGCATACGATTGTATAGATATTCGTATTGTTATAATTGAAAATTGTATAAAGGATCAATTAATTTTGAAAATCTCACTCGTTTCTATCGAATACTCTATTAACACTATCCGGGGGGGGGGGGGAATAATATATTATTATAATTAGTAGGGGGTATAATAATTGTTTAATTATTAATAAAAATGGTTTAATTAGTAATTAATTAATTATTTTTATTTTGATTAAAAAGTTAAATTAATTCATAGGTACTAATTAATGTAATTAGCCATTAATAATGATTCATAACTCACGAGGCTCCAAAAAATTTAAGAGGGCGCCAAAACGGGGTCCTCCCCCCCCCAATAAAATGTCCAAGTTACGGCCCTGTCAGTATGAGTAATTAAACTGTGACGTCCCACATATGTGACATCCCTTTCTTCACATTAAGTATGAAATTACTTTAAAATTCTATTACAACATTTACACGTCGAGACATTAAACAACAATTTCATTTCCGTTTATATTTAGAGAAAAGTTAAAATGCAATAAAAGGAATATATGTAATATAAAGAATTTTTTATTTCTGTGAAGTGAATAGCACATTCGAAATAAAATATCTTTGAAATAACAATTTTGTTACATGTCATTGACTTTCCTAGCTAGTTTTTGATTTCACAGTTTTTGTTTAAATAAAAAAGCCATGCTACGCATTGAAAATTTCGTTAATTTTTCCTTTAATTTTTGTAAACTGGATAAGTTACTACCAGTTGGACAAAATATTACTAAATTTTCCAGAGTCAAACATTTCACCTCGGTTCTTTTTCTTGAGCGCACTTAGTCTCAGTCGCCCACATCCCGAAGACGTATAGCGTTTATGTTTTTTATTCATCTGTATTTTATAAAGTTGCTACCATGACAGAAATATAAGCAAAACATTAGGTTTTTTTTTAAATGGCAAAAACATGAAAAAAAAAGTAGGATTAAATCTCTTAAGTAAAAATATAAAGAAATATTCGCTGTAGCATAATTATTTAAAAGCAGCAGCGGATTTCAATAAACGCTGAGCAGCGAAGAAGTAAAGAAGAATTGAAACGTTACAACTGAATGTCTAAATGAGGAGTGAGCGATGTGCAATTTACTGAAGAACTAAAAGTTCTCCATTATTTCTAGGACCAATCAAAATCTATTCTGATAAAAAAAAAAGTAGTCTAAATACATTTGCAGGTAGTTAGTTTTCTACGTTTAGAACCTCCGAATTGAAAACACGTGGCTGTATGAGGTGATTGCTAGACCAGATCTTCACCTCCTTTCAAAGGGATAGCGCTAATCACCTCAGTTGTACCAAACATGGTATATAATTACTCAAGAAACTCTAGCAGTTGGCGAAATAACTAGTAGAAGCCTAATAATTACAAACTCGTGCAAATAATGAGAGTTATACGTACTTTTCTGATTTCTAAATTTAGACTATTAGTGGGTAGTGTTACTAATCATAGAGATTTGATGTGCCGGACTGTATTTTTGATCTTTTTGATTGTTGCATTTGAAAAAGAATTTTTAGAGTCATTAATGGTATATTTTCGTGTTTTATAATTAGGTTTCGTTAGCATATTTTTAATCGTTTGTATTTGGCGTGTGACTTTTAAAACTTTTTTTACTTCATTTGCATTTATGTACTGCTGCACATTTGGTTTTTAAATTGCTAGCACATAATCTTATTTATTCGAGCGAGCCTGTCGCGAAGCGGCCAATGTGAATTGCACAGCAATTCCCGGGGGTTATGAACTATAAATAAATTATAAGCTGAAGGCCCTGTTTGGCGAAAAAATCTTAAAAAATTTTGCGATTTTTAAGAAGAATTGACCTAACCAATTTTACAAAACTATTCTTCGGATTATAAATAAATTTAGAAAACTAGAAAGAATTTTAATTAATTTTAATTTAAATTGCTGTGTTAGGCTATTTTTTTCAATGGCTTGTAAATGTTGTAGGGAGAAATAATGCAACGTAAAATGTTGTGAGCAAAGAAAGTAGAATAGTTAATTTGTAACAATCATTAATATGAAACGATAAATCCTTACCAACATCAAATACATTTTTTTAGTATAACCTTTTTCTTTCTACTAAATATTAAATTGCAATTTAAAATTATTTCTTCCAACCATAAATTAGTTATTTTCATTCTATAAACAAAAATAACAGAATAGAAGAGTAATTATTACAGATGCTTTAGTGAATTGTTTACAGTAAATGAAATACGCATCAAAATTGGCATGTGATAATATTTTAATAAATTTTTGGGGTAACTAATTATCCATATAATAATTCCACGAGTTCAGATGAAGGACCAAAATTCAGAAGAAAATGCGCTGAAGCTATTTACCTGCCCAGAACCCGTGCAGGACAAGTTTTCCCATTTTGCGAGGCGACAGTATCGCTAGTTTGCTTGAATTTAAAGTATGATTTATTTGATATTTTTTTAAACATTTGGCTTGGGAATTTTACTTTCTAGCTCTTGGGAATTTTACTTTCAGATACTCTGCTGCATTTTTCCATATGAATGCAAGAAAATGTCACTAGACAATAGTAAAGAAACCTTTTAAAATATTTTATATCTAGCTAGGGTATGTGACTTTCCATTTAAATTTTTTTTCCTAAAAATCCATTAAAATGTCTGCACAGTTCACAACAAAAAAAGTGCAAGAACAAAGGTTGATGCAAACGCTCTTAAGAAACAATTTAATAGTATTTTTTTCTTTTAAAACTCTAAGTATATTATTGCACTATTTGAATCGCTTATACTTACATTATATTTAAAATAATTTTATTTATACTTAAAATGTAATATAGAAGAACTCGGAAAGAAATGTTTTTCAAATCAAGAAGAAGAATCAAACAGAAGAACAAAACGCTCATTTCCTAATTTAGGCGCGTTTGGCGATTCCTACATTTGGTATCAAAACCAAATCAACCCTCCTTTCTTGTTTCGACACTCGTCGTACTGGCTGTGAAAAAGCCACGGCGAAGAACGCAACGAACGAAGAATACAAAATAAAAAAGACAATCGCACCCTCCTCCAGCAACTGCGGTGTTCTAAGAAATTCCCTTTTCAAAGGTGGAAAAAGTTCCCTCCCCCCGGCCCCCCACACTTAAGACCACATGTGAAGCTCCCCCGTCCTTGATAACATACTGTCCAAACTAAATTAACCCTGAGAAGGGGAGGTTCCTGTGGGAGGCGTGGCTTTGCACAATTTTTTAGCACTTGTCTTCACATTTTAATCAATACCTCAAGTTCAAATTATTCAATTTCAAAGTTTAAAGTCAAGTTTAAGACAGAAATGTTCAATCTCGATATTTGCTTATTCACTTTTTAAAAATCTTGTTCTCAATTTTAACAAAATAAAGTTAAAGTTAATTTTAACGTAATTTTTTTTTACAAAAATTTAAACAAAAATATCAAAAAGGTAATGTAACAGTAAAGTCAAATCTGTCTAACGACACAAACCGCGTGAAAATATTCCAATAATTTCTTGTGATATGCATTCGAAAACTGTCGCGTTTTTACCATAGAGTTACTATTGAGGGACGACCGGTAGGTGGCGTCTAATGAAGAGTCTTAACAAACCGCAATTTAATTGGAGTTTTATGAATTAAAAAAAATCGCATCAAAATATTCCTATAATTTCATTGCTTTTCATCGGAAAAAAAATCATTTTTCCCCATAGACTTAGCATTAGCCAGCCCGATCGAGGTAGGACGGGGAATGGGGGTGTCCGATCCCCTTAAAATGTATCGTTAAAATACCTTCCAATATTAAAATAATGGGGTTGTTTCACGGAGGATCTGTCAATAGCTCTGAGGTTTTGTTTTCATGTCTCTCAAATTACTTGTGTTGATATTCGAAATTGATTTTTCTAAGAATAAGTTATTCAATTAAACTGGATTTAATCTAATTTACTATTAAAATAAGAATCATATAGATAATGGGAGGAGGTTTTACAGAAGCGCCAAGCGGATAGTTCAAATTTGCTATGGTGTTTCAAAATTTGTTTTTTTGGTACTGGTGACATCATAAATACACGTCATAGCCATAAAGCGTTTCCGGGCGTCGCGCTAGAGCTATACGAGGGCTATTGACAAAGGGCTTCGTAATTTTAAACAATAACCAAGTGGCGGAACACAAAGAGTATTGTTTTCGAATGAAAAGTAGGATTAAGTTGGGTTAAATCACCGCAGCACTAGAGCTACATGAGATTTTTTTGTGCCAGAAATGGAACTAGGGAAAGTGAGCGCCAAGTCGTAAAGCTTGTATTTCAGTATCTGACGCCCTAGTGGTTAAGGCGTTAGCCTTGAAATTGAAACTTCCCAGGATTGTGGAGGTTCGATTCCCAGCTACTACTATAGTCTTCCTATTGTAGCGGCCTCGGTAACCCACAGTCTACCAAAAGGATCATCAAGGTAAAGATGAGTTACCTAGGCTTTTATACTACTGCTATCGTTGTTATTTAGATTAGTGGTAGGAACGAGAGGGTAAATCTGCGCCCTCTGGCGAGTGGATGATTGATTGAGGTTGCGTGCGTGTGGTAGCCGCCACACCATTATTTTCGGATATGTACTCGAAATAGTAGGAAAGTCCACAATTCAACACGGTTTAGTCTGCTCGGCGAAATAGTAAATGATGTCGCTCAAACTTCCGTTGGGTGCCTGCTCAGGTGTCCACATCGTAACTTGACCAGGGTTCCAAATTAGGAGGCAAATTTGGCTCTGTTAAACACCCTCGTAAGATAGAAATAGACAGCCGGAAACTTTTCAACCTAACCTGAAGCAGAATCAAGTCAATAACAAAATATTTATTTCTTTTTGTGGATAACTGTACATTTATGAATATTAAAATGTCAAATGCAAGTCATTCCAGTTTTTATTTTTGCCCTAGGTGAATTCATTGGATGGTTTTTTTTTTCACTCTCATTCCTCCTTCTGCTGTGTTCTATTTCAGATTTAGAGTCCTCTAATTTCTCTGTGCAATTGGTTTCTATTCTTGCTATTTATTAAACTTTTATCAACCGAAACCAAAAGGACCAAAAACGAAAACAATACAGACAGAACAGTTGCCACTCAAGATGTGAAACATGTCCATTAAAACAGTATAGTAACAAAAATAGTTTCAGGAAAAGACAACCACCACACAACAAATATTTTTATTATCCATTTAAATAAAAGATCAGGCACTCGGCGCTTTAATCAAATTACATATTTACAAAAATACTAAATAAAGCAAAATAATAACATGAAAGGTAGAATCCAATGTCCTGAAAATATTTTATTACACATATACTTATAAAACAATATCAAAGATGGCACATAACACATAAAAAAAATTATTAAATTTAACACTGTGCTGTAGCTTAACTATTCTTAATTTACAAAAAATTATGCCAAAAATATTAAGCAATTTGCTTTGTACACTACTTAGTCTTTGTTACATTTCAAACTAAACCAGTTTTGAAAGAGTTGCTTTAACTACTACTTAAGTGAACCTACTACTGTTATAAACAGCAATCATTTAACCAGAGGTGCCGATCCCCCCCAAGAGCTAACGACCCCCCCCCCAAAAAAAAACGATTTTTTTTATTTATATAGGCTAATGGAGTACCTAACCAAAGTAGCCTCTAACTACATCTTTATGGTGTATAGAGAAAACCTTATAGTAAAATGATATTTTAAGTACCATCGAACGGGGTAACCGTAACTTTGCACCTTTTGGAATATCTTTTATACGGGAATGCCGGCGAATTTGACCGCGGATAATTTGCCCGCGGAGAACTTGACTGACAGCGATTTTGGACCCCCCCCCCCCCCCCCTCTCTTACTCCGCGGGAAAATAGGGAGGGAATATTTTTTCTGGGTGAAGCAAGGCCCCCCTCCCTCCAAACCCAAAATCGTTCCGGAAATGCTACCCCCACCCCAACCAACCCACCATATCGCCAAATTCTAAATTTTCCTCGCCAAGCCTGGCAGCCCTATCAGTCAAGTTCTCCGCGGGCAAATTATCCAAGGCAAATTCTCCGCGGTCAAATTGTCTCCAGTCAAATTCTCCGGTTCCCATCTTTTATAATACGGAATTACAAGCTATTTTTAATTTTCCTAAAAAGGTTTTCTTAACAGCAAAAGCAGGGATTGGAAAGTTACTTTTAAAAAGTAACTCTGTTACAGTTACTTCATTAAAAAGTAACTCTGTTACAGTTACTTCATTAAAAAAGTAACTCTGTTACAGTTACTTCATTAAAAAAGTAACTCTGTTACAGTTACTTCATTAAAAAAGTAACTGTTACAGTTACTTCATTAAAAAAGTAACTCTGTTACAGTTACTTCATTAAAAAAGTAACTATGTTACAGTTACAGTTACTTCATTAAAAAAGTAACTATGTTACAGTTACTTCATATGAAAAGTAACGCGTTACAGTTACTTTAAAAAAAAGTAACGAATCACAGTTACTTTTCGAAATTTCAAGTTATAGGAAAATTGAAATTTAGCCATCTTACTATTTTTCAAAGAGAACCACGATAAACGAAACATAAGCTCAAACAAAACACTGAAATTATAATTAATAAAAAAAATTTATATTTAATTTTAATCCTTTCACCCTGATACGAGTCCATTTGTAAACACTCGGGTAGGTACCGACAGAAATAGGGGTATCTGAAGAATGAATGTGAAATCTCTGTCTCCTCCCTCCCCACCCCTCTTCGAGAGGAAGGACTTGGTCATTGTTGTAGAACCCATTCAGGCAGGGGGACACAAAGGGGTTTGGACTGAGGGATCCAACCTGCTTGACAGTTAGCGTGATTTATTTGAAAACCCTTCTTTTCCGTAGATGCCTGTAATTGTGCGGGGCTTATAATGTGATACTTAGAAAAGTAAACAGACAAGGAAAAACATTCGTACTGTTACAATTCTGTCTGAAAGCCGCCGTCACGCCTTTACCAGCCAAAGTGGATAATTCTATTATATTCTTTACTTTTACCATCACAAGAAAAGCTCTTATTTCGGGAAAGCGAAATGTTTCATTCTTAGGAGTGGAATTTTAAAATTGGCATCAGACAGCCTTCGTAAAGTAACGACTATAGAGTTAGAATAAGGAGAGAGCGCGATAATGCAAATCTCCCATTCACTGCCTGATACTCACATTAAAACCGTTTCACCTTCGTCACGTGCTTTAAGGCTGTGATATTTGGCGTTGATCCAAGGTCAACCACCAGATGGGATTGCCGCTCTTGTTAAATTTCTCCCTTTTCGGCGCTCCTGGTAAAAATCGTAGTTCTTTTACGCGGTATGTGACGTTTTTTTTTTCAAATTGCAATCCACTTGTTTGTAACAGTTTTCCTTTTTTCTTCTACATTTATGTTAAAATAGGTACTTATGAAACATGTGAGTTAAGAAAACTTAAAAAAAATAATTGAGGGAACTATGGGTTTGGTTCGTGCAAGTAAAAAACAATATTAGTACTTTAGTTTAAAACAAATTTAAATTTACACTGTGTTTTATGCAATAATTATAACTATTTTTCTTATTTGTTATATGATGAAAGAATAACAAAACGGAATAGTTGGTGAAGATTTTCGCGTCTCTGCCCGTACCCTTTTTCAAATTTGGATCGAGCCATCCTATTTTAAAATTTTTTGTTTAATAAGTATGACATGAGATACCCAGCTTTTATATTTTTTAATAGAAACAAAAGGAATAAAAAAAAATTATCCAAAGCTATTATCCCTAACTAATAACGGGCAATACTCGATTTTGCCGCAAATAAGTAAAAATTACGAGGCGTTGAAATTTGGTTGATTTGGTTTTCTGGAAATTTGAACTCAGGAACGAAAAAAAAATCAAGGACTTTTCAACGATTGTTTGCCAAAATTAAGGAGTACTAAGGGGTACTTGAAATCAAAAATCAAGGACTTTTTGACGATTTTTGGTATAAAGGGGTCCTTGAAATTGAAAAAAAAAATCAATGACTTCTTAAGGACTTTCAAGGACCCGTGGGAACCTTGGTGGGTTTTCACCAGTGTGACCTAAAAAATGGTATCGGAGGTGAGACATCTGGCTAAATCCCTTGTTACATACTTCACAGCTATATGGCTTTTCTCCGGTGTGTGTTAGAAGATGCCTTTGAAGGTGCGCCTTCCGTCTAAATCCTTGGTTACACACTTCACAGCTATATGGCTTCTCTCCAGTGTGTGTTAGAAGATGGCGTTGAAGGTCCATCTTCAGACTAAATCCTTTATTACACATTTCACAGCCATGTGGCTTTTCTCCGGTGTGTGTTAGAAGATGCTTTTGAAGGTGAGACTCTCCAGTAAATCCCTTGTTACACACTTCACAGCTATATGGCTTTTCTCCGGTGTGTGTTAGAAGATGTATGTGAAGGGCAGACTTTTGACTAAATCCCTTGTTACACACTTCACAGCTATATGGCTTTTCCCCTGTGTGTGTTAGAAGATGTCTTTGAAGGCGAGACTTTGCAGTAAATCCCTTGTTACACACTTCACAGCTATGTGGATTTTCTCCGGTGTGTGTTAGAAGATGCTTTTGAAGGTCATACTTTCCAGTAAATCCCTTGTTACACACTTCACAGCTATATGGCTTTTCTCCGGTGTGTGTTAGAAGATGGCTTTGAAGGTGCTCCTTCCGTCTAAATCTTTCGTTACACACTTCGCAGCTATGTGGCTTTTCTCCGGAGTGTGTTAAAAGATGGCTTTTAAGGTGCTCCTTCCGTCTAAAACCTTGGTTACACACTTCACAGCTATGTGGCTTCTCTCCAGTATGTGTTAGAAGATGGCGTTGCAGGTCCGTCTTCCGACTAAATCCTTTATTACACATTTCACAGCTATGTGGCTTTTCCCCTGTGTGTGTTAGAAAATGTCTGCGAAGGGCAGACTTTTCACTAAATCCCTTGTTACAAACTTCACAGCAATATGGCTTCTCTCCAGTATGCGTTAGAAGGTGGCTTTGAAGGTGCTCCTTCCGTCTAAATCCTTGGTTACACACTTCACAGCTATGTGGCTTCTCTCCAGTGTGTGTTAGAAGATGGCGTTGAAGGTCCGTCTTCCGACTAAATCCTTTATTACACATTTCACAGCTATGTGGCTTTTCCCCTGTGTGTGTTAGAAAATGTATGCGAAGGGCAGACTTTTCACTAAATCCCTTGTTACACACTTCACAGCTATATGGCTTCTCTCCAGTGTGTGTTAGAAGATTCCTTTGAAGTTTAGACTTTCGAGTAAGTCCTTTGTTACACACTTCACAGCTATGTGGTTTTCTCCTGTGTGTATTAGAAGATGGCGTTGAAGGTCCGTCTTCTGACTAAATCCTTTATTACACACTTTACAAGTATGTGGGTTTTCACCAGTGTGACCTAAAACATGGTATCGGAGGTGCGACTTCTGGCTAAATCCACTGCAATAATTGTTACACACCTCACAGCTATATGTTTTTTCACCGGTGTGACTGACAAGATGGCATTGGAGGTCTGTATTGCAAGAAGTATCTTCACAACAAAACCTAAAACATTGCAATAAACAAATTACAAAAAAGGAAAATATAAATTACCCAAACACATTTTTAAAAAATTGTATAATTAACGTTTACTCAAGAAGCTATACAATGCAAAAATCTGTTTTTGATTGAATAAAATTTAAAACATTTGAAAAATAATATTCTTAATATTTGCCTTAAAATAAAAATTTGCATAAAACATGTTGTGACAGACAGGAGGGAAAAAACTAAAAGAGACTCGTTTTACAACCTCATTATTTCACAGCAAATAGACCTACCATTTCCAATTAATATTTAATTGAAAACATTGCTCTTTTTTAAATATATGCTACTTTTAAAATTGGAAACATCATTGAAAACTATAGCATGGTAACTGAAAATGGAAAATTTGGCATTTGTGTATTTAGAAAGAAATTTTCCTTTCTAGAAGGAAAATATAGATAAACAAGTAGGTTTGTAACAGAATCTGTCACTTAACTCGCTTCCACATATTTGTGTTTAACAGGAAAAAACGCGCCAAACACAACATTAATTCAAAGTTAACATTTACAAGCTAAATTTGGCTAGTTTCATTTATTTTATTTCGAAAATTCAATAATTATTACTTATCGTTTGCAAAAATTAATTTATATTTTAAAGAATAAATATGTCATATTCCTCGCTTTTAAATAGGATGAAAACATTTCATATCAACATACAAGGATTCCGTAGTGAAATATATTTGACGTCATTTCAAACTGATCGATGTCGCAAAAATAAATTTATTTTAATTTATTGTCTAAAAGAATTAAAGTTTCTCGAGCGATTGTTGCGAATGGCAAATGTGATTTAATTCTAATAAAAACAGGGCCTTTAGCTATTTGTAATTCAAAGTTTTAAACGCCAAAATTAACTATTTTCATTAATCTTCTTTCTCAGATTTAATAATTAGACTTTATCGTTTGCTAAATTTGTTTGAAGTTCGAAGAATAATGATGTAACCTTTTTTAATAAATATTTTTGGCGCCACAATTTCCCATTTACATTTCTTTCGAAAATTCACTTATTTATAGTTTGTTAAATTAATTTACAGTTCAAAAAATTTATAATTTGTACAATTGATGCTTTAAAAATAAAAGCGAAACAAGTTAGAATTCTCTATGCATCTTTCTACATACATATATATAGAACCATTAAAAGAACTCTATTGTGATAATACAACAATCCAAACCGAATTATATCACATAAATAAATATTTTTTCAAAAGTGTATTTTTATTTTAACAAAAGTTTCTCGTACGTTTAACGAAATGACAACAGTAAAAATATTGAATAAAAATGGAATTTGCATGTTATTTCAATGTAAATTAAATTTTTAGTTATTTAAATTTTAAATAAGCTTCTAGTTTAAATTTTTTAATGAAATTTGGCATGTAGTCTAATCTGATTTATTGCTTCAAAATGACGTATCCCACTTGTCTGTGGGACTTGTGGATGACAACAGTGAAAATATGAATAAAAATAGAATTTGCATGTTATTTCAATGTAGCTAAAAAAATTTTAGTTATTTAAATTTTAAATAAATTTCTAATTTAAATTTTTTAATGAAATTTGGAATGTAGCCTAATCTGATTTTTTGCTTTAAAATGACGTATCCCACTTGTCTGTGGGACTTGTGGTTCTTTCTGTGAAAGTGGGTGACAGACGGGCAGACAGACGTTTACGTTATAAACGTAGTGTGGAAGCTAAAATAAGAAAGGATAGAAATAAGGAAAAATATAGATATTTTATAAAATTCTGCAACAGGGGTTAACTCATTTTAATTACTCAAACTATCAAATATTTCAATTGCAATTAAAAAAAATATATTGGAAATTTATATTCAAACATTTCGAAAAAATCGAAATTTTCAGAAATCGGCTAAATATCTGGTAATAAAGCACATGTACAGTGGTACAGACCACTTTTATCTTGGCCACTCTGCATTTTAATTACTAGCAACATATTTCCGTTAATTAACAATAATAAGTTACAAAATATGCTCTTCTAAAAAAAATTCCTTTCATAGTAATAAAACATGGAAAAATGAATAATATTGTATACACCTCTAAAATTATTTTAGTAAATCCAACAATGTTTGAAAGTGGTTTTAAAAAATCGTAAAATAGCATGTTTAGAAAATCATTCATTTAAAAAAAAAAAAAAAATATTATTATATATATATATATATATATATATATATATATATATATATATATAATATATATATATATAATATATATATATATATATATATATATATATATATTATATATATATATATATATATATATATATATATATATATATATATATATATATATATATATATATATATATATATATATATATATATATATCATTAATCAAAACACAGCTCTACAACACAAAAACTGTTATTATGATTGGAAGAAAGGAAACAAACTGAATGACTGAACCATCTGAATATCAAACGAGCTTTGACCACAAAGGGCCCACTTTGTCCGAATTGTCTCCCCTTGTTAAAAAAAAAGAACAGTCAGTATCTAGTCAGATCCCCCCCCCCCCCCCCACATTGTCATGGGAGTTGCACGTCTTTGTAGAACGGCATCTTTTATCTATTGTAACATTCCGTTGTTTGTGTTACAATACATTAGGGAACGTACCCAACCTCTTCGCTGTCATGGTTCGATTTTCACTTCTCTCCTTGTTCTGACGAAGACATTTCCGGTGGGAGAATCATCTAGAAAACCTGTTATACCCCGTTTCCACTAGCGAACTTAATCTAGATAAAGGGCGGAGCCTAAGTGAAACGTCATGAGCTGGGCAGTTAATCCAGTTCCGAACTCGATTAAGTTAGTTCAGGGAACACGATTAACTATTTGATCTAACTTAAAGTTTGTTTACATTTTCCTCAGATTCATTATTCAAAGCGTTCGCGAATTTGATATTCTGATTCATTCGACACTTTTTAAACTCTCCTCAAAATTGCTGTGGTTTTATTATATATTTTTGTGAAAATTGTTGCATGGTCGTAAGTTTTCTGATTCCCAGTTTTTGAAGTTAAGGATTTAATATTGAATTGTTGTGCTCGATTTTGATTCTATATATGATTTTTGCAGCGTTCTACATACCGTTTCGTAAATTATTAATTACTTTTTGCACTGCTGGTTAGGATGTTTATAAAAATTAAATGCATTTTTATTTGAATCTAACTCATTCAGGAGACTTTTTACTATAAATAAGAATCCTAGAATCGTGGTCGGCAACATTTTGCGGCAGCAGAACGGCGATAAATAATTCCAACAGGTTAACCTTGTGATTGCTTGCGATTATTAGGTTTTGTTTATGTTTAAAATAAAATTTCTTAGTCAATTTTATTCAGCAAAATAACTAACTGTTAATACTTAACTAAATCATTTTTGATGTTTTTTAATAGGCTAGAAGGAATGAGCCAGAAAAGAAAAAACAAAAAATGACATCTTGTACAAACCAGGGGTGCCTACAGGGGGGGGTCAACGACGCAGACTGCGTCGTTGAAATTTTAGGGGGGGTCGAAAAAATTAGAATTTTTTTCAATGTAAATGGTTTATTTTATCTAAGATACAACTCTAACAAATTCTAGTTCTTTCTAATCATCTGTCTCTCCCCCCCCCATACACCTGGGGGGGGGGGGCGCATAACTCGCCCCCGCCCCGCCCCAACCTTCAAGAATCAAAAATGGTAACCAAAATCAAAAACATTACGAAAAGAAGAACATAGATAATGGGATATGGCGTGTCTGCGCCTGGCGAATATTTTTGACATTTATTACCCATAAACAACCCATCACTTCTTTAAAGCTGAAACAAAAAAATTGCAGCTGCCCTTCTCATGCCATAAATCTCACGCAGTCTGTATAACATACAATTCGCAATTTTCCCGCTTAAATTGTTGTTATAAAAAAAATATATAGCTGTTAGCTTCAGATTGTTGTTTTCGAAACGGAGGGAAGCATCAAATCAAAGATACACTTTATTAAATGATTGATTTGATCTATTTTAAACCAAATGAAGTTAAAATGCACTGTACTATAAATACCCAAGCTTATTTTGAAGTGTTATGGCCGTGATTCCAAGTAAGATTTTCGTAATTATATAATTTTAATCTTGCTAACCCTCTGAAAAAGCAAATTGGCTGAAATGTAAACTTGTTTTCACTGCTTGAGATTTAAATTAAAATTTTAACTGAAAATTTAATTTCCAGGTGGTTATAAATGACTCCACCATGCTTTAAATTTTGGAATTTAATAAAATTATTAAATTTATAAAAATTTAAAAATTAAGTGTGTTGCTGGAAAAACAGTCATTTGACGGGTTTATACGTCTGTCAGAAGGTTGGGCAAATAAAGAAAGGATTCTAATACTGAGAAGTTAATTATATTTGATATTACTGATAATTTGAGTTTCAAAGTTACATTAAAACAATTTTGACACAAAAGTTAAATCTCTTCAGTTTCTTGCATTCAAATAAAATTTTAAAAGTCATTTTCTCTTAATTAAATTTTTACGTTATAGATTATTATAGTTCAACAACAATATTTATTGATTTTTTGCCTTAATTTTAAAAGTATTTACATTGTTAAATATTTAACAAAGAGCTTTGCATATTGGCATTTTACAATATAAAATTTTGGTGTATCTTTTACTCCATAAAACGGTAACAGCCTATAGCGGCTTCTTAATTTATGAACATAGTTGGCTTTTTTTGTATTTGAAAATTATAAATATGGAATACAGCATTTTTTGTTTTGCTTCAAACCGACTGCATGTAGTCCTAAATTGTACAAAAAATAATTACGTTTTACTGATACCTCAATTTTTAATTTAGATTTTAAAATAGCTAGTTTTTATGTCAATCTGAAACAGGAAATAATGTGATATTCTGTCGATTGATCTTGATAGTGTTTAGGTTCCTAAGCGAATCGGCGACGCTTTGTTTGAAAGTGTTGAAGTTTTGTGAAGGTGATTTTGAACAATAACAGTAGCTGGCACTAAATAAGTCGTGATCAATTATAACAGAACTTAATGTTTAATATTAACAACGACAAAAAAAACTGAAAATATAAATTTCTAACAAAAACGTATTCGAAAATTTTCTAATTATTTATAAATCACATAATAAAACAGGAATCACAAATAAAAACTTTAACAATCTGCAAAATGATAATTCTATTTTAAGAGGCTCGGCGTCGGAAGAAAGCAATGTGCTGACAATTATTTCTCATAAACATTTCTTAATCACTGTTATAGCATTTGAAGCAGACATCATAAATATTCAGAATTTTGTATATAACATTTCTATGAATGAATGACCTTCGGATAATATTTCTGGCTTAGTATACATACTCAGGCCCAAGTCATTTTCCCGCCATTGCCTTAGTTAGAAACAGTAGGAAGATACTTGTCGTCTGGTGTCAAATGTGTGGGTGATTGAATATAGTTGAGAAAGTTCAATTCCGAGTTTCAGGGTAAGAATTTTTTTACTATTTAACTTTAATTTTAGTAACTTAATAAATAGTATATTTTTTAAGTGAAACTATATCTGTAAACATAATAGAATAATTCCGATTTAGTTTGATAATGTCAAATGTGTTGCATTACATAAAAAGCGAAGAGAGCATTTTTATGCATTAAGAATTGAGAGAAGGAATTGGATGCTGTTTTTGATTGGATCACGTGTCCGGCTATTTTTATTAATTTAAAAATATATATAATTACATAAATTTTGAGCGGAATTTTTACTGATTATTTAGATTCCCGATAGCTTTTGCTGCAAAAAAATATATTTAAAGAAAAATTAAACAAGTTTTAATTCCGTAATATAAAAGCTATTAAAATGTGCTTTCCTTTTCAATTAGGGGCAACTCTGCGTTGACCTATCGTTAGAAAAATATTCAAGAAGAAAGTCAGTTCTTGTGTTTTACTTCTTAGGACAAAGTTACCCCATTCGCTGGTACTTAAAATATAATTTTACTATAAAGTTTCATGTATACACCGTAAAGATTCCTATTTATATATACACTGTATGGTGAAAATTACTTAGGTTCAGTATACTCCATAAATCCATATATAAATATAAAATCCACACCGGTTTTTTTTTTTTTGGGGGGGGGGGGGGTAAAAAAATTCTAGGGGGGTGCGTCGTTAGCTCTGGGGGGGGGGATAGGCACCTCTGGTACAAACTGTGTGATGAGTTTGCTAGAGCGAACCAAACAACCCATCTGCAGAAAATAGAAAAAATGTTGATCACCTCGGGCTATCTTGTTCTTGGCGAGATTTTCAATTGGCGGTGAATCAACGATCACTTATATGCCAAACTGTTTACATTTCTTATACCGCTCCCGTAGCACGTGCATTTTTGATTCTTTTATTTGAAAGTTTTTTTCGGGCTTTATTTTGACAAAATGAAGTTGTTGGTCATTGGTGATTCTATGATTAAGGGTTTGAAGGAGTATTTCGTTGGAAAATGGAGTTTTTTCGACTTTGTGTGTGGTCCTGGCAGTAAGATCGAAGGATTGGCAAGGGAGATTTCTTCAATGAAGAAATCGTACAACTCGACTGTGTTGTTGTACATGCCGGAACAAACAATACTAATCGAGATTTTGTTTCAGGGATCCTGTGTAAGTATGAGTGTTTATTCGATAGAATATTCCGGCTCAATCCTCAGGTAAAGGTTGTTGTATCGGCTGGTATACCTTGTGAAGAAGATTATTATGCTCACCCACCGTTATTATGTCCCAAATCTTGATGCTCTAAATCAGAGAATCAGTGATAAAACATAGTGAAAAACTTTGCAAATTTGATGATTTAGATTTAAATGTGTCTTTCAATAATAAAGTTGACATTTATTCTGTTAATACTCACAATATGTATAACCCACTCTTAAATGAAAACAGAGTTGCTGCCTGCGAGAAATTAATGTGACAAGCTGTTAAAATTGATAAAAAAATTTGGCAGTGCAAGATGTCTTTTTATGGAATATTTTGACTTCTTTAAATACATTAGCTTCAGTTTCTGAGGGTATCGTTAATGCTGATTACTTAAAATCTAACAGTGTTATTCCCTATTCCAAAGTTCCTCCACATCAAAAACTAGTACCTCAATCTAAATTATTTAAAACAAGCAAGCGCCAACAAAAATTATGTTCTAAAAAGAGAAAAATAAGTTTAGGTAATTCTCCATCTAAGCGCATAAAAATTTGTGACGCTTCCTTCACATCCGATTTAAATTCCGATTCCGTCCCAAACACTATTCACTCTTTAACTTTCACTCTTGACTTGGTGGTCACTCTTTAACTTTCCTGGGATTGATACATCTGTAAGTGATGAAGAGGAAAAAAAAGTTAAATAAGTTAAAATTAAAAGAGTTAAAATTGTTATCTAATTATGACTTTGTCCGAGGTTGGTTGTACGACGAAATTGTCGATGCTTTCTTTCATATTCTATGTGAAAAGTCGGGTAGCATTCAAGCTATACGCTCTACAGTTGCGTAGACAATGTCAACTTGTGTTTTACTAGTAGACTCTTATGACTATTCAAATTTACTGATTCCTATTTGTGTTGGTAATTTGCATTGGATTTTAGTTAAGGTTGATAAAAATACAGAAACACTTGATGTTTATTATCCACAAAAGAATGATTGCAAAGTGGAATTAACATCTTTAATTAGAAATTTAAAATAGACTTCTAGGTAAATTGTCCTTTGCATTGTTTACAGCAAGATAGCATCAGTTGTGAAGTGTTTGTGTGCTATTATGCTCATTAAATTGTCCATAACTATGATACTTGTTTTTGCGTGTGTGTTCTAAATTTCAGTGGGTTTTTTTTCAACTTTTATTGCCTAAGCCAAGAAAGGACATCTAAACGTCAGTTAACAATCATACTTCTGTTCTCATGAGACGTGGCTAACATGACTAAATGATGCTCATTTTTGTGTGTCATTTATTGATATCAATTATGGGTGTTTTTTGGTTTATACTCTACTGATCAAGAAATGATGAAATAAATTAAGACTAAATAACTCTGATGGTACTACTACAAGAACAATTCTGTGTCCATATTTGTATTTAAATAAACTTTGTTCAATAAACAGCATTTCATTTTTGTATGTGTGTGCTTTTTATATTGTTGTTTTTAACTTGATTTTAAAATATTCTAAATTTGTAATGATGAATGTTTGATTTATAAAAAATTAATTTGATAATTTTTTACAAAGTTAGGAACCAGTTTGATGTATTGTATGTCCCTCTGAGGGATAAACAAATTAGCTGAAGTGTAAATTCGTTTTCAATGCATGAGATTTAAATTAAAAGTTTTAACCAAAAATTTAATTTCTTAAATATTTTTTAAAAAAATTATATTTCTATAGTAGATAGTTATAAATGGCTCCTCCATGCTTTCAATTTTAAAATTAAATAAAGTTATTCAATTTATGCATATATATTTTTTTAAATTATGTGTGTTGCTGGAAAACCAGACAGGTAGGTGACGGGTTTATACGTCTGTATCCCTCAGAGGTATATCTATGCAGTCTTGTAGCTATTTTGAAGGCACTTGTAATATAAATATCTTTATGAACAGTAAATTATAAAACCCCATTTAAATTGATCATTTTAATCGAAATTGTGTTTTGCAAAAAAAACCACTCAAAAATTTTGGTTTTCCTCTTGGAACAAATGAAGTTAATTGTTGAAATAAGTTTCTTTATTGTGTTAGATATATTTTAATTAACTATATTCACTTCTTCCTACAGTCATGGTTTCTGTAGGTACTGACTAATTTTCAAAGACTTTTTTAAATGCAATATCATCTTTATATTGTAACAAAAATTAGAAATTTAGCTATCATAGGCAGCGTAAAGCACAAATGATTTAAATATTAGTTAATTAGGTGATTTTGCATTAGACAGATTGAATCTTTGAATGATGCAATTTGTAAACATAAACAAAACGCTACTCTCGAACCCCCCCCCCCCCCCCAAAAAAAAAAAAAAAAAACACATTTTGAAAAATTCTGTGTTTGAGACTACTAGATCAAAGTTTGCTAGTGGAAACGGCACTTTTTCCGAACTGGATCAATTTAAGCTAGCTTAAATTGATCTGGATTAAACTCGCTAGTGGAAACAGGCCTTTACCAAGTATTTTCGTTGTGTTATTTCATTTATCACCACATGTGTGGGAATACAGAGTATCGGAAATGTGTCTCGAGAATTCTCGAAAAAAAAGAAAGAAAAATAATTGCAGCATCCAATTTTCCGTACTCGCCTTTTTCACAATACGCCACTCGCCAATATTCTTAATTAAGTAGGTTTGCAACAGAAACTGACACTTAGAACTACCCCGACACAAAATTCATGCATCTAATAAACCATGCTTCAAACACATTATTTAGCGCTATATTAAATTTTTTAACGTTAAAATTTTTTAAAAAATTATAGTATTTCATTGAAAATTACATAATTATTAGTTATTGTTTGCCAACTCTATTTGTATTTTCAAGAATAAATTTGTAATATTTTAACACTTTAAAAGAAGTAAAAAACATTCCAATGCGCAACATTGAAAATATCTATCACCTTCCAAAACGTAACTAAACGAATTGATTTGTAAATACCATTTAAATGACAAAAGACGGTAAAAAAAACCCTATCCAAATGGAATAATTATGATATGACGCTGCTATTCATTAATAAATGCTAAATAAAAATGAAAAATTACGTCTGCTTTTTAAAATAGAATGCCTTGTGTCTTTTTCTAAACAAGTAATACGAACCATCAAAGACTTAGTGACAAGTGACTTATATTACGCGCATTGTCTTATTGTGATTTATATTTAAATACAAGTTTTATTTACAATAGAGATTCCATTACTGAAATACATTGTTTAAATAATGCAACTTTTAATAGATCCCAAAACAGTGTGCCTTCAAGTTAACAAATTCAAAGGTTGCTATTATATAGAGGGAAAATAAAATTACAACTTTCTGAAATAAAATGGGCATTTTTATATATATATTTATAGTTCAAAAATGAATCATTAAACAGTAATTAAACTCCTAATTAATACTTTTTTAATTTAAATGTAAGGGTTTTTTAATAAATACTAATTTTAATCTTGCCTCATTAAAAAATAGAGTAAAAAAAGCTGATTATAGAATTGTTATAAATAAATCAATATAAAAACTGGTAAATAAACCAATATGCATAATAACACAATAAAGAACAATGTAAAAGTTTTATTAAGTTAAGAATAAAATAAAGGAATTTATTTTTTGCTTTGGAACACTTGACAAGTTTCATGCCAAAAAATGCAACCCTGTTGTTACCATCTCTTTGTATGAGTGAGTCCTTTGGTCTATTATTAAGGTACCGTTCGTGTTTTACAACCCCATGTCCATTCCCTGCGAAGGGGGGGGGGGGAATTTCATCAACATATTCTTGGCCAGAACATTATGTAGTGGCCGATTGGGCCAGAACGGCAATTAAAGGTTAATGGGACGTTATTAGCTTGAAAGACTAGGGCCAAAGTTATCCCATTCCACAGTATTTATCTTGTTCCCTATTAATGTTAAAAACATTATACGGACCGAAGAAGTGACAATGCCTGAAAATTACAAAAACAGAAGTAAAAAAAATACTGTGAAAGAGTAAAGGTAATGATACTTATGACTTTGATACCCATACACAATCACACAATTATTCAAAACTAATCAGCTAATTATTTTTAAAAGAAAAGTTCTTAGTTTGAACATATCAGCAGAATCCAGCCCTTCCCTTTAACCCTTTCAGTCCCAATGACAATTTGGCATCATCATTTTAGAAAGTTTTTTCTGATCGTCTATAGCCATTTATGACTTTAAAAAGCACATCATTCGATTCTTCAAACTTTTTTCTATTAGAAAATATTTTTCATTAATCCCAGCCCTATTATTTTTTTTAATTATGATCAGAAACATGATGATGCCAAATGGCATCACTGGGACTGAAAGGGTTAACCTATAGAATTGTTAGGTAGAGATATAGATACAAAAATGAACTTTTCAGTTACACAAGGACATAAAAAAGTTTTTAAAATCTAATGAACGGAATTTGTCAAACAAATCGGCATGCAACCTTACTTCTTAACCTACAGAATTGTCAGCTATTAAGTTCTTAAAACCAGAGCAAGGGATAAATAAAAGCTATGGGGGACAGACTGCATTGCCAATGACCATAGTTGTATTTCTAAATTGGTTAAAGTATACATCAGCGCCTGGGTTTGGCGACAAGTCAAAAATTGTCGCCAAGGGAACTACATAGATTACGTCACGTAAAATTTTGACTTTTTTTAACCCCCCCCCCATGTCACGTTTGATCAAACCCTTCCCCCTAAAATTATGTCACATTTTTGCACTCCTCCCCTTAAACCCTTAAAAAAGTTAATTTTAATATTTCCCATTGTTCCTGAAATTTTAAAAAAAAATTCATAGTTCGATATTTTTTTAAAAAAATTAACTTGAAAATTGTTGCAAATAATAATCTCCCCATCCTCTTATTTAAATAAAATGTTTCTTATGATAAAAATATTTCAGATTTTTTTCTGAAAAACTTCCTTTTATGTAAAACAGATTTTCTCTGCAAAAGTGAAATTTTCCTAATCGTTATGTCACACAAGTGATTGCCCCTTCCCGCCTCCATGTCACGATCCGCCACGTTGGCGCATACCATTCCCTCTCCCCTCAGTGTGTGATGTAATATATGTACGTCCCTCAAGTAAAATGACAACAAACTTAGCGTCAGCCAAGACTGTTGCCATCTTGAAATGACAACAAATACTTACCAATTACAGAACAGCCTCAATTATCCAATCTAATTGGGACGGGAGGTAGGTCGGAAAATCGAAAATTCTGGACGATAGAGAATTTTCATTAAGTAGTAAAAATTAAAGTACAGAAGACCGCGGAAACTCTGCGGATCTCAAACATTTTGTTTCATTGAGATATCAATTGTAGTCTCACGATTTTAGACGATTTCGGAATTTTTTTCGCAAATTTTGGATTGCTAAAATTCACTGTTACTTTATTTTTGAGTTGCCGAAGTTTTACTATCTTAAAATAACTACAGTTTCCCGATTTCATAAATGCAGGAATCTCCCGTTTAAAGAATATCCGGAGAATTCCGATTTCAGAATCGCTGATTTCAGTATCGCCACAGTTTAAAGAATGTCTGACGATCCCTTAGAAGATGGTGATACAGAAGAGTGTTCTTTGAGGATGCCCAGTATCACATTGTGTGGACGTACCAATAGAACACACATATTTAGGGCCAAGCATAACTTTCAATATCATTTTATTTTAAACTTTAAAAGGTTATATCTACTAATGTTATAAGTATCATCCGACTTCCTGGGCAGGGGATAAATTATGAAATTTACCGACTTTTTTTTAAGCGAGACGAATTTTTTTTTTTTTTTTTAGCAACCATGCCTACTATTCTTATGTATGGGGTTGAAAAATACTGTTGCACACATCTAGAAACCGGTTGTGGAGTATACCAAAAATGTAAGCACAGACAGCGTACAGAAAACGTGATTTTCGAGAGGTCGTCAAGCGCGAAAAGAAAAATCACCGGCCCAGAAAGAACCATTTTCATTATCAGAATGATTTTGTTGTCGAAAGCAAATAGTTACAAAAACGAACAATCAATTTAATACTCAATACTTACTTTGTTAACTTCCAAATTACCTTAACAAGACTCTTCAATTTAGAAACAATAAACGCTAATATTTTTAATATTCTTTGATAAACTTAATTACTATATTTCATTTTTTCTATGCATTGTTCTTCAACAGCTTACTTACCAGGGACAGAGGAAGAGGATTACCATACCAGGGAGGAGGAGAGTTACTTACTGGTTCTGAATCTCCAAACGTGAAATGATAAGTTGAGTTGTATGGTCTTTGCGATCGGAGAATTCTCGATGACGTCTTTTTGTTCTTTTCTTTTTAAATGAACCGTATGCACACGAGACGATAATTCTCGAATGTGCCAATTCTCATTCAACAGTAGCGCCATCTGTTGAAATTAATGGAAAGTTAACTCAATTCAGAAAGTGTCAAGATGCAATGATTGTCAATTAGAGTTTAAAAGCAAAAGAACTTATTTTAAACACAGAAAAACGTGTAAAAATATTGAAATTCCGAAACGCGATTTAAAAACGTGCGAGTGTGAGAAAATATTTACCAGCAGATCCTACTACAGGCATGTAAAGATATGTGAACAGAGAACTTAAAAAAAAAAAATCGAATAAAAAGAACATAGAACTTTTTGAGTCTAGAAGAAAACTTCGTTTGCATGCACATTTCAAGTAGATTTTGTAATCCATTTGCGAGAGACATTTCCACATGAGAGTCAATTTGAGAATGTCAACCATAGAGTTATAATCTACCATCATATTAATAATTTGTTAAAAAGAATTATGTATAATAATGAAAAATGTCAAAACTGACATGAAGTGTCAAATAATATGTATCAATAACTTATAAAATTATATGTATCAAATTTGTCCTTTGGCAAAGCAATTGACAAAACATTTTGTCTTAGTTTTTTTTTATTGGTTTTTAAGATAAAACAAACTAATGTATCTGTAAACATATAGCTACAAAATTTATATTACTAATTTTTTATTATATTGTTTGCACCATCTTACTCCATCATCAAATGGGCAGAGTATAGATTGTTTAGATTTATAAGCGTTGCCAATTTTCAATGTGTCCACAATTGCAACTTACTTTTTTTTTCTTGGTCTAACCAATACATTATACAAAAATTGAAGCCTTCATTGTAACAATGTCAGAAAGTTGACTTATGTTAGTTAATTCAGATATTTTTTGTTTTAAGATACCTAAAAGCATACACTCGTGCATAAAAAAAATTGCATTTGAGAGAGAACAATACGGTGTTGTAATTTGTTTTATTTATAAAGAATTACCCAACTCCATATAAAATGCTGATAATACACTGCGATGCAAAAGTTTAGACAATGACGTTTTTTAGCTGTAAAATTTAGAATTGTGATAGTAGAATTACAAAACACCCCTAAACATATTAAATAAATATTTTGAAATGCTATAATTGAAACATAATTGTTTGATTTGCTATAAAAAAAAATTTCATAAAATAAAAATTTGTACGATGCAAAAGTTTAGACACAAATACGAGAATATGCAAATTTAAAGTAGATAATCGCCTAATTTCGCATATTTATTGATTAATTGAATTTGATAAATTGAAAAAACACGATATCCGGTGAACTAAACAGATTTAATAACGATATTGGTTCAATTTTACACCAAAAAGACAATATAGCCACTTTAAATATTTATTCAAATCATATTTACTTCAAATGTACAATTAACATCTCTAAATACGAACAGAATACCTACCAGTCCATTACCTTAAAGTTTTGGCACGAATTCGTGGATTTAGAGACATACATTGACCGATTTTCATGATGAAAAGTGCAGTCTTTCCCGTATAAAATCACAAAATAGCGGCATATTATTCTTTTTTGCACTTTAGTACAATGCAGAGATAGTCACCTCTTCAAAAACGACAAAAAAGTCGTTCATTTTAACGTAAATTCACTCCACACCATTACGAAAGTTCCTTTATACGAAATTCATTACGAAAGAACCCTAGCATAAAGAAGGAACTTTCGTAATGGTGTGGAGTGATTTACGTTAAAATGAATTTACGAACGACTTTTTTTTTGTCGTTTTTGAAGAGGTGACTATCTCTGCATTGTACTAAAGTGCAAAAAAGAATAATATGCCGCTATTTTGTGATTTTATACTGGAAAGACTGCACTTTTCATCATGAAAATCGGTCAA
The DNA here is from genome assembly GCA_019343175.1 of Oedothorax gibbosus. Taxonomy (NCBI): domain Eukaryota; kingdom Metazoa; phylum Arthropoda; class Arachnida; order Araneae; family Linyphiidae; genus Oedothorax; species Oedothorax gibbosus. Next base: position 20,939,494 of record CM033275.1, read on the forward strand.
TGTTGTCTCTAAATCCACGAATTCGTGCCAAAACTTTAAGGTGATGGACTGGTAGGTATTCTGTTCGTATTTAGAGATGTTAATTGTACATTTGAAGCAAATATGATTTGAATAAATATTTAAAGTGGCTATATTGTCTTTTTGGTGTAAAATTGAATCAATACCGTTATTAAATCTGTTTAGTTCACCGGATATCGTGTTTTTTTAATTTATCAAATTCAATTCATCAATAAGTATGCTAAATTAGGCGATTATCTACTTTAAATTTGCATATTCTCGCATTTGTGTCTAAACTTTTGCATCGTACAAATTTTTATTTTATGAAAAAAAAATGTTATAGCAAATCAAACAATTATGTTTCAATTATAGCATTTCAAAATATTTATTTAATATGTTTAGGGGTGTTTTGTAATTCTACTATCACAATTCTAAATTTTACAGCTAAAAAAACGTCATTGTCTAAACTTTTGCATCGCAGTGTATGTGCAACTGATTATGTTACTGATTATAATTGTTTTATATAAACCTTATAATAAAACTATTTTTCTCTTGTACTTAATAAATTTGTTTTTGCATATAGTTAATTTTTTTTTAATTCTAATAAATAAAATGAGATTTACTAGCATGTTTCTTTTTTGAGACATAAAGAACTAATTCTTATATTAAATGCAAATTTCATTAATTAAATCTAGCTATGTTAAAGTTAAAATAATAAATAGGAATAATGGATTTATTATTAGTGACAGATTATTTCATTTCTTAAAAAAATTGGACTTTTAAGGTTGAAACACAAGTATTTTAAGATCCTTTAATTATATTTCAATTTTTATTATTTTAAATAAAATTTATTTTTCAACAGTATATTTAGCTTTTAGTATAACATACATTCAACTTTTTTTTTTTGTTTACCCAAATTAAAATCAAATATAAGACTCTAAAAATATGAACTTGATTTTAAAAAAAAATCTTCAATAATACTAAGCACTAAAAGTTCGGCCAGACTAATTAGTTCAAAACAACGAATTCGAAACCAAACCGATATTCCATTAATTGGTTCCCACTAATATCAACAGACGGCGCTACTGTCGAATGAGAATTGGCACATTCGAGAATGGGGTACTTGACTAAAAAATTTTTATTGGCTTAAAATATTCTTATGCCAAAAATATTACACCCGTATTTTTTCTTTTTTTCAAATACCCCATAAAAAGGCAGGAAAATGAATTTTAAAATTAGGACGAAAAATCACTCCCGAAAACGCTTCCTGGCTGTCACGTGGTATCTGTGATGTCACTAGTGACTATAAACAAACTTTGAAACACCACTTTGGAATCGATTTTAGGCAAATTTGAAATATCCGCTTCTGTAAAAAGCCTTACATTATCTCAATATTTATTATTTCAAGAGTAAATTATATTAAATCAAGTTTAATCAGAAAACATAAAACATCACGCCGGTTTGTTTATAGTTACTAGTGACGTCAGCCAAACCGTTGTGTTTGTGATCACGTGATGATCACGTGAAAAAAATGCCTTTTTAAAATGATTTTTTTAATGATTTAAAGATTTATTTCGCAAAAAATTTATATGCATTTGTTATTTTTGACTTTCAACTATAATTTAAATAATATTGGAAGATATTTTGGGGATGCAGTCAAGTACCCTATTATCGCCTCGTGTATGCACGAGTATGTTTCGCAACGAACACAAAGGTTAGGTTAAATTAGGATTAAATTACCGTCGCGCTAGAGATGAACGAGGGATAATGACAAAAAGCTTCGTAATTTAAAACCACAATCAAGTGACGGAACACAAAGGGTATTGTTTTCGAATGAAACGTAGGATTAAGTTGGGTTCACCGTAGCACTAGAGCTATACGAGGTCTTTTTGCGCCAGAAATGGAACTTAGAGAAGTGATCACCTAGTGGTAAAGCCGTAAGGCTTGTATTAGAGTATCTGACGCCCTACCATGGCGTAGCGTGGTTCAGGCGTCAGCCTTGAAATTGAACCTTCCCAGGATGGTGGAAGCTCGATCGGAAATGCACTCGAAATAGTAGGAAAGTCCAAATTCATCACGGTTTAGTCGGCTCGGCGAAATAGTGAACGTGGCGCTCAAACTTCCGTTGAGTGCCTGCTCAGGTGTCCAACTCGTAACTTTACCAGGGTTCCAAATAAGAAGGCAAATTTGGCTGTTAAACACCCTCGTAAGATAGAAATAGACAGCCGGAAACGTTTCAACCTAACCAGTATCTGAAGCAGAATCCCTGATAAGATGATTAACAAAGAAAACGAATTGGACGCATTTCAAAGTCAATAAAATATTTATTTCTTTTTGTGGATAACTGCTACATTTATGGATATTAAAATATCAAACGCAACTCATTGCAGTTTTCATTCTTGCCCTAGGCGAATTCATTGGATGTTTTATTTCACTCTCATTCCTCCTTCTATTGTGTTCTATTTTAGATTTAGAGTCCTCTAATCTCTATGTGCAACTGGTTTATATTCTTGCTATTTATTAAACTTTTATTAACCAAAAGGACCAAAAATGAAAACAATACAGCCAGAACAGTTGCCAATCAAGACGTAAAACATGTCCATTAAAACAGTATAGTAACAAAAATAGTTTCAGGAAAAGACAACCACAACAAGACAATTATTTTTATTGTCCATTTAAATAAAAGATCATGCATTCTTTAACACTCGGCTCCTTAATCAAATTACATATTTACAAAAACACTAAATAAAGCAAAATAATAAAATGAAAGGTAGAATCCAATGTCCTAAAAAATATTTTATTATACATACTTATAAAACAATATCAAAGACAGCACATAACACATTTTAAAAAAATATATATTAAATTTAACAATATGCTGTAGCTTAACTATTCTTAATTTGCAAAAAATTATGCCAAAAATAACATTTCAAACTACAACCAGTTATGAAAGAGTTGCTTTAACTACTACATAAGTTAACCTACTGTTATAAACCGCAATCATTTCACATAACTCATAACGTTAGATCTCAAGTAGACCCTAGTGGTTTAATTGGAACTCGAATACCAAGAACATATGCACCAAATTTATGTATTGAAAATCTTTTTTTTCTTCATAGTTATAATTTTCTAAATGCTGGTAATAGAGGTCTGATGATGTCATAAGTTTTTTTATTCGAGCTCATATCACTAGGCCTATTATCCCTTAGATGGTCAATAAAATTAAAACAAAGCTTGATACAAAATACTTGGGTTTTCTGTGTCCATATGCTGAAAATACAGCTACCTGCTGGTACAACCAGGGACCCTGGTCCCATAAGTTTCATTGGGAACATACAGCAATGGCCTTTTAAGGAATGCTGTGCCAATAGCAGACCATTGTTGCATACCTCAAATTGAGTTTGAATACTGTACAACGTGCAAGGGCGTACCCAGGATCTGATTTAGGGGGAGGGGGGGACAGGCAACATTTTTTACTTAATCATTCACCTGATATTTAAAGTTGAAATAACATTATTTTACAATTATGATTTAATTGGCTTAATTTTGATTCAGTGAAAATATAGAAGAATAACATTAAAGCAGCCTAAATAGAAATTAATTACTTGAATACAGTTAAGCTTTATTTTTTTAGCATATGCAAAGAACAGTTATTAGTTTGCAATGGGATGGGTGGATTATATTATATGTCTCTTCAACACAATGCACTTAGAAGATTAAAATTACTCTTGAGCATAAATTAAGACATTTTATTATGTATGATCTTCTCCACTTTTTTTTTAATTGAGGGACAGTCTATTGGCTTAAAAATCCATGTAACACACTTTACAGCTTTACTATGAAAATGTCTATGCCATCGTGCTACACGCTATTTTTTTTTATTACCCCATGTGTGTTAGCAGCTATATCTTTCAGTTTGATACTTTTGCATAAACATCTTGTTTCAAACCTCAGTTATTATCCCCTGTGTGTTAGGATATGTATTTATAGGCACATCCTGTTACTCACTTATGTACTCACGTATGTAATAGGTGTCTTTGAAGCAGGGCCGTAACTTGGACATTTTATTGGGGGGGGGGGGGGAGGACCCCGTTTTGGCGCCCTCTTAAATTTTTTGGAGCCTCGTGAGTTATGAATCATTATTAATGGCTAATTACATTAATTAGTACCTATGAATTAATTTAACTTTCTAATCAAAATAATTTTTTTTAATTAATTACTAATTAAACCATTTTTATTAATAATTAAATAATTATTATACCCCCTACTAATTATAATAATATATTACCCCCCCCCCCCCGTATAGTGTTAATAGAGTATTCGATAGAAACGAGTGAGATTTTCAAAATTAATTGATCCTTTATACAATTTTCAATTATAACAATACGAATATCAATACAATCGTGCAAAATAAACATTATTGCTTCACGAAATTATCGAAAAGTAGCTTTGGCACGCAATTTAATAGTAAAAGTTACATTTTGTCATTTTCTATTTATAATTATAAAATTAGTTTTCTTTATTAATTTACTTGTTTTTATGTACAAGTACATATTAAAAAAATAGATGAAATTTAACTCCCTAATATGATACATTTAATAAGTAACTTATATAATCATAATAAAATGAATAAATAGTAATTTCTTACCCTATTTTTATTTCCAACGAAAAATAAAACTTATTTTAAAAGGTTAATTAATTTAAACTTATTTAACTTTTATTGTGAACTTATTATTAAGTGCAGAAGGTTTCGAAAATTTAAGCATTAGAAAAGCATGAAAAAAAGTGGATAAGATTAGCTTTCTCTCTTAAACAACACGTAAATACGTTAATAACCACAATTAAATAAAAAAGATTTACTTGAGATCACGCGACCGACCTCCGTAGGTGGTCTTTGGCTACTGACTGAAAGAAGAGCAGACAGTTGTACACAACAATAAGGCTCCCAACTTACAGCCCCCTTTTCTGTCCCCCATGGAAATCGTGTGATCGCCCACCACTTTTTATTGCCATGTCCACCAACAGCATGCTTTCGTTGAAAATCATTTTCGTCCCTTTGATACTGTCTTGTTTAGGGTTATCGACTTCAAGATAACGGATTGTCCCCCACGGCCCTACACATGCAGAACAAAAAATCCTAAATACGTTAGCTATGTCTAGACTGTCTTTGTGTCTTAGTCCAGCTGGTCCAACATCCAGTTACATTCGGGGGCAGAAAAAGATAGTGCAAACTGATAATTAAACTACCCATTTTTACAGCCTAAATCGAAGCTTGCAAGCCTGTCAACAGAGCAAAGAGGGCAAAACTGTTAGGTAGTTTCATACTTAGGAAAATACCAACATATATATATTTTTTTAAATTCAATATTGTCTTTCGAAAATCGTTTTTAACTAGTATAAGTGTTTGGATCTCATAGTGGGGGGGGGGGGGGGGAATAATTCGAGTGAACGATTTCCGTTATTTTTAAAAAATACCAGTATTTCTTCATACCAGTTTAAGCTTCTGTTGTTTATTATAAAATCTTAGGGAGGGCGCCATTCATATGGTGCCATTTTAAGCTAAAATAGCACTCTAAAAAATTATTGAGGGGAAATAAGAAAATAAAATAATGATACAATTACGTATTATTGTTAAATAATTGTTTAAAAAGTTAAAGAGGGCGCCTTTTTGGGCGCCCAAAGTGGCGCCCTTTGTAAAATTATTGGGGGGGGGGAGGCTCCCCCCCTCCCCCCCCTATAAGTTACGGCCCTGCTTTGAAGGATAGACTTTTGATAACTTATATTGTAGCACAGTTCACACTTATGGAGCGATTTTCTAATATATATGTAGTAACAGATGTTTGGTTACACAGCTCACACTTATTTGGCTTACCAGCCTTGAGTGTGAGAAAAAATGTTTGAAGTTAGAACTTTAGACTAAATATTTTGATAGACAATTGCCACCTTTGTGAATTTTCTCTCGTTTAAGTTAAAAGAAGTTACGTTACAGAAGGTTCCACTCTTTGTCTAAATTCATTTTTATTCGAGTCTACATCTTCAGGGTAATACATTTGGGATTTATGTGGCTTTTTCTCCATGTGTTCAATAGAAGTTCTCATTGAAGGTTACACTTTCGATGGATTCCCATTTTACACAGATCGCATTATGTGGCTTTTCTTATGTGTGTGTTAGAAGATGTCTTTGAAAGGCAGACTTTCGAGTAAATCCCTTGTTACACACTTCACAGCGATGAGGCTTTTCTCCTGTGTGTGTTAGAAGATGGCGTTGAAGGTCCGACTTCTGACTAAATCCTTTGTTACACACTTCGCAGCTATGTGGCTTCTCTCCAGTGTGTGTTAGATAATGCTTTTGAAGGAAATACACTTGACTAAATCCCTTGTTACACACTTCACAGCTATATGGCTTTTCCCCTGTGTGTGTTAGAAGATGCCTTTGAAGACGCGACTTCTCAATAAATCCTTTGTTACACACTTCACAGCTATATGGCTTTTCTCCGGTGTGTGTTAGAAGATGGCATTGAAGACGCGACTTCTCAATAAATCCTTTGTTACACACTTCACAGCAATGTGGCTTTTCTCCGGTGTGTGTTAGAAGATGCCTTTGAAGGTCAGACTTTCTAGTAAATCCATTGTTACACACTTCACAGCTATATGGCTTTTCCCCTGTGTGTGTTAGAAGATGCCTTTGAAGACGCGACTTCTCAATAAATCCTTGGTTACACACTTTACAAGTATGTGGGTTTTCACCAGTGTGACCTAATAAATGAAATCGAAAGCGCGACTTCCTGCTAAATCCTTTGTTACACACTTCACAGCTATATGGTTTTTCACCAGTGTGACTGAGAAGATGGCGTTGGAGGACTGACTTCCTGCTAAATCCTTTGTTACACACTTCACAGCTATATGGTTTTTCACCAGTGTGACTGAGAAGATGGCGTTGGAGGACTGACTTTCGACTAAATCCTTTGATACACACTTCACATATGTGTTTCATTTTAACAGTGCTAATCAAAAATAGTTTTTAACAATTGACATTCTGGTAGAATCCTTTTGTGAAAAGCCAGAAGAATTGTTCCGATAAGCTACACCATGTTCTTTTAACTTTGAGTTTAGCTAATGATCATTTGAAGTTCTATTCAGCATTGTATAGAAGTAACTGTATTGTAAGAAGTAGCTTCCCAGCAAAACCTAAAACATTACAATAAACAAATTACAAAATAGGAAAATATAAATTATAAAGTCCTGAACACATTTTTTAAAAAAAATGTATTTTTAACATTTAGTCAAGAAGCCATACAATACAAAAATCTATTTTCATGTAGATATAACTTTAAAACATTTTTAAAAATAATATACTTATATTTACCTTAAAATAAAAATTTGCATAAAGCATGTTGTAGAAGACAGAGAGGAGGCAAAAAACTAAAAGATACTCATTTTACACAACCTCATTATTTACAGCAAATAGACCTACAGTTGAATGGGGAACTTTGGCTCTGGAGGGTCAAAAGCAAAAAACCATAGTACTGACTTTCTTCTTAAATATTTTTTTTCTACTTATGGGTTAATCCACAGGTGCCACTAATTAAAATAGGCTAGCACATTTGTAAAGAGTGCATTTAACTCTTTAAATTCCAAGGAATTTTTAAGTAAATGTCGCTTGGTACCGAGCTCCGGCTAAAAAATAAAAACTATACATTTCCACCCCATCTACAGGGCAGTGGAGACCTACTGTCAATGTGTCAACCTCCCACAGGTCGACAATTGACACTGAGCAGTGGACACAACAAAGTGTAACCACTGTCATTCATGGTGAGATGGTCACTCCTAGTATCAAAGTATTGGCTCCCCATCTTTGAAAGTTGTTCTCTCTCACCCGTAAAAAACTTAGTTTTTTTAAAATGTTTCCAATTAATATTTAGTTGAAAACATTGACCTTTTTTAAATAAGTGCTACTTTCAAAATTGGAAACATCATTGAAAACTACAGTGTGGTAACTGAAAATGGAAAATTTGGAATTTGTGTATTTAGAAAGAAATTTTTCTTTCTAGAAAATAGGGAAAAATAGATATTTTATAAAATTCTGCAACAGGGGGTTAACTCATTTTAATTGCTCAAACTATCAAATATTTCAATTGTAATTTTAAAAAAAATATAGGAAATTTATATTCAAACATTTAATGGAAATCAGCTAAATATCTGGTAATAATGCAATCGAAGTATATCTTCCTCTATTTTTTTTCCTTTCTCCTCACAGTATTTCTCACAACCCAACCCTGAATTATCAGTAATAAGTGTTTCGCTCATACACTTAATTTATAGATTTTATTACAAATGATTAATCTGCAAATATTAAAAAAAAATAATATATTAAATCAGTAAAAAAAAAAGATTCTCGCTTGAGTACTTTTTGCTATGTAAAAGGGTAATACAAAGTGTCCAAGATAAAAGAGGCCTGGTACGTACCACTAATCACAAGCGTTCAATATCACACATAGTGATACAGGCCACTTTTAACTTGGCCACTCTGTATTTTAATTAAAGTTGAACCCCGATACGGGAACTCAAAGGGAGAACCGAAACATTTCGTGTTAACCGAATTTCATGTTAACCATCAGGATCTTTTTTACATTGAACCAATGAATGTTTTTTTTTAAAAATAACATCTAAAAATTATTTTAATTTCATAATGTAATGCACAATAATACAATTATAATAAAGTTCATTTAGAGAAGTAGTTTTTTTAGTCAGTTCAGCAATTATCAATTAATCTCAGAAAGTAGAAGACAATTTATTTGTATTGTTCGTTGCCGTTTTGTTTCAATTGCTTTTCGAAACATTGATTTACTAAGAAAAATAATCAGATTCTGAAATCTTCGTTCGGGTTAAGGGGGATTTAGCCTAAAGCGATTTCGCTTTAAAAGATAATTTTTAGCATTAGCTTAAAGCTTAAAGGCCGGAGAAATGCTTTCAGTTCATCTTAAGCAAAATTTTGTGTTAAGCGAGTTTGCGTTAACGATATTCAAGCGACACATTTCCATTAATTAACAATAAGTTACCAAATTTACTCTTTAAAAAAAATTTTCCATTCATAGTAATAAAAGATGGAAAGATGAATAAAATTGTGTACACCTCTAAAACTATTTTAGTAAATGGTTTTATTGATTTTTGAAAGTGGGGTTTTAAAAATCTTAAAGTAAGCATATTTAAAAAAATCAATAACTTTTTTTTAAAAAGAATGTCATTAATCAAAACACAGCTCTACAACATATAAACTGTTATTATGTTCGGAAGAAAGGAAAAAAACTGAATGACTGAACCATCTGACTATCAAATGAGCTTTAACCCTCCAGACCCCACCTCGTGCCGATTGTCCCTCTTATCCAAAACAGAAAAGAAGAATGAATATCTAGTCAGTATCACTCCCTCATATCTCAATAAGAGATGCATATCATTGTAAAACTGCATATTTGATGTTTGTGTTACAAACTGACCAGGGCCCGTTCTCAGACCCTTCACCATCATGGGTCGATTTTCACTGGTCTCCTTGTTCTGACGAAGGCATTGCTAGTGGGAGAAGCAGCTTGAATTACTGTTACCGAGCTTTATACATGGTGTCCACAAAATCATAAGAAAAAAATTCCTCGAGTTTTCCCAGGATGAATTTTCTATTTTTCCAGGTTTAGTCAAACTAACATTTTAATTTTTAATGGAATTTTTCATATTTCAATATTCTGAGACTATGATGTGCCACATTTTGCTTTTTTTTAATTTAAAGTTATCAAGTTGTGTACAAACCTCAAAATTTCTACAAAATTTTATTATTTTTTAAGTTTATCGTTACAACATTTTAAACACAAGTAATATCTGAAAAAAAATATAAAAGAAAGAAAAATATTATATCTTTTGGGGGTGATGTTTTTTTTAGGAGAAGTGGCAGATTGCAATGGCGAAATGCAATTTTCATTCCATCTGGCATCCAGTAGATATTTAAATACTTACCTCTAAAAACTATTTTTATGTTAAGCCTACATATCTGTCTTTATATTTCAATCGTTGGCATCACTTCTAATAAAACTACCTGTGCGTGAAGATGTGTTGCTCTGGAGTTCTTCCTCATAACTTATTTAAGAGATGATTTGAATTACTAAATAGACTTTTAACTTTATTTTCCAACAAATTAGTGGCAACAACTCTCCTATTGTCGCTGAAAGGGTTGACCTCCCATAGGGTGACATTTGACACTGAGCTCTTAGCAGCAGACACAACAAAGTATAACCACTGTCAGTCATGGTGAGATAGTCACTACTCGAAATACTCCCCCCCCCCCCCATCTTTGAAAGTTGGCCATAAAGAAGGGTCATTATGTTGTGATCATGTTTACTCCCACCCCTAAAAACTTAGCATTTTTTCTTAATGTTTCTAATTAATATTTAGTAGAAAAATTAACTCTTTTAAATAAAATACAATTTTTAAAAATAAAAATATATATATATATCACTGGAAATATCAGTGAAAACTACAGTATGGTAATTGAAAATGGAAAACTTGGAATTCGGGTATTTAGAATATCTTCCCTTCTAGAAAGTCAGGGAAAATTATATATTTCAGAAAATTCTGCAACAGGGGATTAACTAATTTTAATTACTCAAACTATCAAATATTTCAATTGCAATTCTTTAAAAAAATGTCTGAAATTTATATTTAAACATTTAATGGAAATTAGCTAAATATCTGGTAATAATGCAATAAAAGTATATCTCTCGATATTTTTTCTTTGGGTATTTCTCACAACCCTGAATTATCAGTAATAAATGTTTTGCTCGTAGACTTAATTCATTATTACTAATGATTAATCTGCAAATATTCAGAATGATATATTAAATCATTAAAAAATAATTATCTCTTGAGTACTTTGTGCCATGTAAAAGGATAATACAAAGTGTCCAAAACAGGGTTGGCATGGTTTAAACCAGAATTAGCGACCCGCCCACAACCCCCCAAAAAACGGACGTTTTATTAAAAAAACCAATAAAATCCAGGCTCAAGTGTTTTTTTTTTCAAAAGTATTAATAATTTACAACTTTATTGGGATTTTTTTTAAAGAAAATATATTTTTATTAATTTGAAAGGTAGAAACAGAATAAAAAATGCATATGTTTACATATTTCCCTTAAACAATAGACTTTTTTAGTTGAAAATTGCAATTGCTGCAAATTTAAAAAGGACCGGGTGGGTTTTATTGTGGATTTTTTTTTAAAGTTTATACAAAATTAACAGCCCAGTTAAATTAAAAATTTAAAAATCCAACAAATATCTTTGAAATTCAAAATAATTAAAATTATTTGATTACATCTCGACGCAAATTATGGTTACCATCTACTCAAGGTGGTAACAAAATCCTAGAAAAAAAGTTCCTCGATATTTCCATATTTCCCTGATACTTTCACAAAAAATTCCCATTTTACCAAATTACCTAGAAAATATACAAACACACATTCATGCAGTACAAGAAAATTTAATTCAGACATCGCAGAAACTTAAGATTACCGGATTACGGGTTAACCTACCCAACTTTTCTGAAAATCTGAATATAGAGAAAATCTGAATGTTTTTAGAGTTAACCATGTCATCAAGAATCATGTTAACATTGATTCGTGAGAGATACTCATCCGTCCTCCAAGATTTGGTCCTTTCAGGCAATCGGACCAACCAGAATATTTTGCTTTGATTCAAGTTGTCCGTTAGTAGTGATCACAAGTACACCTAAACCTGCTGTTTAAGTAATCCAAAATGGGAAAAATTCGCTGATATTTTGCGAAATTTGAAAAATTCCATGAGAATTTCCTGATTTTCCAGGTTCTGTTACCACCCTGTTACTGTATTAGTAAAGAAGGCTAAAGTACTATGTAGTAAAGTAACTAGGTTTAGAGTTAATGATTCTTTAAGGCCATTTACAAAAGTATTTTGTTTTCCTGAAAAATGATGTAAGCACACAATTCAAATTCAACACCTTCGCTCACTTCATACAGGGAGTTTGTTTACTTCAGTTAAATTTGTAAAAATAAAACAACTAACAAATGTACTTGGAATTGAAAAGGCAAAAAAACTGGTTTAATGTCATTGCTTCTTAAATCAAGGTAAAACTCTGTAGTCAATCAAAAAAAATTTCTTTTCTTTAATTAAAAAATTATCATGCAAACTCACTTTATTTCATATTATAAAGATCCTAAAGAAGAACGTAAATCAAGGTTGAAAATTGATTTTTTTTCATTAAAAATCATTTTAATTAAATTTAATATTAAAAAAATTATTAATTTAGAATGAGTTTCTCTCAACTGAAATTGTTCTCTTTTTAAAATAATACTTAAATTTAAACCAAACAGTGACATTATAAGGTTGAATTTTAAAAAAGCCCAATAAAACCCACCCGGGCTGGACTTTTTGAAATATTGTGACAAGAGCTCCCCCTTACAGAAATATCTTTTTGAGAGCGATTATGTAAGAGATGTCTGCAATAAAATGGTGGAGGCAAAGCATTAGATATAAAAAAGCTTAACAGTGACGTTTTTAGTGAAGTAGAACTCATTGTTCTGACTGCTAAAGCAACAACAGCTAACGTTAAGCGCATTTTTTCCTCTTTTGGTCTAGTGCAGTCTAAATTGCGTAATAAGCTTGGTATTGAAAAAGCTGCAAAGCTAGATTTTTTTTGTTTAAAATGTTGAATTGTAGTTATCCTCGATCATAATAAATTGTATCTATTATATATATACAATTACATTACTTTAGTTATTTAAATTAAGGTTATAATACTGTGAAAGATTTTATTAACATCTATTACAAATTTTAACGGCTGTTATGTATGACATTGAAATAATTGGAGTGTATTTTGCCCCAAAATTAGTTTTATATTAATAAAATATCAAATTAAAAAATATATATGGGGATCCTATTAGTAAAGTAAACCTTAAAATAAAGTTTGAAATTTATATAAACATCATTAGAGTCCTGCAAATACACAAACTAGTTAAATACCAGAAAAGTTTTTAAAAACCTGGTTTATTAAACCAAAACAAGTAGGTTTGTAAGAGAATCTGTCACTTAACCCGCTTCCACACATTTGTGTTTAACAGGAATTAACGCGCCAAACAACATTACTTCTATATTAAACATTTACACGCCAAATTTGGCTAGTTTCATTTATTTTATTTTGAAAATTCAATAATTACTTATCGTTTACAAAAATTAATTTATATTTCAAAGAATAAATATGTAATATTCCTTGCACATTTTTATGCCAAGTTAGAATTTTCTATGCATCTTTCTTCATACATATATAATGAACCATCAAAAGAACTCTATTACTGAATTATATCACATAAATAATTATTTTTATTTATTTTTTCAAATAATGTTTCTCGTACGTTTAACGAAATGGCAACAGTGAAAATATCGAATAAAAATGGAATTTGCATGTTATTTCAATGTAGATTAAATTTTTAGTTATTTAAATTTTAAATAAACTTCTAATTAATTTTATAAATTGAGACTTTCTGATTTTTGCTCAAAATGACGTATTCATTGTCTGGGACTTGTGAGCAAACGTGAATTGATAAAGATATCATGTTTCAATGTGTTAATTTAGCTTTAATTAATAACTTCAATTAATTTTTAATGAATTGAATGTGCCTAACTGATTTTGCTTCAAATGACTATCCATTGTCTGTGGACTTGTGGTTCTTTCTGTGAAAGTGGGTGACGGACGGACAGAACAATTATAAAACCTTCCACTTTTTACGTTATAAACGTAGTGTGGAAGCTAAAAACCTGGTCTTTGAGGGTTTTTTTTTATAAAAAAAACCTTTTTTTTCAAACCCTGGTCCAAAAAAAGAGGCCCGGTATGATGGCTCTCGAGCGTTCAGTTCGAATATCATGTATAGTGATACAGGCCACTCTTCTTTCATCTTGGCCACTCTGCATTTTAATTACTAGCGACATATTTCCGTTAATCAACAATAAGTTAAAAAATTTGCTATTTTTAAATTTCTTTTCCTTTCATAGTAATAAAACTGAAAAGATGAATAAAATTGTGTACAACTCAAAAAGTATTTTATTTTAGTAAATCCAACAACGTTTGAAGTGGTTTAACAATATTAAATTGCGATAATTTTTTTTTTTTAATGTCCATGGAAACACAGCTCTATAACAATAAATGTTATATGACGAAAAAAAAAGAACTGGATGTCTGAACCATCTGAATATCAAATGAGCTTAAGCCATCCAGGCCCAACCTCGTCCAAACCAAATTGTCCCTCCTTGTAAAAAAAAAAAGGAATAACGTGTATCTAGTCGGTATCACTCCACCCCCCCCCCCACATCTAACTGGGAGATGCATGTCATTGTAGAAACTGCATTCTTGATGCAACAGACTAGGGCCCGATCTTAGCCCCTTCACCATCATGGGTCGATTTTCACTGGTCTTGTTCTGACGAAGGAATTGCTAGTGGGAGAAGCAACTCGAATTACTGTTACCGAGCTTTTTCGCTGTATTATGTCATTCTTTGCAACCCATGTGGGATACAGAGTATCAGCAACGTATCGCGAAAAGTTAATAACACAAAAGGATTTAATTTCTGCTTTGGAACACCTGACAAATTTCATGCCAAAAAATGCAACCCTGTAGGTACCCATCTTTTTGTATGACTGTGTGTGAATCCTTTAGTCCATTGTTAAGGTACCGCTTATGTTTTATGACCCCCTGTCCATTCTCCGCAAAAGGGGGGGAGGGGAAACAAAATTTTCATCAGCGTATTTTTGGCCAGAATGTTACCTATAGGTCTTGGGCGATTGGGCCAGAACGGCAATTAAATGTTAAGGAGAAGCTATTACCTTGAAAAGCTAGGGCAAAGTTATCCCATTCGACAGTATTTATCTTGTTCCCTATTATTTTTAAAAATGTTATAAGGACCGAAGAAGTGACAATGCCTGAAAATTACAAAAACAGAGGTAAAAAAAATACTGTGAAAGAGCAGGGGTAATGGTACTTATGACTTTGATACCCATACACAATCACACAATTATTCCAAACTAATCAGCTAATTATTTTTAAAAGTCTAGGGGGCTCCGCCCCTGCTCGCTATTGCTCGTTTTTAAAAGAAAAGTTCTTAGTTTGAACATATCGGCAGAATCCAGTCTTTCCCTTTAACCTATAGAATTGTTAGATATAGATACAAAAATGAACTCTTCATTTACACAGGGATATAGAAATGTTTTTAAAATCTAATGAACGGAATTTGTGGAACATATCATTGCAGACAGCCCTTCTCCTTGACCTACAAAATTTTTACCTACTAAGTTCTAAAAACCAGAGCAAGGAATATACAAAAGTAATGGAGGACAGACTACATTGCCAATGACCATAGCTGTATTTCTAAATAGGCTATTTAGGCTACTCCCTAGAGCAGGTGTTCCCAACCGGTGGTACGCGTACCGGTACCACTGGTGGTACCCGGGAAAATTTCAGTCCTTTACAACCCCAGAACCCTCTGATCTTCCGGAAAGCTCTGCTAGTTTTGATACCATTTGTTACAAGTTACTTGTGGTGACGGTGAGAGTTGATTTTCTGAACTCTTGTACATAAAAAATAAACATAGAAGCAGAATAAGTGTTGAAGAGGCCCTACGAGTGAAGATAAGTTCCAATACTCCTAATGTTGATATTTTAATCACAGGCAAACAACAACAAGTTTCTTACTAAAGACTATAAATGTATATTTTGTATGATGATTAATTTTTTTTGCTGAGTTTGTACTATGTTTTAATATTTGCATGTTTTTAGACCTATGGGTAATAAATAAAACTGAAAATTAATACAATTTTAATCTTTTTTTATTTCTCCTTTATTATAAGCATTGTTATATATAAATATCTAACCATTAAATATGAAATTTCCTCAAGAATTTAATTAAAAAAGCCTTTGATCACTTTTAGAAGAGTAAATATTATAAGTTTATTAAAATATTTAGGTCTGGTGATATGCCAAAATTTTTTTTAAAGTCAAGTGGTACACAGATGCAAAAAGGTTGGGAACCCCTGCCCTAGAGCGTTAAAGTTTAAAGGGGCACCAATTTATTCACAAATTAAAATTTAATTTATTATATTCACAAATTAAAATTTAATTTATTATATAAACAAAATTTTAGTTTTATCCAAACTAACCAAGCTTAAATGTTTTTTTAAATAATAAATTCGGTTAACCTAAAGAATCATGGACGGTAATTTTACGCCAAATCCGTTAACACAGACAAGTTGGTATTATGGCAACCTACGACGAAATTAGCAATTGCATTATCAATTCCTAAATGTTAATACATTTAAATCTTAAATACATTTAATTTATTCTGAAGTTTTTTTACACCAATCTTTTATTAATTATATGCTTACGAATTTTAAATAATTATTTACATTTTTAAAAATCAATTCTTCGGAATTTTAACGTTTTGTGCGTTATATTTATAAAGTTATTTTTCCCTTTTATTTTTGGTCATTTCAAGATGGCAACCATCTCGGCAAGTGCCAGGGTTTTATGTTTTTTCGACTTGGCGAGATGTTTGAAAAGGCGCCAAATCCGGCCACGTTTCTTTAGGTTAACCACAAATTCTGTCCTCTTGTTGTATCGAACAAATGGATTAAGCAAGGAATTATACTAATGGTTGTTATTAAAAACGTTGGACTTTCGGCAACATTCTCTTAAATCCAGAATTCTAGACGACTTTCAAAAGGTTAATATAAAAAAACTGTCTGACCATCCCTAAGAAGATAGTGATATGGAATAGTGTAGTTTGAGGATGCCCAGCATCACACTGTGTGGACGTAACAAAAGAACATATAAATATTTAGGGCCATGTATAACTTTAAATTTCATTTTTAAACTTAAAAAGGTTATATCTACTAATGTTATAAGAGCATGCTACTTACTGGGCAGGGGTTAAATTATGAAATTTGCCGACTATTTTTAAGAGAGACAAATATTTTTTTGTTAGCAACCAATCAGCCATGCACACTATTCTTAAGTATGGTGTTGAAAAAAACTGTTGCGCACATCTAGATACAGGTTGTGGGGTAGGATACCAAAAACGTAAGTGAAGTCATCGTTCCGAAAACGTGATTTTTGAGATGTTGTGAAGCTCGAAAAGAAAGAACCATTTTTATTATTAGAAGTATTTTGTTGTCGAAAGCAAATAATTGATACAAAAACGAACAATCAATTTAAAACTCAATACTTACTTTGTTAACTTCCAAATTTACCTTAACAATCTCTTTACTTTACGAACAATAATCACTAGAGTGTACTGTAGTCGTTTCCGACTGCCTATATTTCTAGACTCCTAATAAACACTAATATTTTTATTAACCTTTAATAAACCTAATTACCATATTTCTTTTTTCTTCGGCAGTTACAGCTTAATTATTGGTTCCGAATCCATCCATGAACCTGAAAAGATAAGTTGAGTTGTATCGTCTTGGCGATCGCTGGATTCTAAAATGCAGTCTATTTTTCTTTTCCTTTTAAATGACCCGTATGCACCATTAAGTTAGAGCTATTGACAAAGGTCTTCGTAATTTAAAACAACAACCAAGTGACGGAACACAATGGGTTTTGTTTTCTAATGGAACGTAGGATTAAGTTGGGTTACATCACAGTAGCACTAGAGCTACACGAGGACTTTCCGCGCCAGAAATGGAACTTGGGAAAGGGAGCGCCTAGTCGTAAAGCTTATATCAAAGAGTTCTATAGTAGGGTAGAGGAACGACTCGTACTGAGCTGCCATCGGCAGCCATTGCTCACTACGGAGCCCGAATAGAGTGGCAAAAGTGCTAGTTATTTATAATTTTGATATTGAGAAAGGAAGTACACCTAGGGCAAAGGCGGGAATCGAACCCGCACATGTTACAGCGCGAGGACTGCTAGCGTTATGCCCGGCGATCCAAACCACTCGGCCATCGGGCCTCACATCCCTATATTGTCTCCGTTTTGTTCCATGGTGCTGTTGCGTTGCGAGGTTCAGTCTCTACCCAACTAAAGAACTCTTTGGCTTATATTCCAGTATCTGATGCCTTACCATGGCTAGTGGTTAAGGCGTCAGACTTGAAATTGAACCTTCCCAGGTTTGTGGAGGTTCGATTCCCAGCTACTACCAAAGTCATCCTATTATTCGGATATGTACTCGAAATAGTAGGAAAGTCCACAATTCATAACGGATTGGTCGAGGAAATAGTGTACGATGTCATTCGAACTTCTGTTGGGTGCCTCTCAGGTGTCGACATCGTAACTTGACGAGGGTTCTAAATTAGGAGTCCAATTTGGCTCTGTTAAACACTCTCGTAAGATAAATAGACAACCGGAAACGTTTCAACCTAAACAGTATCTGAAGCAGAATCCTCGAGAAGGAAACTGTTTTTTTTTTCAAGGAAAACGAATTTGACGCATTTTAAAGTCAATAACATATTTTTTGTAGATAACTGCTACATTTATGAAAATTGAAATTAAAATGTCAAACGCAACTCATTCCAGTTTTCATTCTTGCCCTCCGCGATTTCATTGGATGTTTTGGTTTCACTCTCATTCCTCCTTCTGCTGTGTTCTATTTTAGATTTAGAGTCCTCTAATCTCTCTGTGCAATTGGTTTCTATTCTTGCTATTCCCAGGTAGCACAACAATGTTGGCCGACATTCTACCGACATCGGCCAACATTGCGAAAGTCGAGGAATGTTGAACGTTGTAATCGCGACATCTGTCGACATTCACAGGCATTGGGAATTTTTTAAAATTAGTATGACTTTAAATTCATTTTATTTTGATGTTGGAAGAATGAAACAATAATGTTAATAATAATGCAGATAAGTTTTAGTCATTATTTAAAAAAATAATAATTTTTGAAAATATTCGAATATTGTGGGGACATCTGGCGACATTGTGGATACAACGTCGATGAAACAACATTGATCGATGTTTACTAGGTACTCGATTCACGTGAGTGTTAAGCCTACTCTTGAAAACGCGGAAATATGACTTCTTCGAGTGCTTTAGGGATGTGTGGTTTTTTAAAAACGGGTTTTAGGTTTATCGGTGGCGCTGAGATCAACATAAAAACGTTAGCTTTATGGTTTGTTTACATCAGGGAGGAGAGTATGATCAAGGCTGTATTCTTTTAAGTTTTCGATTATTTTAGTCGTTTAAATCTATAGTAATACGCCAGCTTTAATGAAAAAAAATCAAAAACTATTTGTATAATGAGTTGTAATGGAAAATCGAGAAACAAACAGTATCATTGTTTTGTTCCTGGCCACAGATCGAACAGTAAGAAACTTTCGTTGTTTTCTGTGCCAAAAAATGCAGAAGTTCTTGAAACTTGGATGAAGGCAATCTTGTGAAGTGCACTTTGAAGAGGATTTTATTGAGAGCCATTATAAATGCATAATTAACAATGAAGTTTTAATGCCTAGAGGTAAGACTGTTATAAACAGAGTCAATTCCAACCAAATTCCCTGACTTTCCCCACTATTTATCAAAGAAAGTTCCTGTAAAACGTAAAACAAAAAATTCGGTAGAAGGAGGAGAAAAATCTTGAAGATTAGTGAACCAGAAATTGATTTTAACGCTTAGAACATCACAGAAGAAAATAATATCGAGGACATTTACAACATAGCTTTGCCTTCAAAATGTGGATCAAAGTTACGAGAAAAATCCAAATGTCATAAGTTTCTGTTCATGGAGAGAGGCAAATCTGTGTGCTTTGCCCTGCAAACAAATTGATGTTGAGAAGCTTCGGGATACATATACCCAGGGCCTGTTCTTTCATAAGGCCCGTTAGGCCCGGGCCTAGGGCCCCCAAATTATAGGGGCCCTAAATTTCAATTTCTATTATTCTAAATGCTGTAAGTCCCCAAAATATCAGTAAAATAAAAAAAAATTCTGATACTCCACTTTGTTTTTTTCTTAATTTTGAATGAGAAATTGACCTAACGTGATTGTTTTGATCGATATTTATAAGGAAGCCTATAAAATTGCAGCAAAAATTCGATCAACATCATATAGCACCATCATTATTGGAAATCACACACAACATTTTCCAAAAAGGGGCCCCAGAATAGGTTGTGCCTACCCTAGTAGCAATTTTTCATCGACCGATAATCGAATTTTCATCGTTCACCGGTGAGCCGATGAGAATTCGAATATCGGATTTTCGTAGAAAACTGCCCGATTGCTCGATAACTGCTCGGTTCTGTCCGCTCGATCGACCAGCCTAGGATGAGTTTTTCTGATGAGATTCCGATCAAAAGTCAAGAAGAAACCGATAAGAATCCGATGAGTAGTAATCGAAATCTCATCGTCCGATGGAATTTCGAACACTTTCCGATAAAATTCCGAACAGTTTACGACATGTTAGTACAAAAGGTTTAAACGAGATGGCGCCACTATTTTTTCTGTTAGTCAGGTAATACGTCGAATTTTAGGTGGAGGAGGACAGAACCAACAATCTCGGGATCCGCGCTTTTGACTTGCAACGAGGCGTTTGTCCTCTCGGCTATGGAGGCTTGTAGGGAGATTGCGTTTAAATAAAGAGCTCAAAAGGTTGGTTGTTAAAGAAGTTTTATGTTATTGATTAAGAAATTTTAATTTTGATTTTTCTTTTGCAAGTTGCAAATTCCTTTTAAATATTAATTTAAGTTAACAATACTAATATAAATATGTTTAATTTAAAAATAACTCTTGGTAGCTTACGTATTAAAAAGTTGTTTGGTTCATAATATTTATTCAAAAATCTATTTTCTTTAAGTTAAGTTTTTCAAAAATTAATCAAGGCCAAAAAGTTAAAAATTAATTTCCAAGTAAATAAAAGAAATAAGTTATCACACAGTAAAAATATTTATCTTCGCAAGCAATTAAAAATGTTGTGTGTAAGTAAATAAAAAATAACTATTACCAGTTTGAACATAATAGCTTTCAGATATGAAGTTTTCGAAATAATTTAACGCAATTTGTATGTACTAAAATAAAAAAAAGCCACATTTTTCGGTTTCTTATCGTTGCGATATCGATTCGTCATAATTTTCCGATGAAACGTACATTGATTGAATTTTCACCTTTGACCGATATCGAATCGATGACTTTTATCGATAGAATTTCGTTCACCGATTGCCGATATCGCCTCGTGCACTTTCGAAATACGGATGCGATCACCGGTGAGTTTTCGCTGAATCCGATGAACGATCGATGATCGATCGAGCAAATTTCGAGAAACAATGCTACTAGGGTATAGTCTGAGATTTCCTAGAACAGGCCCTGCATATACCTGCACTGGATACGTGAAGAACATTTCTATTTTTACAAAACCGGTAGAAGCCAAGACATTAGAAGGCCTTATCAAAAAACTCGACAAGTGTATGTGAAGGAGTTGGAACTGTAATTGAATTTAGATCCGATATTCAGATGGAAACATTAAAATTGATGGAGAGGTCCTTCGCTTAAAAACGTGCAAAGGGACAGTAGAAAGTGAAGGGAAGTTTTGCTACTTCTGTAGACTTTTATTTCGTATTTGTATGACTGGGAAATCCATGCTCTTAATGAAAGTGGTTTTATTATCAACACTCAACAGTTTTATCACTTGTCTAGTATTCGACCAAAAGTTTAAATTTCAAATATCTTTTGACTTTGTGTATAAGCCAAGATAAAATTGATTTGCCAATAAAGTTTAAAAGCAATAAAGTTTATTTGCAGTGATTCGTCAATGTAAAGACTGCAACGATTATCTTGCATCTTTTGAGTTTTTGACAATTGTAGAATGTCTAAGTTTTTACAATTTAGCACGGCCACCTAAAGTATGCAATGTAGAAACCGATATCATTAATTCTTTATTAACAGAACAGGATAATCAAACTGTAAGTAGCAACACTTTCGGCACTGTCTGTGACGTAAGCACGTAAAGCGTCATTTTCGCAACGATTTATGAATGAATATGATATAAAAAAGTGAACTTTTTTGCACGTTGTTATAAAAAGATTGTTAAGATAATGCTGGATTTAAAATAATTTTTTTTTTTTTTAAATATGTATATTTCATAATTGTGTAAGATGTTTTAGTGAATTATCTGTCATAAAATTAATGATGGACTATTTGATCAATTTTATTCTTGGTAAAGTGTAAATATCAAATCCCCCATATTGTATTCAGTGCTACAGTAAATAGAGACATGAATATGTACTTGAATAAATATAGAACAGTCTAATTAGTTATTAATTTTATGATTTGTTTTTTGTGAAACATTTAATACAGAAGCTTTAGCAATATTTCTAAAGCTTCTGTACGAATTAATAATTTTTTTTTTAATATATTAAAGTAGAAAATACATAACTATCTAAAACATGAAATTTAATCAAATTACATGTAAAAAATAGTTTAATTGAAGTTTGTGCATAAGATTTACAGATTTTGTCAAGAATTTAACAGTTTTTCTACACTTTAATTATATGAAATAAAACCTATACCCAATGGAGGTAGGTAAACATATTTTTATTCAATTCTACCTACAGTAATTTTTCGTCTTTTAATGGTATCGACCATCCCTATATAAATACATCCAGAGATGTTGTGTAGTTAACTTTAAACAATCTGGGAAAAATATGTGCTATGTATCAGATATTTAATATATTAATAATAATACGTAAAATTTGTTTTAATTTGACTCTGAAGCAGTACAGAAAAAAAAGAGCTATGTCGTAATGTAGGGTTTTATATAGGTGTCTGAATTACTAGTTTTTAAAATTACAATAGTACTAATACAATATTTCTTGATTAATTTTGATTTATTTAACCTATTGTTAATTGTTTTACAACATCGCATATTGACATTGGCTGACATAAAAATGACACCCTTGCGAATATTGTACAACATCGGTTTACGACATTGATCAACATTAGTCGTACCACATTCATGGGCGTTCTTTTACAGTACTTCTCAATTATACATTTGTACTTCGCATAACTTTTTAACTCATCTGTTTGTTGAGTAGAAAAAAAATATTTACAAAAGTAATTTTCTTTATATTTTTCTAATTAACAAAATTTTTGTTAATTAGAAATATATAAAGAAAATTACCTTTGTAAATATTTTTTTTATATTTTTCTAATTAACAAAATTTTTGTTAATTAGAAAAATATAAAGAAAATTACCTTTGTAAATAATTTTTTTCTACTCAACAAACATACGAGTTAAAAAGTTATGCGAAGGAAATGGAAAAATGTATAATTGAGAAGTACTGTAAAAGAACGACCATGAATGTGGTACGACTAATGTTGATCAATGTCGTAAACCGATGTTGTGCAATATTCGCAAGGGTGTCATTTTTATGTCGGCCAAATGTCAATATGCAATGTTGATCAATGTCGTAAACCCATGTAGTACAATATCCGCAAGGGTGTAATTTTTATGTCGGCCAATGTCGATATGCGATATTGTACGGCGTTGATAAATGTTGGTCAATGTCGTAAACCGACGTCGTACAATATTTGCTAGGGGGGTCCATTTTTATGTCGGCCAATGTCAATATGCGATGTTGATCAATGTCGTGAACCGATGTAGTACAATATCGGCAAGGGTGTCATTTTTATGTCGGCCAATGTCGATATGCGACATTGTACGACGTTGATAAATGTTGGCCAATGTCGTAAAACGACGTCGTACAATATTTGCTAGGGGGGTCCATTTCGACGTCGGCCAATATTGACACCAATGTCGGCCAATATTTTTTTTTAATATTGGCCGACGTTGGTGTGCTACCTGGGTTTATTAAACTTTTATTAACCAAACCAATGCAAGTCCATAAGGACCAAAAACGAAAACAATACAGACAGTTGCCACTCAAGATGTGAAACATGTCCATTAAAACAGTATAGTAACAAAAATAGTTTCAGGAAAAGACAACTACCACAAGACAATTATTTTTATTGTCCATTTAAATAAAAGATCAGGCATTCTTTTACACTCGGCTCCTTAATCAAATTACATATTTACAAAAACACTAAATAAAGCAAAATAATAAAATGAAAGGTAGAATCCAATGTCCTGAAAAATATTTTATTATACATAGTTATAAAACAATATCAAAGACAGCACAACACATTTTCTAAAAAAAGTATTTATTAAATTTAACACTGTGCTGTAGCTTAACTATTCTTAATTTCAGGGATTGGAAAGTTACTTTTAAAAAGTAACTCTGTTACAGTTACTTAATCAAAAAAGTAACTGTTACAGTTACTTAATCAAAAAAGTAACTGTTACAGTTACTTAATATGAAAAGTAACGCGTTACAGTTACTTAATACGAAAAGTAACGATTCACAGTTACTTTTTGAAATATCAAGTTATATGAAAAATTGAAATTTAGCCATCTTACCATTTTTCAAAGAAAACCAAAATTAACGAAACATAAGCACAAACAAAATGCTGAAATTATAATTAATATTTTTTTTTATTTAATTTCAATCCTGGTTCAATCCAAGAAATAGGTGTGAACGTGCCCTCTCTCACTCTCCCCACACACACACTTTATTGTTGGTCATTGTTGTAGAACCCATTAAGGTTCAGGCAACACAAAGGGGTTTGCACTGGTCGAAACTTGCCGAATGACAACCTGCTTGACAGTCAGCGTGATTTATTTCAAAACCCTTCGTTTCGGTAGAAGCCTGTAATTACGGGTCTTATAATGTGGTATTTGGAAAGGTAAACAGACAAGGAGTAATATTCGTACTTTAAATATTCTGGCTGAAAGCAGTCGTCACGCCTTTAGCAGCCAAAATGGACAATGCAGTTTGCTTTTACCCTCCCTGAATGAAGAAAAGCTCATATTTCGGGAATGCGAAAGTTTGGAAATATGTTCCCTTCTTAGGAGTGGAATTTCAAAATAAGCATCAGACAGCCTTCGGAAAGTAACGCAATTTTTCGTTACTTCGTTACCGCTAAAAGTAACTAAGTTACAGTTACTTTCTGAAAAATGTAACGGCGTTACCCGACGTTACCTAAAAAAAGTAACTGTTATAAGTAACGCGTTACTCCAATCCCTGCTTAATTTGCAAAAAGTTATGCCAAATATAACATTTCAAACTACAACCAGTTATGAAAGAGTTGCTTTAACTACTACATAAGTTAACCTACAATTATAAACCGCAATCATTTAACATAACTCATAACGTTAGATCTCAAGTAGACCCTTGTGATTTAATTGGAACTCGAATACCAAGAACATATGCACCAAATTTATGTATTGAAAATCTTTTTTTTTCATAGTTATATTTTTTAAATGCTGGTAATAGAGGTCTGATGATGTCATAAGTTTTTTATTCGAGCTCATGTCACTAGGCCTATTATCCCTTAGATGGTCAATAAAATTAAAACAAAGCTTAAAACAAAATACTTGGGTTTTCTGTGTCCATATGCTGAAAATACAGCTACCTGCTGGTACAACCAGGGACCATGGTCTCAAACTTTGATTCAGTGAAAATATAGAAGAATAACATTAAAGCAGTTTAAATAGAAATTAATTACTTGAATACAGTTAAGCTTTATTTTTTTAGCATATGCGAAGAACAGTTATTAGTTTGCAATGGGATGGGTATTAATTTGCTAGTTAATTATATGTCTCTTCAACACAATGCACTAGTAGATTAGAATTACTCGTGAGAGTAAATTAAGACATTTTATTATGTATGCTCTTCTCCACTTTTTTTTTATTTAGGGACAGTCTATTGGCTTAATAATCCATATAACACACTTTACAGCTTTACTATGAAAATGCCTAACAGTCGTCCTACACACTACTTTTTTTTACCCAATGTGTGTTAGCAGCTATATCTTTCAGTTTAATACTTTTGCATAAACATCTTGTTGCAAACCTCAGTTATTATCCCCTGTGTGTTAGATATGTAATTATAGGCACATCCTGTTATTCACTTATGTAGCTTATTCTACCACATGTAATAGATGCCTTTGAAGGATAGACTTTTGATAAGTTATATTGCTATACAGTTCAAACTTGTGGGGCGATTTTCTAATATATATGTAGTAAAAGATGTTTGGTTACACAGCTCACACTTATTTGGCTTACCAGCCTTGAGAGTGAGAAAAAATGTTTGAAGGTAGAACTTTAGACTAAATATTTTGTTAGGTTTGACAATTCCCACCTTTGAGAATTTTCTCTCGTTTGGGTTAAAAGAAGTTGCGTTCTAGAAGGTTCCACTCTCTGTCTATATTTTGTGTTTTTCATTTTGGATTTATGTAGCTCCTTCTCCATGTGTTTGTTAGAAGTTCTCTTTGAAGGTTACACTTTCGACTGATCCCCCATTTTACATAGTTGACATCAGTGGCGGATTTATGGGGGGGGGGGGGGGGGGTTAAGGGGGCTTTAGCCCCCCCCCCCCATGAGACTCAAACTTATACTAGATAAAAACGTTTTTCCCAAAAATTAACTGTTTGAAAATATTCAAAACTTTTTTTAAATGCTATTACTTTTTTACAAAAAGTAAACATTCAAAACCCAATATCTCCAACATTGACTTAAGCCACTTTTACACTCAAACATCAACACACCGGACTTAGGTAGCTTCGCAAAACATATAAGTAAAAGTGGCTTAAGTCCAAGTTGGGGATATTGGGTTTTGAACGTTTGCTCCTCATTTCAATCCAGTTTTTTTTAGTAAAAACGTAATTTGAGGTTTCAAGATGTTGATAACCTGAACTTTGGTGCTTTGCTTCAGGGAGCCGAATCCACTATGGGAACTTTCCACTATGGGAAACCGACTGAAATACAACTTATTTCAATTATTTCGTTTTAATTTCTGATTATAACGGTGAATTAGAGACTGATACGTTAAACATCAAACTATTATTGACTTATTTTGAACAATATATATACTCTTCAAAGCCCGGATTTCACGCTTCCTGAGTCTACTCAGCACATCACAAAATATATGTATTTTAATACAAATTTTTTCAAATTATATGTATATAATCAAACATCACTAATGTAAAAATTATCTGTAATAATTGGTAATAATTAATCATAACAGATTGATCGAGGATATGTATTTAAAGTACATCAAAAGTACCAATTTGGAGATCTGTGACTATATTCAAGGTGATATAACATTAAACTCAACTCAAGCACTCAGTATCTAGAACGTATCTTTCTTATATTCTCGTCAACAAATATTGTTAATTTACTTATTCGATTGCTAATAATTTTTCAATTACTAATATCCATTAAATTTTATTGAACCTAATCATGTAGTAGTAAAGTTTCTTATATTTAAATTTATACGTATTAAATTGGAGTAGGAATTAAAAATGTTAAACAATTGAGAACTAACAGTTTAAAAAAAATCCATTTATGAATAATTAAAAATGATGATCTTGAAGCATAGCTTTTGCATAGGCATCCGAAACAGTAAATAAAAATAGCAGTAAATAGCAATTTAGACCCTAGCATTAGACCCTGGACAACGACCTGACACCCTCAAAAAAGCTGTGTCATTCTTCAAGACAGCATTGCAGTTGCACTCACATCACCCACTCTTTGCTCCAGGCTCTCTGCGGGGGGTCCAATTAAGTTCACATCTCTTTTTTTTTCTGCCCCTATTTTCAGACTAGGGTAAAAGAAAGATGTGGGAGAATTTTCGCTACCCTCTTTGAAAGCCGACGATTGGGATCGTATAATGCTTTTACTGCCTTAGAGGAGGGGTACACTACAAAGAGGACGTCTAGACAGACAAGACAGCCATGTAGATTGCAGAGTTATGGTCATTGTCGAATTTGTTTAGGCAATAAAAAGTACACTACACGCGGGCTGTAAACGGGTTTCTCTTTGCTCCTGTTATGGTTTAGTACTACAAGCCCCAATGGATGTTACACACGATCTCAAGTTTTGTGGTTTGCGGGATACTTTAATACTTATATTACTAACTTTAAAAAAAAAAAATTTTTACACAGTGTTTTAATGAAAAGATAGAAAATTATAAATTGTTTTCTAATTTATTTATATAGTTCATTTTTCTAATATAAGTATTCATGACATTTGTAATGTTTCTACCGGAATTAAACATTTGTTGATCGTTGAAAATAAGGTAAGGAATATTTTTATATTTATATGTAAACGATTTTCCTTTGCGCAGAATAGTAGACTTATTCTTTCTAGAAATGAAGGAAGTTTGGACGCCCAAGTGTTGTTTTTTTATAAAGAAACTTTTAAAAATCCTCCCCATGAATGCACGATTTTTTTAATTAATATTTTTCCTTTACTACAATTTCAATTCTATTCGCACTTTGTACATGCAAAAACAATATTTCCTACTCTTCGACAATTTGATAAGTTAAAAAAAAAGTCGGAATTTCTGATTGAATGGGGATGTCCTTATGGCTAGCTGGTCGTTGCAATATTGCATAATGTGTTGAAATATAAAAAAAGAAAAAAGCCCTCGCCTCAAAATAGGTTCCCAATGACAATTTTGCTGAGATTACGACTTCTTTTATATTGTAATTATTGAGAGAATCTATTATTGATTCTTGTCTTTAATATCAAATTTAGTAGTTGTTTTTTTAGATAAATTTAGTTTGCAATTTTTAGGACACAAGGATAAGCATAATTCTGTTTTCAAATAAAGTAATTATTAAAAATATTCTTAAAAATTAAAATTTGAGAAATCCTTTAAGATCAGATTAAAGAACCTAAAAATAAAAAGACAAATTTTTTGCCAACAATTTTATGTCCACGCGCAAATAGATTTTTTGTTGTTGTTGTTATTAGTCTATAGTTGTTTAAAGAAATTTAAGAATTATCAAATATTGTGAGATTTGACTTTTTGAAAGAGTCAATAGAGTAAAAACTAATTTCGAAAGAATTAAATTTTTTGTTTGTTAATTTGTCTAGTAGTTATCACATATACTTGATCATGTTTTCTTTAATATTTAGTTTAACAATTTGCTGATGCCTTAAATATGAACAGAATATCCGCTAAGATTTAAACTAAAATGGGACTTATTAATCAAATTTATAGCAAAACTTAAAATCAAATACTTTTTGTTTGGTAAAGCTGTAATATTAAAAGAAAGATTTTTCATGCCTCAAAACTATGCCATTTCCTCATTTGGTCTTTTTAATTATGCTGTTTTTTTGGTGTAGAAGATGCTGAAGCTGATGTTTTATTTCTATATTCTACACAAAAATATAGTTAATTATTGAATATGAATAGTTTTACTACTACCTAACGAAATTAATTTTCTCACATGTGATTATTCAATGAAATACCTTAAACACCACCTATTAAATCTTTAAATTAATTCAATTAATTTTTATTATTACCATTACTTTATTATTATTAAAATAAATTATTTCACATTATTTAATAAATATTTAATTTACAATAAGTAATAAAAACTAATTTGTACAATGTAATTAATTATACATGATTTAATTAAGTAATTACCTAATTATTGAAAATAATTAGTATGCATTAGTAGCAGTTGCAGTTAATTAAAGTATTTACTAATTAGTTAACATACAAATATAAATCATGTCCCCCCCCGCGGTTTGGCCAACGTGTTAGCCCCCCCCCCCCCCCCCCATGTTGAAATTCTAGATCCGCCACTGGTTGACATTATGTAGCTTTTCTTCTGTGTGTGTTAGAAGATGGCATTGAAGGTCCAACTTCTGACTAAATCTTTTATTACACACTTTACAAGTATGTGGTTTTCAAAAGTGTGACCTAAAAAATAGTATCAGAGGTGCGACTTCTGGCTAAATCCTTTGAAACACACTTCACAGATAGATATGAATGGCTTACATGGCTACGAATGGATATACAGGTAGATATGAATGGCTTTTCCTCTGTGTGTGTTAGAAGATGTCTTTGAAGGTGCTCTTTCCGTCTAAATCCCTTGTTACACACTTCACAGCTATGTTGCTTTTCTCCGGTGTGTGTTAGAAGATGCTTTTGAAGGTCAGACTTTCTAGTAAATCCCTTGTTACACACTTCACAGCTATATGGCTTTCCTCCAGTGTGTGTTAGAAGATGCCTTTGAAGGTGCTCATTCCGTCTAAATCCCTTGTTACACACTTCACAGCTATGTGGCTTTTCTCTGGTGTGTGTTAGTAGATGCTTTTGAAGGTCAGACTTTCCAGTAAATCCTTTGTTACACACTTCACAGCAATGTGGCTTTTCTCCGGTGTGTGTTAGAAGATGCCTTTGAAGGTGTTCCTTCTGTCTAAATCCTTGGTTACACACTTCGCAGCTATGTGGCTTTTCTCCGGTGTGTGTTAGAAGATGCTTTTGAAGGGCATACTTTCCAGTAAATCCTTTATTACACACTTCACAGCTATATGGTTTTTCACCAGTGTGACCAAAAAAATGGTATCGGAGGTGCGACTTCTGGCTAAATCCTTTGTTACACACTTCACAGCTATATGGCTTTTCCCCTGTGTGTGTTAGAAGATGCTTTTGACGGTCAGACTTTCCAGTAAATCCTTTGTTACACACTTCACAGCTATATGGTTTTTCACCAGTGTGACTGACAAGATGGCGTTGGAGATCGGACTTCCGACTAAATCCTTTGACACACACTTCACAGATGTGTTTCATTTTAGCAGTGCTTGTCAAAAGCAGTTTTTCACACTTGACATTCTATTAGAATCCTTTCGAGAAATGCTAGAAGAAGTGTACTGATGAGCTAAACCATGTTCTTTTAACTTTGAGTATAGCTAATGACCATTTGAAGTTCTATTTAGCATTGTATAGAAGCACTGTATTGTAAGAAGTATCTTCACGGCAAAACCTAAAACATTGCAATAAACAAATTACAAAATAGGAAAATATAGATTACATATAAAGTCCCGAACACATTTTTAAAAAATTGTACCATTAACGTTTACTTAAGAAGCTATGCAATGCAAAAATCTGTTTTTGATAGAATAAAATTTAAAACATTTGAAAAAATAATATACTTATATTTGCTTTAAAATAAAAATTTGCATAAAACATGTTGTAAAAGACAGACAAGAGGGAAAATACTAAAAGAGACTCGTTTTACAACCTCATTATTTCACAGCAAATAGACCTACCATTGAATGGGTAACTTTGGCTCTGGAGGGTCAAAAGCAAAAAATCCTAGACTAACTTTCTTCTTAAATATTTTTTTTACTAATGGGTCCAAGCCACAGTTGCCACTATTAAAACATTCAAGCACATTTCTAAAGAGTGCATTTAACTCTTTAAATTCCAAGGAATTTTTAAGTAAATGTCGCTTGGTACCAAGCTCCGGCTAAAAAATAAAAACTATACATTTCCACTCCATCTACAGAGCAGAATGTGTTGACCTCCCACAGGGTGACAATTGACACTGGGCTCTTAGCGGCGGACACAACAAAGTGTAATCACTGTCAGTCATGGTGGGATGGTCGCTCCTAGTATCGAAGTACTTGGGGCCCCATCTTTGAAAGTTGGTGATAAAGAAGGGTCATTATGTTGTGTTCATGTTTCTCTCACCCCTAAACACTTAGTATTTTTTTGGTATTGTTTCCAATTAATATTTAATTGAAAACATTGCTCTTTTTTAAATAAATGCTACTTTTAAAATTGGAAACATCATTGAAAACTATAGCGTGGTAACTGAAAATGGAAAATTTGGAATTTGTGTATTTAGAAAGAAATTTTTCTTTCTAGAAAATAGGGAAAAATAGATATTTTATAAAATTCTGCAACAGGGGGTTAACTCATTTTAATTGCTCAAACTATCAAATATTTCAATTGTAATTTTAAAAAAAATATGGAAATTTATATTCAAACATTTAATGGAAATCAGCCAAATATAGGGCCCGTTGAAACCTAAATACTCGTTTGGGGCGCCGGGCAATTTTGTTTTCTCTAAAAAACATCAGTATCCAACATGGGGCAGTATTGTAGGGCCCATTGAAAGCCTAAATATTGGTTTGGGGCCCCGGGCAGTTTTGTTTTACGAAGCAAAAAAAAAAATTAAACTAAAAAAATTTAGTTTTATTCTTTCAAACTGAATGACAGCTAGCTGTCCAGCCATTTTCAAACCGATAAAAAATTCATAATTTAAATACGCACCATCCATATAATCGGATGTTCAAAAGCCAAACGTAATGACGATAGAACAAAAAGAAATTTAATAGAATAAAAATAATTCCGTGCGCACAACATCTGCGCAACCTAAATTCCACGCAAGTATTACCAGCGCCGGCGATTGGTCAAAAACTAATTTAGAACAAATAATCCCACGCGCATAACATTCGCGCTTATAACCAGCGCCACCTAGCCACAACAAAGACGCCACAAACGCATTTCACCAGAAAATGCCGCACCAACCAAAAATAATTGTTTATCGCTCCCTACAAAAGCGCCAAATCCCTTGGCGACAGAATACCGTCAAATTAAAATTAACCCTATTCATTAATAAATGCTAAATATAAATGAAAAATTACGTCTGCTTTTTAAAATAGAATGCCTTGTGTCTTTTTCTAAACAAGTAATACGAACCATCAAAGACTTAGTGACAAGTGACTTATATTACGTGCATTGTCTTATTGTGATTTATATTTAAATACAAGTTTTATTTACATTAGAGCTTCCATTACTAAAATACATTTTTTAAATAATGCATCTTTTAATAGATCCCAAAACAGCGCACCTTCAAGTTAACAAATTCAAAGGTTGCTATTATAAAGAGGGAAAATTAAATTACAACTTTCTTAATTAAAATATATAGCATTATATATATATATATATATATATATATATATATATATATATATATATATATATATATATATATATATATATATATATATATATATATATATATATATATATATATATATATTATATATATATATACTTTTATAGTTCAAAAATTAATCATTAAAAGTAATTAAACTCCTAATTAATACCTTTTAATTTAAATGTAAGGGATTTTTAATAAATACTAATTTTAATCTTGCTTCATTAAAAACTAGAGTAGCTGATTATAGAATTGTGACAAATAAATCAATTTAAAAACTGGTAACTAAACCAATATGTATAATAGCACAATAAAGAACGTAAAAGTTTAATTAAGTTAAGAATAAAATAAAGGAATTTACTTTTTGATTTGGAACACCCAGTGCCAGATTAAAAGATCCAGGGCCCCTGGCACTTGACATTTGGGGCCCCCACCATCTCGAAGCTATTTTGGAAATTTAGCAAATTAAATACACTAGTACAGAACATATAATTTTTAATCGACTTTAATAAACATTATAATAATATAGTATGTTACTATAGTTATTCTATAAAAGAATGATTCAGCAAAAGAACGATTGGCGATTGTCAATTTTTTAAAGAATATAAGGACCGAAGAAGAGACAATGCCTGAAAATTACAAAAACAGAAGTAAAAAAATACTATGAAAGAGTAGGGGTAATGGTACTTATGACTTTGATACCCATACACAATCACACAATTATTCCAAACAAATCAGCTAATTATTTTTAAAAGTCTAGGGGGCTCCGCCCCCAGCTCGCTATCGCACGTTTTTAAAAGAAAAGTTCTTAGTTTAACATATCTACAGAATCCAGTCCTTCCCTTTAACCTATAGAATTGTTAGATAGAAATATAGATACAAAAATGAACTTTTCAGTTACACAGGGATATAGAAATGTTTTTAAAATTTAATGAACGAAATTTGTCGAACATATCATCGTAGGCAGCCTTTCTCCTTAACCTACAGAATTGTTAGCTACTAAGCTCTAAAAACCGGAGCAAGGAATAAACAAAAGCTATGGAGGACAGACTTCATTGCCAATGACCATAGCTGCATTTCTAAATAGGCTAATTAGGCTGCACCCTAGAGCAGGGGTTCCCAACCGGTGGTACGCGTACCACTAATCAGTAGCACACAAACATTGTACTCCATATTTTAAACATTAACATTATTTTAAAGAGAAATATTTAATTAACATCTGGATAAGATGTAAAACCTAGTGCCCTCTGATCTTCCGGAAAGCTCTGCTAGTTTTGATGCCATTTGTTACAAGTTACTTGTGGTGACTGGTGAGAGTTGATTTTCTGAACTCTTGTACATAAAAAATAAACATAGAAGCAGAATAAGTGTTTAAGAGGACTTACGAGTGAAGATAAGTTCCAATACTCCTAATGTTGAAATTTTAATCAAAGGCAAACAACAAGTTTCACACAAAAGACTATTAAAGTATATTTTGTATGATGATTAATTTTTTGCCGAGTTTGAACTTATTTTTATTTGCATGTTTTTAGACCTATGGGTAATAAATATAAAAAACTGTAAATTAATACCATTTTAATCTATTTTATTTCTCCTTTATTATAAGCATGTTATATATAAATATCTAACCCTTAAATATGAAATTTTCTCAAGAATTTAATTCAAAAAGCCTTTGATCACTTTTAGAAGAGTAAATATTATAAGTTTATTAAAATATTTAGGTCTGGTGATATGCCAAAAATTTTTAAAAAGTCAAGTGGTACACAGATGCAAAAAGGTTGGGAACCCCTGCACTAGAGCGTTAAAGTTTAAAGGGGCACCAATTTATTCACAAATTAAAATTTAATTTATTAATATAAACTAAATTTTAGTTTTATCCAAACTAATCAATCTTAAATGTTTTTTTTTAAAATAATAAATTATTTTTAAATAATAAAGATTCATGGCCGTTAATTTTACGACAAATCTGGTAACACCGACAAGTTGGTATTACGGCAACCTTTGGCGAAATTAGGAATTGCATTGTCAATTCCTAAATGTTAATCCATATAAATCCTAAATGCATTTAATTTATTCTGAAGTTTTTTATACCAATCTTTTATTAATTATATGCTTAACGATTTTAAATAATTATTTACATTTTTAAAAATCAATTCTTTGGAATTTTAACGTTTTGTGCGTTATATTTATAAAGTTATTTTTCCCTTTTATTTTTGGTCATTTCAAGATGGCAACCATCTCGGTAAGTGCCGGGGTTTTATGTTTTTTCGACTTGGTAAGATGTTTGAAAAGTCACCAAATCCGGCCACGATTATTTAGGTTAACCATAAATTCTATCTTCTTGTTGTATCGAACAAATGGATTAAGCAAGGAATTAAATTAGTGTTTGTTATTAAAAACATTGGACTTTCGGCAACATTCTCTTAAATCCAGAATTCTAAAGACTTTCAAAAGGTTAATATAAAAAAACTGTCTGACCATCCCTAAGAAGATGGTGATATGGAATAGTGTTCTTTGAGGATGCCCAGCATCACACTGTGTGGACGTACCAATAGAACATATATTTAGAGCCAAGTATAACTTTAAATTTCATTTGATTTTTAAACTTCTTCTTGGGCAGGGGTTAAATTATGTAATTTGCCGACTATTTTTAAGACAGACGAATATTTTTTTTTTTAGCAACCAATCAACCATGCACACTATTCCAACCATGCACAGTATGGAGTTGAAAAAAAAACTGTTGCACACATCTAGATATCAGCTAAGAAAGAACCATTTTTATTATCAGAATTATTTTGTTGTTGAAAGCAAATAATAGTTACAAAAACGAACAATCAATGGTTCAATTTAAACTCAATACTTTGTTAACTTCTAAATTTACCTTAACAAGGACCTTTATTTTAAGAACAATAATCACTAGGGTGTAGTGTAGTCGTTTCCGGCTGCCTATTTCTAGCCTTTCAATAAACACTAATATTTTTATTAATCTTTAATAAACTTATTATTACTATATTACTTTATTTCATTTTTCTTCTGCAGCTACAGCTTATTTTTACTTACTGGTTCTGAATTCATCCCTGAACCTGAAAAGATAAGTTGAGTTGTATCGTCTTGGCGATCACTGGATTCTAGATGACGTTTTTTGTTCTTGTCATTTTAAATGACCCGTATGCACGAGTTTGTTTCGCAATGAACACAAAGGTTAGGGTAGATTAGAATTAAATTACCGTCGCGCTAGAGCAGAGCTATACAAGGTCTATTAACCAAGGGCCTCGTAATTTAAAACAACCAAGTGACGGAACACAAAGGGTATTGTTAACGAATGGAACGTAGGATTAACTTGGGTTCGGTTAAATCACCATAGCACTAGAGCTACACGAGGTCTTTCTGTGCCAGAAATGGAACTTGGGAAAGTGAGCGCCTAGTCGCAAAGTTTGTATTCCAGTATCTGACGCCCTACCATGGCCTAGTGGTTAAGGCGTCAGCCTTGAAATTGAACCTTCCCAGGTTTGTGGAGGTTCGATTCCCAGCTAGTACCATACTCATCCTATTATTTTCGGATATGTACTCGAAATAGTAGGAAAGTCCACAATTCATAACGGATTGGTCGGGGAAATAGTGTACGATGTCGCTCAAACTTCTGTTGGGTGCCCGCTCTTTAAGTGTTTTATTAAAAAATGGTTAAAAGCTGTTTAGCCTATGATTGTACCATTAGACACAAAGCAATTGATGGACATATAAAGTTTTTCAAATAACTTTTTAATAAAAAAAAGGTTGTTTAAAACGGGATCTTGTTTGTACATGATTATGTATATCTGTATCCTTATTAAATAAATGACTTCATTTTTGATATATAAATCTTTCATAATCGATTGTTCGCGTTATTTTTAGTAAACTGTTTTTTCATTGAAAAACTTCGCATTTAGGGAAATTGGAAGCTTTGTAATTGTAAACAAACTTATCAAACAACAAAAGCAATCCGAAAACCGACACATTTCTTTAAAAACAATAATTAACAAATGAACAAAAGTCTACTTTTATCTAAAATACATATAGGGAAGAAGGAAATAAAAAATACTATTTACTTTTATAACAATAAATCATAATGAGTGTACACCTCCAACACTTTTGTAAAATACTTATTTGTGGTGGTATGTCATTAGTTATTTTTTTTGTTTGAAATTAAATTTTAAATAAAGTGACAAAGAATTAAAGAATATGAAATACTTAATAGGAATTGGATTTTTAAGCAATTAAAAACTAATTTTATTTTTGGTAATTACTATTGATTTTATATCGTGATTGGAGGGGGAGGTTAATTTATGACACGTGTTATTTATTCGAATTTTCAATATTGTGCTAATTTTGTACTAATTATTAAGTTTCCCTTAAATTCTGTTAAGATAAGGTAGGTAGGTTTGAATTATCGTCGCACTAGAGCTATACGAGGGCTATTGGCGACGGGCGTCGTATTTTAGAACCACAGTCAAGTGACGAGCCGACACCTGAGTAGGCACCCAACGCAACCGTTAAGAGCGACATCGTATGCAGCGTCTGTTAAGATAAAAGAGTGGCTGAGAAATATAAGAAGAGTTGACGAAAAACACAAGGATTGGATTCCGAACAAGCAGATATATTTTCTGTCCCTATTAAGAATTTTTATTAAAAAATTTTATAGAGAAACCCTGTATACAGATACTGTCTTGTTTTATATTATTAACTATATGCATGATATTAAAAGCATTGTTTCAGATTTTTATGTATATAAATAAAACTTTGTAATGTAAACAGATTTTGTGCTTTACTTATAGATAAATAATGTATGTCAAAGACAATTTTTGGTAAAAAAAATATTCACATATATGGGGAAAAATAGGTAATTTATAGATTAATTAAAATTTTATTTTAAAGTCAGTCTAAATTCTTAAGCTTAAATAAATGTTTGATAATTTAAATTAAAATTCTATTAGATTTTATAATAGGCACTGTCAATAAATTCGAAAGTATTTGTATTCACTATTATTGTTAATTAAACATGCAATTATTAAAATAATTCCATTAAAATGCAGTATTTGAGCTTTAAATAAAAAATCCCAAAATTAAAGGCACCGTTTTTCAGATTTTTTTTATGTATATATAAAGCTTTGTGACAAAAACTGGTTTTATGCTTTATATTATTGACAAATAACTATTATATAATAAAGAAATTCATTGGTAAGAAAAAATATACATATGTGTGTAGTTTTTATTTTAAAATCGTCTGAATACTTGTGAGCTTAAATATTTAATAATTTCAATTAAAATTCAATTAGATCTACATCTAATAATAGACACTGATAAATTCAAAGGAAAAATTATTTTGACAGTATTTGTATTCACTATTAGTTATTGTTAATTATATATTGCATTAATTAAAATAATTCTATTCCAATGCAGTTTTTGAGCTTTTAATAATAAATCCCAAATATATAATATAATTAGTTTCAGATAGTAAACTACGTCCATGCAAGGAATTTATTTAGCTTTGATATGTACTTAACTTCATTAAATACCTTTTTCTCTAAAATAAATATTCTCAATACATAAATATCAAATCCTAATAAGTATAAAAATTTCAAATCAACTGCTGTATTTGATAAAATTAATGAGCCATTTAAATTATAGTCAAAACAACCTAAATAGCTTCTATTCCAATTTGCCTCTAAACCGTAACTAGCTCTCTTGCCACTCTATTCCCCCTTGAACAAGTTCCCGTAGTGAGCCATGGCTGCCAATGGCAGCGCAGAACGAGTCGTCCTCTACCCTACTATAGAACTCTTTGCAGAGGTACAATACCTTCCCCTACTACAGACTTCACGGCTATGTGGCATTTTCCGGTGTGTGAGGAGATGCATGTGAAGGGCATACTTTTGAGTAAATCCTTGTTACACACTTCACAGCTATGTGGCTTTTCTCCGGTGTGTGAGGAGATGCATGTGAAGGGCATACTTTTGAGTAAATCCTTAGTTACACACTTTGCAGCCATGTGGATTTTCTCCGGTGTGTGAGAAGATGCATGTGAAGGGCATACTTTTGAGTAAATCCTTTGTTACACACTTTGCAGCTATATGCCTTCTCTCCAGTGTGTGTCCGAAGATGTACTTGAAGATTAGACTTTGTACTAAACTCATTGCTACACACTTCACAGCTATGTGGCTTTTCTCCGGTGTGTATTAGAAGATGTCTTTGAAGAATAGACTTTACATTAAACTTCTTGCTACACACTTTACAGCTATGTGGCTTTTCTCCAGTGTGTGTTAGAAAATGCTTTTGAAGGTCTGACTTTGTAGTAAATCCCTTGTTACACACTTCACAGCTATATGGCTTTTCTCCGGTGTGTGTTAGAAGATGGCTTTGAAGGTGCTCCTTCCGTCTAAATCCTTTGTTACACACTTCACAGCTATGTGGCTTTTCTCCCGTGTGTGTTAGAAGATGCTTTTGAAGGTCAGACTTTCCAGTAAATCCCTTGTTACACACTTCGCAGCTATATGGCTTTTCTCCGGTGTGTGTTAGAAGATGTACGTTAAGGGCAGACTTCCCAGTAAATCCCTTGTTACACACTTCGCAGCTATATGGCTTTTCTCCAGTGTGTGTTAGAAGATGGCTTTGAAGGTAATCCTTCCGTCTAAATCCTTTGTTACACACTTCACAGCTATGTGGCTTTTCTCCGGTGTGTTTTAGAAGATGTATGTTAAGGGCAGACTTCCCAGTAAATCCCTTGTTACACACTTCGCAGCTATATGGCTTTTCTCCAGTGTGTGTTAGAAGATGGCTTTGAAGGTAATCCTTCCGTCTAAATCCTTTGTTACACATTTCGCAGCTATATGGCTTTTCTGCAGTGTGTGTCTGAAGATGTACTTGAAGATTAGACTTTCTACTAAACTCCTTGCTACACACTTCGCAGCTATGTGGCTTTTTTCCGGTGTGTTTTAGAAGATGTATGTGAAGGGCAAACTTTTGAGTAAATTCCATGTTACACACTTCACAGCTATATGGCTTTTCTCCGGTGTGTATTAGAAGATGTCTTTGAAGACTAGACTTTACATTAAACTTCTTGCTACACACTTTACAGCTATGTGGCTTTTCTCCGGTGTGTGTTAGAAGATGGCTTTGAAGGGAAGACTTTTCACTTAACTCCTTGCAACACACTTCACAATCTGGTAGAATCCTTTTCGAGAAATGCTAGAAGAATTGTTCTGATGAGCTAAATTATGTTCATTTAAACTTTGAGTTTAGCTAATGATCATTTGAAGTTCTATTCATCATTTGTATAGAAGCACCATATTGTAAGAAGTATCTTCTCAGCAAAATCTAAAACAATACAACAAATTACAAAAGAGGAAAATATAAATTACATATAAAGTCCCGAACATGTTTTAACAAAATGTATAATTAACGTTTACACAAGAAGCTATACAATGAAATTTTTATTTTGTTAAGTGCGACCCCTTATCGGCATAATTCGACTTTAGATCCTTATAGCACTGGATGTAATAGGCCTAACAACTTATTTTTTTGTGCGGTTCATTCTCTCATATGTACTTACTGTACCCATGGCAACCTTAAAATAAATTGGCAAATAATGAATTTAAAAAATTATAATTTTTTGGTCGTTGGAGTGGCCCACTTGCTCCGCAAGGTGGAGTAAGTGGGCCCCCTCGAATACACTTTTATACATGACTGGTAAAAGATATGGCGCGGCAAGTGGGATAATCTACAGGATTTTTTTTAGTCTTTGAAAAAAAAATCATTGATGTACCTTCATTTGTTCCCCCATAGCAACTTTTTCTGGCATGCAAGCTTGCTTAAAGAAAAAAAAGTTAATTCCTTTTATTTTTGCATGTAGTGTAGCCTAAATGTTAGGGTTACAAAGTTTAAACTGGCCTATGGCAGTGTTACATGCTATTGAACATTATAGCTTGATATATCGTTGGTCCAGATCCTCCAATCACACGATTACTAAGCTTTCCAACAGCTCCCACAACTTTGGCCTTAGTAGGATCATGATTGAAAGATGTTTCATCCATATTGATTATATTTTCTGGCTTATTCTCTAATCCTAAGTCCTTTTTTGTCTTTTCAAGAATTTCAAAATATTCACTCACAATTATGTTTTACACATGAACATTCAAGGTTTTCAGGAACTTTATGAGATAGCTTATGACGCTTTTTAAATGCAAGCATCCAATCTTTACCAGGTCTTCCATTCTCTTGAAAGGAATTTTTATCTTATTAGCAGCAACAAAAAGCTGAACAATATCAATACCTTCGTTTGTTAAGGGACCAAACCCCCTTTTTCCAAGAGTTTTTAAACAGGAAGCAAGTCTCTTCTTGTCATCAGGCGGTATTGCTGTTTCTCTTCCACCACTTTTGGATCCAGATGTAGCGAACCAGAGCCATCGCGAAGAAGAGAGAGGGAAAAAATATAACTATTCGTGCCCGGTCATTTATTCTTGGCACTGTGCCTAAACGACCGCTGAAACAGCTTTTGCAATGCATTTGAGTTAGAATTTCCATATTTTCATATTTAAAAACAAAAACAAGCAATATCCTTATATGCTTAAATTATAATAAAATGCAACAAACCCGATATTAATATGTACCAAGTGTTCATATAAATAGTTTAGTAGCTTTGGCAATAAATTGCATGCTTTTTTTAGTTGATTTAAAATGCAGTAGCTATACTAATGACTTGGACCGTTGTTGTAAAAAAATCAATAACTCAACCTACAAGGAAGTATACTAAATGACTGATTATTTCAGCTTTATAATGGTCGAACTCGTTGTGGTTGTTTTTGCAGTTTACGGCAGTCTAGTCATTCAAGCCACTGTTATGAATTTTTTAAAAATTGTATTATATAATTATTTTAAACTATTTTGTGTGTAAAAATCAATATAATTGATATCAAGAATGACAATTATGGTTAAATCAATGCATAAGTAAAATAAATACGTGATAACTTATGGTTTATGAATGTTATTACTTTCAATGACCTAATATGAAATCTAAGGTATATTATTGCGATGGGGTCGAAAATCCGAAATAAAGATTTTGTGTTTTTTCTACTTGTTTTGGAGGGTACTGATTCCAATGAAGTGGTTTTTGAAAATTCATCCGTCTCTTTGAAACCACTTGACAGCTCGAACTAAAAGAGCTATGTACTTCATATTTGATACACGAGTTTATAATACTAGTCGAACATCATAAGGTTTTTGAGAAAAATGTGCATGCACAATCGGTAGTTGCCATAGAACTTCTTTGGCTTTAAAGGTATTACAGAAAAACAAAAAAAGCTACATGCTTCAAATTTGGTACACAAGTTTCCATTACCGGTTGGACATCAAAATAAGATTTTCAAGAAAATTGCGCATGTAAAAGGGGCTGCCTTAGAACTCTTAAAACTTTAAGTTATTAAAATTACATTATGAGGCATATATAATTACCTTTTAATTGATTAATGGATTGGTAATTGAAAGTCGTATAGTGTTACGCAATCGCAGTTTTTGTTTGTTTTGTTACTAGATTTCATAATACTCTTGTACATATAAAATATAATACAGTAAGTCCTTTCTCTTAACAAAATATTTATAGGATTATACTTGCAAAAACATATAAATGAAAAAAATATTCACAATTTTCTGCTTAAACTAAATAAATGAACTAACATTTGTCACATATTATTCTATTACTCAAATGAAAAAATGAACCCATCGAAAATCGTTGCATACCGAGTAACAAAAATTTAAAACCGAAACTAAGGAAATTATATACAAGTTTATAAGTGTTGTAATGGAGTAAAGAAAATAACCTGTTATTTACTTTTTGGTAATAATCGATCCGTTTATAATTTGATATAGGCTTTAATCTACAGCTTGTAATAAATATAAGAAAAATAAGAGACAAGATATATTGAGAAGTTTATGGTAATCTTACCTAATTAAATGCGAAAATTTGGCTTCAAATATTCTTTCATAATGCATAAGATTTAAATATTTTTATGTAAAAAAAGTTAATATTGATTTAGTTTTGAATAGGTTCTTATTTTATCTTCGACTGGACTGCTCTCAAAATAGCAAATTTAACGCTACAAAAAGAAAAAGCCTTTTTTTAAAAAAAATCTCTTTGCTTCTTCCCTGCGCGAATTCAGTGGGACGGTCGTTTGACATCATTCGTCAATGGTGGATTTCGAAAAGAGCCAGGCCCTGTCTCATATTTATTCCCTCTCTCTTCTTTGCGGCGGCCCCGAGCAAACCCGCAAACACCTCTTGTTCCTATCAGATTATGTCTAAGAGTGGTTCTTGGAACATTATAATGTTTGCTAGCGGCTTTCACAGACATTTCCTATCTCTTAACTCTTAAGATTGCTTCGTCTAGATATGATTTACTGTATCTACCACAATCTGCTCCTTTTGTTGTTTTTCTTTTGTAACAGTGCACCATTTTTATTAAGGAAAATGTCTAGTTTTGGTTTTGGCCATGTGTTGTAATTACTGGGGTTTTGACTACTTCACTTCAGTTCAAAAATACTAATTGTTTTAATACTACAAATGGAACTGAGGCCTAGTGATAACAATATTTAAAACCCATAAAATATTCTTTAAATCAGAACAGTTTACATATGTGTGATGTAAGTTCTGTTTTGTGATTTTAATAAAATTTGTTCCTGCACCTTTAATTTTATTCAGTCAATTAAAGAAATTCAAGCTGCACATTATGAAAAAAAAATAACTAAGGTGAGTTAAACCCTATGAATAAGTGAATATGACTATTTTTAAGTATATTAAAGAGTTAGGGAAAGTGGGCCACCCCTCGCCCACTTACCCCAAACGCTAGGCAAATGCCCCCCCCCCCCCCTTAATTTTGTTTTAACCTTATCAACATTACCAGTACATGACACTACAAAAAGATACTATGTTTTATACACTTTCAAAATACATAAAATTTTGTTTTGTATCATGAACCATTCGGAAATAAATAAAAAAATAGTATTATGGCACGAATTACGATTGTCGATGTCACAAAAAGAATTGTACCTTGTTACATAACTTAAATGAAAACGATGCCATAATGTTTTCTATATCTATTGGGGTAGATACATAAAAATATTGTAATATATTTTTTTAAGTCAATAATTGGGGAAATGCCAGGGGGTTGACCCACTTACCCCACCTAACCTAGAATAAAATTTAAAACATTCGAAAAAATAATATACTTATATTTGCCTTAAAATAAAAAATGCATAAAACATGTTGTACAAGACAGACAGGAGGAAAAAAACTAAGAGAGACTCAAACCTCCTTATTTCACGGCAAATAGACCTACCATTGAATGGGTAACTTTGGCTCTGGAGGGTCAAAAGCAAAAAAATCCTAGCACCGACTTTCTTCTTAAATATTTTTTCTACTTATGGGTCAAGCCACACACACAGTTGCCACTAATTAAAATAGGCAAGTACATTTTTAAAGAGAATATTTAATCCTTTGAATTCCAAGGATTTCTTAAGCCAATGTCGATTGGTACCGAGCTCCGGCTAAAAAAAAACCTTACCTTTCCAACCCATCTAAAGGGCAATTAGTGGAGACAACTCTCCTACTGTCGTTAATGCTTCGACCTCCCACAGGGCGACAATTGACACTGGGCTCTTAGCAGCAGACACAAAAGAGTGTGACCACTGTTAGTCATGGTGGGATGGTCGTTCCTAGTATCGAAGTACTTGGCCCCCTTCTTTGAAAACAAACAACCAACTTCCCAAAACAACACTTAAAGAACAGCCTCACGTGATCGACCATTGTTTGATTTCGCGTTTTCCCGAGTAGCATCATCCAATCACGCGTCACTGTGCGATGTTTTCTCGCTATATATATTTCTGTGCTATATACTTTGTAGTAAACAATTTTAGCAGTTTTGAAT
Source organism: Oedothorax gibbosus (assembly GCA_019343175.1). NCBI lineage: Eukaryota > Metazoa > Arthropoda > Arachnida > Araneae > Linyphiidae > Oedothorax > Oedothorax gibbosus. The sequence goes on from CM033275.1 coordinate 20,984,284, forward strand.
ATTTTTAAATAGCTTTAAATAGTGCTTAAAAAAAATTAAGTAATATTTTTTAAAAAAAGCAAGTATTATTTTTCAGAAAAATAAATGAATAAAAAATGTCACAAAATTAGCACACTAAAGTCTTTGTACACCAAAACATTATTACTTTAAATTCATTGTAAAAATAATAAAATATCTCTTACAGCTTTTTTTAAAATTCCAATTGAAAAATAACTAAAATTGTTTGATTTTAGCATTTAATTTCCCAATTATTTATTCTATATTTACTTTATTCTTAGACACGAAGCGTGTTCGTAAAGAAACGAGTTTAGACATTCGAAAATTAATTATATTTCACTTTAAAGCTTGAAAATCACTTAAAGGAATCGCTACTATCATGAATCTACCTCATTCAACAGTGAAAAGCATAAAACGTTTCAAAGAAGCAAAATGATAGAAAACAAGCTGCGAAATGGTCGTCCTCAACTTTTTTCATCTAGAGATCAACGAATTATCGTGAGTTAATTTATCAAAAACCCATGTCTAAGTGCAGTAAAATTTACTTCATATTATAATGAAACTTCTATTTCCTGTTAAAGTATTCGTAGAATCCTTCGGAATACTGGTATATATGGCTGCTCTGCTCATGTAAAATTCTTTGTAAGTTGGAAGAACAGAATTACTAGGCAATTTTTTCCACAAAACAAAATGGTAAAACACTCAGAAAGCTACTGGAAATGTGTCTTATTTTTTGAAGAGAGTAAGTTCAACATCTTTGGTTCTGATGGACGTATAATTGCATGGAGAAAAATAAATGAAAAACTAAATTTAGAACCCAAGAACTTAGTTGGAACAGTGTATTATGGTGATGGAGGTGTTATGGTTTGGTAGTGTATGTTAGCGGCTGGAGTAGGCAATTTAGTATTCATCAATGGTATAATGGATCATAGATTTTATATGCTGATTCTCAACAACATTTTCAAAGTGTCAGCACAAAATTCGGTATTTTAAACAACCTTGTGTATTACCAAGACAACTATCCCAAACATATGACATCAAATGTTCGTCTATGGTGCCTCTTTTATTTCCGTCGAACTCTTAAAATCCCACCTCAATCCTTGGATTAAAAGCCTATTTTACATATTTGGAAAGAATTATATCGCCAATAAGAAGTCATCACCATTAGATCGAAAATTCAACTGAAAGCAAATGATCGAAGAATGGAACAAGATTGGTGCAGAAATTACCAAAAACTTCTTAAATATGCTCACTCTTAAAAGCTGTTATAAAGAATAAAGGGATATCCTACTAAATCCTAAACAATTATAAAAAAAATTGAAAGTTTCAAATTCAGTGATGTTTTTCTAAAGTGTACGATCACTTTTGTGTGATTTTATTAATTGCCATTTTTTTAAAGAATAATTTTAATTATAATTCGAAAAAATTTTATATACTGCTTCGTTAAGAACTGTTTAAATATATATGCTACCAAAAAAGTTTTCGTTTCAAAATAAAAGTTTATAATGACGAATCATAGCCTCCTACATAGAATGCCGCGTATACTCGAGAAATAACATAGATTCACAGGCTGTCCTCAAAAAGTACTCTGGTCGCGCCATCTGTTGGTAGTCGGTCGCATATTTTAGTAGGAATGTATTCGCGGTGAATGACGGATCCAGCGGGCTATTTCGAATACCGTTCGGTCCGAGTAACATAATAAACAAATGAGTTCTTTTTTTTATTTTGTTTCTGCTTCCAAGCAATATTATTTGCCAGAGAAATTCATAAAATACCATTTTAAATTTTAAAAAATCTTTCTTCAACATGTTTGCATAGTGTAAAAACTGTTACAGAATACTACTGCCAAAAATCACAATTTTTAGAAATTTAAGATTAAAAAGCTAAAAACAGCAAGCACATATTTTTAAAAAACATAATCATGTAATGAGTTTCTTGTTTTTTTAACTTAAAAAAAACGCTATAGAAACTACTCATTTAAAATCCCCGTTATAAGAATTTTCTACTGGAGATTAAAACACTAATGAAGTAATTTAAAGTAATGAGAACCTTGTTCAGACGTTCCATTATTAAAAAAAAAATTAAGCTTTGGCTTCTTAAAGAAAAATTAACAAATACTATAACACTTATTAAAAATGCTTCTGTTAAGAATAACAGTCCATTAATAATAATACTATAATTTCGAACAACAAAAATTTTTAAAATGAGATAGATCATTAAATCTCAACTATAAAATGCATTTAAAGTATTAGAATTTATGCGAATATAGATATGAAAAGTTTTTTTTCAAAACTTATTAATTCAAAAAAACATATATATATTAGAAAACAGAATGCCGAACTAAATGAATATAAATCTAGATAGAACAAAAGTAAATATGTGTTTAAACTATATATTATGAGGGAAAAAACAAAAAATAATAATTAATGCATTACGAAAAGATTCAAGAATAAAAATATTTAGAAATTTTCACCAAAAAAGAATAATTTTTAAAAACTACTACCTTCCATTTCGTAGGAATTCCTATATGGAAACACCGTGTTCTTTCCTTGACTTATAGGATAGTATGGATGCAAAAAAAAATAGCCATTATTTGTTTGCATTTACAAAAGTTTACAAAAAAAAATTATAAATTTCGAACTCTGTAACCAAAATTTCTTATCATAATCCACAGCGAAAATGGGTGTAAACAAACAACACATGTCCCCGAGCACATTTTTTGTTGCGCCATGGCGCATCTATTGATAGCTTTCTCACGACTTCCAATTTTGATCGAGCTTGGACGGCATTATATGTAGGGGGCTATGGACGAATAGCGAGGTTTTTTATAGAGCTGTAGCAACCTTCGGAATTTCCCCCTCAGGGCCCTAGCAACGGGCCTTAGCAACTCCTGAAGACCAACAATGCAGTAGTGCATAGCGTTACACTCGGATAGTGCTAATTTTATGGTTTTCGGCTTATGTTTAGGCTTTTTATAATGTCTTAGCTTGATTTTGTGTTGAAGAAAAAGTACACGAAAAAATTCTACAGTTAAAACGGTGAAGATTCATAGACTGGGGATCGAAAAACCCTAAAATTGGATAGTTTTCCGAAACTGACATGGGAGATTTTTCGGCCTGGCAAAGCAAAACTCTTCTGCGCATGCTTGAGAGAACACCTATTTCATTATTCCAGCAACCTATTCCTTGGCGATGCTATTTGTTGGCGATTTTTATTCATTAAATTTAAAGTAAACAACCATATGTTTGTGCGGCTGGCAAAAACTTTTAAAACTGGTAAGTTATTATTATTTTTTAATACTAATTTTAAAATTATTGTAAAATTGTAAACTATGAATACTCAATTGATTAATTTATATTGTTGTTTAAAAATCTTTTATAGTTATCACGCGTTCCTGTTAAAAATGCAAGAAGCAAGTTAGTACGTCCGGTCGGTCGCGAATGTAATTGTTTTTCATGAAGCACAAATTTTTTCAATTTTTTTTTATTAAGTGAAGTATTCAGAGTAAAATGTTAATAAGCCATAACGGTTCATTATTTTTGGTCCTTTTTAGTTGCTACTTTTTTTACCATGGCCGTACTAACGGGATATAGCTTCTAACTAAAACCTGATAATCAATTGTCAGACCAGACTTACTGCATTTCGCAGTACAGTACTGCCTTTTAGGCTTTTGTGCTGCCGATTCAAAGAGTCTTTAAAATATGTAAAATGTCCTGTTTTTTTTTGTATTTATACTGCATAATGTCCTGCATTTTTTTGTGTGGTGATTAAAATTTCTCCATTAGAACCATAAGTATAAAATTTTCTTTACCGACAACTCTTAACCAAACCATAATAAGCGACTCTCTACATATACTCTCAATCAGTGTTAGTCATACATGGCAGGCAAGAGCTTCATAATATCGTAACCTAAAAATAAGTATTTGTTTTAAATTTTATAGTTCTGAACCGTTTAAGTGGTTTGCACCATATTACAAGAGTTGAGTCGATACAAGACTGACTGAAACAATACTATAAAATAAACATAATAAGTTTGTTTTAATTGTTTTGCTTCTCCAACACTGTACTGCATTGATGTAGAAAATATATGGTCACCCTGCTAAAAGTACATTCTTTTGTATGTTAATTATACATTATAAATGCATCATTTATTGTAGTAAAAATTTTAGAAAGAAAATACGACGTCCAATACTAAATTATATAGGTTTTGTTAGCATATGTTTAAATTTTCAATGTGTAACTCCTTATGTTTATACATATTTCTTTCATGATGTAGTGGTAAATAATAATGTAAATTTTTTTCTCCTTCATTTAGGCAAATACTAAATATGGTTTGTGTCTGGATGCTAGTTAAATCAATTATATAGCATTCATTCACAAGTGTATTTTTAGTTCCCTGCATCAGCCAAACACTAGAAGCTGCGACCTTGAAAAAGACCAACATTATTCACCTATGTTTGGATTAAGTCCCGTGGATTAGACACAGGGAAACAGATGTACAATAAAAGGGTTTAACCAAATTTCTTGAATGGGTTTTTACTTTTTTTAAGGGGGGTCAGGTTTTAATACAAAGCCTTTCTTGTAACTCTCCATAAGTTATTTTTTCTTTTGATTTAAAAAAGTAAACTCTTTAGTATAAAATTTTAGTAATCTGTATTGTTTAATTTTGCAAGCCATTTAGTTATCTTCCCAAGAACTGCATCATATGGATAAGTACCTATGCTGGAGCCTTATAACCAAATGTTGGCTAATAGTGCATACTTTTGCATGTCAATCAGAAATAAGATGTAATAGCATTTATCAGAGTAAAATTTTAGAAAGAAATTAAATTCACTGCAAACAAACCCAGCTAGTCTTGTAGCTTATCATTTTCTAAACCTCTCTTTATTGTGAATAAAAAAAAATTCTTATTATGAATTCAATTTGTTTGTTTTTTAAGTAAAGTAACATATAATGCTCAAAACTTATTGATGTGTAAAATTCTAAAGCAATTTTTATATATTAAATTGAAAAGCCTTTTTTGTTTCATTGCTGTTGCAGGTTTAGAATATCAATGGAAAGAGAAAATATTTGAAAAGGCAATAATACAGAAAAAATTCAAACTTAAGAATTTGAATGTTCATGTGTGACAGTAAAAATGAAGCAATGCACATATTTACTCATAGAGAATTAAGTACATTATTTAGCAGGTTCACTAAATACTTATCAGATTGACAAATTAGAGAATTAAAAGTCAGAGAGCTCTTATGTTACCATTACAGTGGAATTGGAAATATGGGGATTGAGTTCTCTTGCTCAGAGTTTTATATAACTATTAATACAATATATTGGTCAAGCAGAATCTTGTAGATAATGGGGATCATTCATTAATACATTTATGTTTAAAAGAGCTGTTGGGAAGCAATAAGACCCTAATATACATGGGAGATTTATCATATTGGGACAAAGTAATTAAAACAATGAGTGTTTTTAAAACTCTGTATAATGTCAACAAACCCAATAAAAAAATAACTGCCAAAAAAAAGATAAGAAGCCAAATACGGCAAACTGTGCTCTTTCACGATTCGCTTCAGTCATGCTCGACTGAGCAGTAGAGAATGCGCAGAAGTGTTTTGCTTTTTGCCAGACCGGAAAATCGTCATATTTCCCAGCATGCATCTTCCTTGAAGGACGCCTACGTCATATTTCCCAGCATTCTTAGCTTCCTTGAAGGACGCCTACGTCATGTGCTACAGGTCAATTGATTCTTGTTGGTGTACGATCACTTTTGGGGGACAGTGTATAAAAGGAAAGCATAATCATAATATTGGCGATTGTTTAGGTTTATCGTAATTTATTTGAAACACAATTCAGCTTTAATGTTGTTCAGTGAATTCATTTTGTCCACAAAGAGAATACCATGACAGTGTTTTGTTCTGACAAATAAATTTTATACATTTAATTTGTAAAAAGATAAAATTTGCATTATTTAGTTCGTTTTCGTAGAAAGAGGAATTCTAAGAATTCCAAAACTTACCAAACTGAACTTTACAAAATCATTTTGATTATAATATGGCTGCGCTTCCGAGCTGGGCCGATTGATTATAATCTGTGCATAATTTTACATAAAACTTTCATCTATAAATAAATTAATTTTTTTAAGCATTGATATAATATATTAGATCAATGTTGATATAATATTGAAAACAAACTTCCGTCATTTAATTGGTTGGTTGGTAGACATATATTTTCAGGTTTGTGTGCTTGGTCTATCTTGTTCACAGAGACCGGCTTATAAACCTTCGTCAAGAAGAACGGACACGACATACACACACATACAAGACAGATGCTGCCATCTATCGCCACCTCCACAATTTAGACATGTCCCTGAAGGGGAGGGAAATAGTCTCTAGGGACCTGTACCAACACCGTCTAAGACAAGAGGAAGCCTTTGCACGCCCCCCTCGGAAGTCCGTGACGTCACTGAAAGAAGGCTCAAGATTCAAACGGGTTCACCACACAGATTCAAACAGACGCGCGCGACTCTGCTCGACATCCGTTGTTGACAATTTGTCTCGAAGGAAATTCTTCGATTAATTAAGGTTTTTCATGTTAAAATGACAAACAAGTGCTCAGCTGTTGCCTGTAAAGGCAATTATAATAAAGGGCCGAAGGTGTCTCTCCTCTTTAAATTTCCAAAAAGATGCCAACCTTAGGAGAAAGTGGGTTTCGGCTATTCCAAGAGCGAATTTTCAAATCACCATTTGTTTTCAAATCTTTTTAGAACTCAAGGGTAGGTACAATTCCTATATAGTTACTAATGTTAGAAAAGTTAATCTGTATCCATATCAAAATTACACAAAATTAATGTTATATTGAAAGATTCATTTGACTTCTTAACATTGTTATTAAAAATTAATTCATTAAAATTATTGTCTAACAGTACTTATCATATAATGACTGATACTCCCATTAGTAACTATATTTTAAAGTTCAATCAATGGTTGACAGATGCTGCCATCTATCGCCACCTCCACAATTTAGACATGTCCCTGAAGGGGAGGGAAATAGTCTATCCAGGGACCTGTACCCGTGGTAAACTGCGCAATGTTTGACCACAGGATTTTCGGACCCAACAGATTTAACGAGTACGTAATCCGCATACACTCGGTGGGTCTTCAGTGGTACCGGGACTCGATCGCGGGACCTTCCGATCTCGAGACCGAGGCGCTGACCATTAGGCTCCCCACCATCTTTCATCATTTGAGTAACCATAGCCCCCTACATATAATGCCGTCCAGGCTCGATCAAAATTGGAAGTCGTGAGAAAGCTATCAATAGATGGCGCCATGCCGCAACAAACAATGTGCACGGTGACATGTGTTGTTTGTTTACACCCAGTCGCTGTGATTTTGATAAAAAAATTTGGTTACAAGAGTTCGAAATTTATATATATATTTTTTTTGTAAACTTTTATAAATGCAACAAATAATGGCTAGTTTTTTGCATCATACTATCATATAAGTCAAAGAAAGAACACGGTGATATAGGAATTCCTACGAAATGGAAGGTAAGGAGATTTTAAAATTATTCTTTTTTTGGTGAAAATTTCTAAATATTTTTATTATTAAATCTTTTCGTAATGCGTTAATTATTATTTTCTGTTTTTTTCCCTCATGATATATAGTTTAAACACATATTTACTTTTGTTCTATCTAGATTTATATTCATTTTAGTTCGGGCATTCTGTTTTCTAATAAATGTGTTTTTGAATTAAGTTTTGAAAAAAAACTTTTTAATATCTATATTCGCATAAATTCTAATACTTTAAATGCATTTTATAGTTGAGATTTAAATGATCTATCTCATTTTAAAATTTTGTTGTTATTCGAAATTATAGTATTATTATTAAGGGACTGTTATTCTTAAGCTTAACAGAAGCATTTTTAATAAGTGTTATAGTATTGTTAATTTTTCTTTAAGAAGCCAAAGCTAATTTTTTTTTAAATAATGGAACGTCCGAACAAGGTTCTCATTACTTTAAATTGCTTCATTAGTGTTTTAATCTCCAGTAGAAAATTCTTATACGCGGATTTTAAATGAATAGTTCTATAGCGTTTTTTTTAAGTTAAAAAAAAAAGAAGAAACTCATTACATGATTATGTTTTTAAAAATATGTGCTTGCTATTTTTAGCTTTTTAATCTTAAATTTCTAAAAATTGTGATTTTTGGCAGTAGTATTCGGTAACAGTTTTTACACTATGCAAACATGTTGAAGAAAGTTTTTTAAAATTTAAAATGGTATTTTATGAATTTCTCTGGCAAATAATATTGCTTGGAATCAGAAACAAAATAAAAAAATAACTCATTTGTTTATTATGTTACTCGTACCGAACGGTATTCGAAATAGCCAGCTGGATCCGTCATTCACCGCGAATACAATCCTACTAAAATATGCGACCGACTACCAACAGATGGCGCGACCAGAGTACTTTTTGAGGACAGCCTATGAATCTATGTTATTTCTCGAGTATACGCGGCAATCTACGTAGGAGGCTATGGAGTAACTTATCACTTGTGTGCAAAATTATTTGTAAAAATCAATATGGCAACAAGTTTGTTTGTTATTGTTTAATGAGACGTCACACCTGTTCCCTTTCTTTCGTTTTTCTGTCATCAGCTCAGCTTTTACCGGCAATGGCTCATTGCAAATAAATTTTCGAAAAAAAATTTAAGTTTTAAAACATGAAGATCGCATTCCTACACCCAGACTTAGGAATAGGCGGCGCAGAACGTCTCATCGTAGACGCGGCTGTGGCGTTAAAATCGAAAGGACACGAAGTCCGGATTTACACAAATCACCACGATCCTAAACATTGCTTTGATGAAACCCGAGATGGGACGCTTAAGACAGAGGTCATCGGAGACTATTTACCTCGAACATTATTCGGGCGATTCTATGCGCTGTGTGCCTATGTCCGAATGATATGCGCCGCTTTTCACTTGGTGTTCAAGTCAGATTTCGAGCCCGATGTATACATCTGTGATCAGGTATATAACACACAGTTTTTCAGGGTGCAGCTATGACATAATGGTAATGGCCCGACTGCCGACTTTTGGCGAGCTTGGAAATATAACTCAGGATTGCTATACTATTCGAGTTCTATATATGAAGTGGAATGTAAACCACATCTGTATTTTATGTCTGTGTTGTAACGTTAAGTGAATCGCCAAATTAAGACTGGCCATTACAAAAGAGCTGCTCCAAATCACGTAATCTCGTCTTATAACATTCTTCTACCATTTTCGTTCAAACCCCAAAATCGGTGGAGATGCTTATTACAATAGGGATTTCAGTTCCCTTTTCGGTTTCTCGCCAAACTTGTTGGCGAGAAAACATCGTGTAGCGACGCGTGATTAGACGATGCTACTCGGAAACCGCGAAGTCAAACAACTGTTGCCAGATTGGAATTATTTATCGCCTTTTTTGTCTCTAACGTTCCGAAACAGTCGCCCTATACCGAAACTAGGATTTAACCCATTATGAACAAGTTTTCAGTGAAAAGGTTTCACCTGACTATATATTTAAATTAATGTACTAAATTGACAATTTAAATTTTTGATATCCATTTAAAATATTGTGTACCAATAAATACTTAGGTCTTAGAAAAGCCCACATCACCCTAAGTGGTGAAAAATTACCGTACAGTCAATCGTGGCGAATTTTCCGAAATTCCGCCGAAAATCAGTAATTAGGCGACTTTTTTAACAACCACTATTTAAAGAAAAGAGAGTATTGAAAAAGTGGACTGGACGAGAAAATAGATACTAAAAATATCTCTGAAATCGTAAATAATAAAAAATATACAAAAATAAACAATATCTTAATTGCCAGTGAATGTTTGCCAGAAAAAAAAACATTGCCAAATGTGAAAAAATTGTGCCAAGGGTGACCGTACAGTAAATCTGATCCCAAGTGGTGAGCCAAAAAAAAGCAAGCCAAACGAGTTGCCTCTAAACAAAAACTACGCTATATCTGGAGTATCAAAGTAGGGTTACTGAGATAGTGCAATTATCACCAACCAAAATAATTCTTTCCAAGTGTGTGGTCCAGTGTTAGAAATTGAATGAAAAAATTAGGAGCAATCTGCGCTACTAGTTTCCAAAACTATTAGCAAATACACATTATATGGGATCATATTTGTGAAAAATATTTATGGAAAAAATGCTAGTTTTATGTCGAACTAGTTTTAGCCACACTCTTAAAATTACCAAAGTTGCACACGTAACAAATCATCAAAGTTTTGCAATTTCAGGAGAGCTAGAATTTCGAAATTTGAGGAATAAAAATTTACGATCGTTGGAGTATGACATTTTATGCATCAAGATAATTTTGCAATTTAAGGATCGCAGAAGAGAATTTTGACAAATTTGAGATCGTTGAATTTTAAGATGAGTGTTTTCGGAACAGATATTTTAACTGCCGACCTATAAACCGCCCGTGCAGCCAAAAAATCCGATGAATAATACCCCGTGTCGAGGGAGTGTACGTTAAATATGCTTCAAAGTCCCAACAATGTGTACGATGTCATCCTCAATGGTTACGTTGGGTGCTCACTTAGGTGGCGGCTCGTTACTTGTCTGTGGTTATAATTTAGACACCCGTCACCAAATAGCGCTTGTGTAGCTCTAGTGCGATGATAATTCCAACTAAACTGAATCAACAAAATTTTTGAAGCTTTTTTTTGCAAGCTTGGCACCATCTTAAAAAATTAATAGCGACATTTAAAAATCTAGTATCGACAACTGCGACTAAATTTATTTTAAAGTTGCAACGCATTTTGCGACTGTTAATTTCGAACTCGGGTGTGATCTCTGTTTAGGATCCAACCAATTACTTCATTTAAGTAAGATAAAACTAAACTAAACTCCTCGGCGCAATAGCCCGTTAGTAGGCCAATGCATGCCGTGTCCATTCCAGCTTACTTGACCAAAGGCTCTGGGTTGCTATACATTGGTCCTGGTAAGGTAGTCAGCCTCATGCGGAGCCCCCTGTGTTTAGTTTTAAAGCATACTTGGTCCTCATTTCATCAACCCACTTAAGGAATGAAAGGATAAGATTTAAGTACTTAGTATCTCTACTAACTTGCTTTCCTATACTAGGTATCTGCAGCAATTCCAGTGCTGAAATGGAAAGGGACCAAAGTCATTTTCTATTGCCATTTTCCTGACTTATTACTGACAGCAAGAAAAAGCTGGTGGAAAAAACTTTACAGGGCTCCATTGGATTGGATCGAAGAATCGACTACAGGAAAGGCAGATGAGATATTGGTCAACAGTAATTTCACTGGTAAGTTTATCTATGTATTTAGTTGACCAAAGTTAGAAGTTTAGGGAATGGTAACCCGTTGTATAAAGCATTAGGCTTTGGATCAGATAGTACCAGGTTTGATACCAGTTTCAAACAAAATATGTGCTAGTAAATGCTGAGTGTGTAGTGCTTCAATTTTCAATAACCTAAGAACAAACTGTCAAAATTTGAAAGACGTATGTACTATGTGTATAAAAAATTTTAATGCTCAACAAAATGAACGAGAGTAAAATGTATAAATAATTTTAAATGTATCATCTCTAATTTATCAAGAAAACAATACTTAAGAATTTTTATATTCAAAATTTTCAATTTGGCCTAATTAATATTTTAACAAAATTTCTTAAATTATTTTTAAGTGTAGGGAATAATATTTTTTTTAATGTAATGTGCAATGATGAATTTTCATGTGATATCTATTTAAAAAGTTGTATCACTTGCAACTTTTCTCTATTTTGCTCACAATTTTTTTTTTATTTTTTAATGGCAGTTTTAAACAATTAGAAAAGAAATAGTTACGTCCAACAAAGTTGCAAAAAAGTTCTCTATCACTAGCCTTTTGTCTGTCATTGTTTTTTTTTACCCCTTAGTACTTCTATTATTATGTAACTATTAAAACTACATTCCTATTTGTAGCTGGCGTATTCAAACACACTTTTAAAAGCCTTCAGAATACTTCACTAAAAGTCCTCCATCCTACAATAAATGTCCAGAACCTTCTAAGGCCGTTGCCAGATGCAGAGCTAGAAGTGAAGACTGATGCCACAACTATTTTTCTTTCTATTAATAGATATGAGAGGAAAAAGAATATTCAGCTGGCCATTGATGCTATGGGTATAGTTGGATTAGTTTTCTTTATCTTTAAAACGTTAGAAATGATGCTTATGTTCAATGTTAGTTTTGTTTTGAGTGATAATGGGCTTGTTTCACATTGTGGTGTTTTCATTTCTTGTCTGGAATTTTTTTTTGTTTTGCTATTCGAAAACGAGTTTTCTGAAAAAAATTTACTTATTAAATTTTTGAAATGCCAAATTCTTTCTGTGCTATTGGCTGTTCAAAACATTTATTAAAGAAAGCTTAAAAAGTAAGAAAATTTTCTTTTCATCTACAGGGTGGCCCAAAAGTAGGCTTACAGTTAGTTATGCATACAGTTATTTATACAGCAACAGTTATTTTTCAATAGCAGGTCTGGTTGTTCAGTCAGTTGTTGCACATTATCTCACAGAACTGTAATCTGCGGTCAGGATATCATCCTCAAGAAGGCCATGCTGTCACATGGTCTTGGGCAGTTAGGCTTAAGGTTCGACTGTTGCATCAGGCGTTGTAATGACGCCCTCGGGATAATCAGTTCCCGAGACGCCTGTCACCTCGAACAAATTTTTCACAAGCATTAATCCTTTTATAGGATAACTGGCAGATGGGGGTATTGGAAGTTATGTACTCTGAAGACATTATTTGCTTATTTCTCGGGCATCAAATAAATAAACCGAAGCGATCTCGAAACTAAACCAAACAAAGTCCACAAACCGCTTCTCTTTGGACCCGATACGCTGTTGTACGGTTTAATTTTAGTCAACCAACAAAACGAAACCATGTTAATACCTGTTCTAAATAACCCAAAGTTCTTACCAATGGTACATTTAAACCGACATTAACTGTAAGCCTACTTTTGGGCCACCCTGTATATTGGTCATTTTGAGAGTGAACCTGAAGCAACCAATGAAATCGCAGTACAAGAAAAATGAAAACAAGACCGTTACGCCATCTGAAACATTCCCATTGGTAGCGAGATTTAATTATATTGCCAAGTTAAAGAGCTGTAAGAGTTAGTTATTTCCTCTGTTTATTGATGTGTTTGTACAGCACAAGCAATTAAAGTTCTACAAAATGGAATTAATGTGTACTTGAAAATGATGTGTACAAGAGCTATTTTTAAAATAAGTACAATTTGAAATCAAAATTGTAATAAAAAGCTAGCCTCCTTTTATTATGAATTTGATTTTTTTCTGAGAAATTAACGGACATATATACCCATCACTAGACTGTCATGTTTTCTAACAGGACACTTATTTTATAAAAATTAAAAATTTTACTAAATTTTATAATTGAAAGTAAGTCATTTATAATCATCTGCTACAAAAATAAAATTTTAATATGTTAAATTTTTTGTTAAAATTTAGAATTAAGAGAAAACAAGTTTACACTTCAGCCAATTCGCTTATCCCTCTGATAGCCATCAATATTATTGCGAAAAATTTATTATTTAATTTAATCCTCATAAAAGTCTATAATTGGATTTGACAACTGCACTTTGAACAATAACTTCTGTACCAAACAAGGAAACAACTTGTATTATAATTTTAGTTTGGTTACTAGCTTCAGTTCAAGGTTAATTCAACTGAACCAAACAAATTTGACCAAAGGAATTAAATTATATCAATACATTTTACTCCAAACGTTCAGGCCTGGGCGGTAACACGTTACAAGTAACTTGTAATAGTTACTTTTTACAATAATCTTATAGGTAATTCGTTTCATTTGAGAATCCAATAATTTTACAGGTAATTCGTTACATAATTTCCGAAAAAGTAATCTTTGTTACAGTAAAACGGTACTTTCATTAATTTTTATCATTGACACTCTAATAAATGTCAAAAACAAAAAAAAATTCTTAAAAAAACGAAATAAAAAAAACTTTTACATACTCTTTGCTTAGAGGAGAAATATTGTTCCCACACACAAAAATAAAACGTTCGCTACTGATTGCAGTGATTATGAACACTCATCTAGCAGTGATGCTGATTTTTTTGAGAATGTAAAAACTAGACTACTTCCGCCGAAGCCGATTTAGAGTTGTTTATATTTTTCCATAGTAACGACCATAAATGACTGTATTTTAAACCCTACCTACAGTTAAAAGCATGTTCATAAAATATATTACGCCCTTATCAGCTAGTGCGGCTGTTGTAATGTTAGTTCTGGTGGTTTGTGTCTCCGACTCAATCGTAGCTGTATAAGCGACTACAATTTTGAGATGCAGCTGTTGTTCTACTACAACGAGTAGATTTTCTGATAACTGTATAATAAAGTTGATTTTAAAAACATTATTTAGTAATTTATAATTTATTTTTCGAAACATTTGTAAAAATAAAATTTTGTCGTAAAAAGTAATCTTAAAAATAATTGTAATTTGTTACTTTTGAACATTAGTAATTTTACAGGTAATTAGTTACTTATAAAAAGTAATTGTAACGAGTTATATTTAAACAAGTAACGGCCCAGCCCTGCAAACGTTTTATGTCATGAAATTTTCTATACTAGCATAACACTCTCTATATCTTTCAGATCGCCTCAGTAAAAAACTCAATCCAAAAGATTTCTCAAAAATCCACTTGATCATTGCTGGAGGCTACGACGAGAGAGTTGAAGAAAATGTTTCCCATCACTCGGAGCTGCAAGATTCTGTTCAACGCCTCCGTTTACAGAACCATGTTACATTCCTTCGTTCACCTTCCGATGATGCTAAGAGGTATGATATTAAAATATAGAGGTTTTTAAATTAGTTTATAATATATTCTTAGAAGCAGGTCTCAAATAATATCTGTTTTAGAGATCTATGAAAAAAATTCTCTGCCATAGGGGGAAAAAATAACTCTGCTCAAGAATACATCTGAAACTAAACTAAACTCCTTGGCACAACTGCCCGTTAGTGGGCCAAGGCCTGCTGTGCCCCTTTCAGCTTATGTGACCAAAGGTTCTGGGGTTTTAGGCATATGTCCAGGTTAGGCGTCAACCACACATGGAACCCTCAGTGTTTAGTTCCCAGGCATGCTTGGTCCTCATTTTATCGACCCACTTAAATTTTGAGTTAACCTCGCCCGACCCGGGACTTGATCCCTGGACCTGTGGCGTGGCAATGCAAAGCACTATCACCAAGACACTGGGTCTCAAGAATACCTCACATGGAGTAAATAGGTGTATCACATAAGTATTATGGGAGTTATTGAACACAAATTGATTTTTGTGTTTGAACACCATTTACAAGAAAAGATCATGTTAAATTTCTGAAGCAAATGTCAGTTATATTTAAGTACTTATTTTTCTTTATATTGTTTGTTATAGAAATTTTGTTTTGCTTGCATCCATTACTCAATTAATGTTAATAGAATGATGTTGCACACATGCATAAAAAATACAATAGATTTAATGGGAGCAGGGCTGGGCCGTTACTTGTTTAAATGTAACTCGTTACAATTACAATTACTTTTCGTAAAAAGTAACTAATTACCTGTAAAATTACTAATTTTCAAAAGTAACAAATTACTTTTAAGATTACTTTTTACGACAAAATTTCATATTTACAAATGTTTTGAAAAATAAAGTATAAATGAATAAATGATTTTTTTTCTAAAATCGACTTTATTAAACAGTTAGCAGAAAATCTACTTATTGGGGTACAACAAAAGCTTATACAGCTACGATTGGGTCCGGAGACATAAACCACCAGAACTAACCTTTCAACAGCCGTACTGGCTGATAAGGGGGTATTATGTTTTATGAACATGCTTTTAATTGTTAGTAAGGTACAGAATACAGTCATATTATGGTCGTTACTTTGGAAAGATGTAGACAACTCAAAATCGGCTTCTGCAGAAGGATGTCTAGTTTTTACATTATCAAAAAAATCATCATCTAGATGAGTGTTTAATCACTGCAATCAGTAGGGAACGTTTCATTTTTGTGTTAACAATATTTTTCCTCTTAGCAAAGAGTACATGAAAGTTTTTTTTATTTAGTTTTTTTAAAGCATTTTTTTTTTGTTTTGGACATTTATTAGAGTGTTAATGATAAAATTATTGAAAGTAACACGCTACTGTAACAAAGATTACTTTTTTGAAAATTATGTAACAAATTACCTGTAAAATTACTGGGTTCTCAAACGTAACGAATTACCTATAAGATTACTGTAAAAAGTAATTATTACAAGTAACGTGTTATTTGTAACGCGTTACCGCCCAGTCCTGAATGGAAGATAATCCCATTCATAAAGTCATCTTAAGCAGTCTTTAGCAGCAGTAAAATCAGTATTTAACAATGCATATTTTCTTCTCCACTACAGGCTTTTATTCCACGCCTGCACAGCGGTAATCTATACCCCAAGCAACGAACACTTTGGAATTGTGCCTCTGGAAGCCATGCTACTGGGAAGGCCAGTACTAGCTTGTGCCAGCGGTGGACCGCTAGAAACTGTCATCGACCAGCAAACAGGGTTTCTATGTTCAGCAGAACCAGGGGCTTTTGCTGAGAGGATGCTAGATTTGGCGAAGGATCGCAGCTTGGCGAGAGAAATGGGAGTTTCGGCGTCGGAACATGTCAAAAAGAACTTTTCTTTTACAAGTTTTTCAAAGAAACTGGATGAAGTGGTGCAAGATTGTGTAAAGTGATGTTTAGGATAGTTTTGTGTTATTGTTGGAAAGTTTATCAGATAATTGTTAATTGATTTTGTAATTTTTCTTTTTTTTTAGTTTATCTGTAAATGAATTTTTTTATTAAATGTATTTTTGTATCTCCCTCTTGCCAGATTTTATTTAAGTAACTCTTAAACACCAATGGAGCTTGTAATACTTGGTGTTACATTTAAAAAAAAGAAAAGAAAACTGCTTTGAAATATTAGTTAACCAAGTTTCCTAACTATACCAAGAGTTTCTAGTATGTAAAATACAGGCATATAATCATTTTACCTTTTATAAAGTTATTTATAACCAAATTTAGTACCAGATGTCACCTGTAATTAATCAAACAAAAATATGTTCTTATGATTCCTTTTTTTAAAAAACCTGTGTTTTGTATTCATCTAATACGAGTTTTTACAAATGTACTACATGTTATTACATGAAAACTTTGTCATTAAATATTTTTGGGGCCAATTTTTTTTCTCCATGTTTAGAAATTATTTTTTATATTACCATTAAAAACCTGTAGATAATAACCTACATTCAAAACTACACGTCATTGATTATATTTTCTTAAAATATGTCTTCTAAACTTAGTAATTATAGAATGTGACAAGAAAAATTCTGAGATCTACTATTAGGGATTCTTAAAATACCAGTTATATTTCTATACAATGAGCATCATTATAGTTAAGTGATTTCTCTATCATTTAAAAAAAATGTTTACAAGAAAGAAATCTTTTGAATTTAAGATTTGTTATTGCCTAAACTAATTATGGGTAAATATTAATAGAATCTGATAATGCTGATTGCATTGAAAAATACTTTGAAAATAGTTACCCTTAACAACTTAACTCATTTTTATACCTGATTTGATTTCAGGTTCAACACGAATTGATCTGTCCCTATTTTTCTTATGGTCTTTTTTTGTATTGTATATAATTTTTAAATGTTGAATACAGATACCTTGTATGGTTGTATTAAATAGAAAAATATTATTTTTGAACTTAAAAAAAAATTATTGTAAGTAAATACTTAAATGTGTGGGGTTTTTTTTGTATTCATCACACATTATGACATTTTGTCTAAAGAAGTTACATATGCTATATATTTTTAAACTATTTCTTAAGACAAATTTATCAGTTGTTCATAAAATAGGAACATTTAAATTTTACTTGATAAAATATTTTTTATAATTTCTTTTAATAATCAATTATTATTATTAGAGAAGACACATACAGATTATTATCTCTTAAAACTTAGTGCTTTTCTAAGAACCCTTTAAACTTAAGGTAGCTCCCTACCTTGAGGGGTCTAATTTTTTAATACTTTAAAATTAACTAATTTTTTTAGTGGTAATGATGAATAATAACGTTAAATTGAATATTTGACCCAAAAAAATTTAAAATTTTATTTTTTTAAATATAAATGGAAATTTTGAAGAAATTTGCCTTAAATATAAGCCTTACACAAAACGTCATAGTAAAAACAAGAAGTTCATAAAGAACTAAAATAGCCTACTTTCCTGTTACTTAAATACTTACTGAAGTTCTAATCGGGAAAAAAACTAGGTTCCTAAAGTAAATATCATCAACAGCCGTTTCTACACTAGATTTATACACATTAGAAAAAAAATCGAAACACAGCACCTAGCTATAATTTATTAACTTCTAAAAGCCAAAATCAACTATTTTCCTTATATTCGTTCGCAAATTAATTAATATTATAATCATCTGCTCGTGATTTATTTGTAGTTCGAAAATAAATTTTATTAATAAAAATGTAATGAAACTACTCCGAACTGCATTAAAAAAACAGAATGTAAATTAAAACATAGCATAATTGATAGCAAAGTATGCCCTCCGCTTTCTTGGTAAAATTAATGATTAATCAAAGAATCAAATTTTCTAATTTTATACGTCATTCCAACTGATTCATGAAAATAATTATTGCTTCAAATATTTTAAATAAAGTTTCTCATGCATTGTTGTTTTGGCAACATGATTTAAATGACTCAAATTGAATTTCAATGCTAATTCAATGGGAATTCACCTGACAGATAGTAGATTTATGTCGTCGGACACGACAGATCGCCAAAGTATGAAGTTTTCTGAGGTCTAGTTTTGTACGAAAAGAATTTTTAAATCGATGAATAGATACCTTTTGGTATGTATAAATAGACAAAAGAAGAGACAAAAAAAATTATTGTAAGTACAATACTTAAATGTGTGGGTCTTTTGTATTGACATCACACATTATGACATTTTTCTAAAGAATTTTACATATGCTAATTATATGTAAACTATTTCTTAAGACAAATTTATCAGTCGTCATAAAAAGGACAATTTAAATTTTACTTGATAAAAATTTTTAAATCCTTTAAACATTTTAATTAGAGAAGACACAACAGATAACCTAAACTAGGAGCTCTAAGAACCCTTAAGACTGAAGTGTAACTCCGACCTTGATAGGCTCAATTTTAATCTTTAAAATTCACAATTTTTTTGTGGCAAGAGAAAAAAGTTGAAATTGGATATATTTGACCAAAAAAAATTTAAAATCTTATTTTTTTAAATATAAATGGAAATTTTGAAGAAATTTGCCTTAAATATAAGCCTTACACAAAACGTCATAAGTAAAAAAATAATTCATTTGTTCCTTAAGTATTAGGCATAGTCATTCATTAGACCTTCTTACATGTTTTGAAATGAGATTTAAGCAAAACTCCTAATATTTTAGGAATTACATAGTATCAAAGCCATGTTTATAGAAATTTTTCAAAAATCAAGGAAATTTTAATATTAAAAAGTCCATAAAATAAATTCTATTAGTTATTTTACTTAGATCTTAGTTCAAAACACATATGAACTTATAATAAACATGCTATGAAAATGTTATTACATTATATAAAGTAGTTTTTGAGATATCAGTTTTAAAAAAAAAAACTTTGTTGTTGAAAAATACTGTTCTTCAGAAAACAAGTTCAAAGTATAAAGTGCTATCTTCCATTTCCGGTTTGGTTAAGGCAAAATTTGACACACTGTGCTTCACTGAAGTAGCCATAACTTTTGACTAAACTATCATAGAATAAAAATCTAAACAGTATTTTAAACGTAAATAATAGGGCTACTTTACACTTTACACAAAATGTGTGAAAATTGTCAAAATTTTGTCGTTTCCAAGGTAGGGAGATACCTTAATTAGGGCAACATTAGTAACATAGATTTTCAATCCTGTATTGTTCTAATGTTCAGTTTCAATACAAAGGTTTTTAGTTTAATTGAATTTAAATGTTGATAAAACTGTGAAACTAAGAAGTAAAGAAAGCATTTCTTTAAAAAAAAAATTTATTGATATCACAGTCACTTTTCTTTTAATTCTGTTACAAAGAAATCTTTACACAAAAAAGATAAAGAAAAAAAGGAGCAAAACTTTAGAAAATAAACTGTTTTTCTGAATTTTGCAAGAACTCATTCAAATATTGTACTTAATATATTTATTTGAAAACCAAAAAAATTATACTGTGTGTGAGTTAGTTTTATATTCACAATTAATTGTACATAAAATTGCTAGTAATTTTTTATTAAGAAATTTCTTATACTATAGAGTGACTGAAAATTCTCAACAGAATTTTATTGTGAGATCAACCAAGTTGTTACATGCTAATGTTTATTTTTTAAAACTTTATATTCCAAATTTTTATTTTACAACAAAAAGTAAAAATAAATTATATATAATAACATTATTAATGATTTTATGTATCTATGGCACTATACCATAAACCGGATTTTAAAATTAGACAAAAACTGCATACTTTTTAGTTTTATTTGTTGCTTAAGCTACACCTAACTGATCAATATATTTGTGTGGAATGTGAGAAAAGTTCAAACCAGCTTACAAAATTACTTTTTAAAAAAATATTTTTTAAAATTATTCTTTTTTAGAGCGTCTTTAGCAAAAAATTAGGGCCTTAGAAATAAGTTTTTAATTCAGGCTAGAGGTGCCTCTAAAACAGTTTATATTATAAGATGGTTTTTTTAGGCCTGTGAACATCTTTAAAAATAATTAGGTTACAAAATTACTCAAAAATGACTTTGGATTGTCATTGAAATACGCCACTGACTTTTGGCCAACCCAGCAATTTAATACATACATATGGCAGAAAGATCACAGTTTTCAAAGAATGCTTTAAAAAAATAAAAATCTATACACATATTTAAATATAACAATGAAATTAATTAAACAACATATTTCAAATTTGTTTTTGTGATTCATTCTTCGACAGAACCTGAAAGAAATGTCAATTTGTGAAATTAGATGATAAAATTAGTTTTTTAAAAATAGCTGCAGGCTGATTTGCCAAGGATTACTAAACTTTGTCAGGAGCTGGGGAGCCCAGTCGGTTAGGCATTTGCCTAGCATGCGAAAGGTCCCAGGTTCGGGTCCGGGCATCGCCAAAATAACTGCCGACCTATAAACGGCCCGTGCAGCCAAAAATGTCCGACGAATAATACCCCGTGAGAGGGAGTGCACGTTAAATATCCTTCAAAGTCCTAACGCTGCATACGATGTTGCCCTTAATGGTTGCGTTGGGTGCCTACTCTGGTGTCGGCTCGTCACTTGACTGTGGTTCTAAAATACGACGCCCGTTGCCAATAGCCCTGGTGTAGCTCTAGTACGACGATAATTCAAACTCAACTTTGTCATATGGAGATATTTAGAAGGATCACAACATTTAGCAACTTTCAATATCTAGCAAATATGTTGCATTATTAAATGCATGAACATTTAATGTTAATTTAATTGGAATATAACACTAGAAAAATAATAAAGTATATCAAATAAAAATATAATTATGTGTAACGTACAATTAAATGGTATTTTAAAACAAAAATGTGTAATTTTTAAATTTAAAAAAAATACACAAAAGTTTACATTTAGTTAGCAATTAAAAAAAAATTCTTTGAAAAAAGCAAAAAAAGGGCAAAAACAATGAATTTTAATGGCCAAAAGTAAATTATTAACAAGCCACCCTTGGGTTGAGTTTACTTATCGTCGCATTAGAGCTGCACGAGGGCAATTGACAACTTGCATCGTATTTTAAAATCCCAGTCGAGTAAAGAACAGAAACCTGAGTAGATACCTAACCGGCTGGGATAGACTGGTTCGTAGAGTTGGACTGCCATCCCTTAGGTTGTGAGTTTGAGGCCTTTATTGCATTGCTCTCAAACAGGGAACTTGTGTAATAGACATGAAAAAAGAGTAGCACTTGCGTAGTAGACTTGAACAAGAGAGAATGGTAATAGTGCTACCCTCTACCGTGCCGTATGAGGTAGCAATGAACTCTTCGGGCATTGGTGTTGAGTGTGGCTACTATTGCCGCTTCACTTCAGGGATTTGGGATTAGTACCAAATGCTTTATGGGCATATAGGTAGCCCTTGTGGTTTACCTTAGCCCCATAATGCCCTTCACCCAACAGACAGGTACCCAACATAACTTTTAGGAGCGACATCGTACAGGGTGTTGGGACTTTGAATCATATTAAATGTGCACACACTCTGCACATGGTATTATTCTTCTGACTTTTTAGCTGCACAGATTGTTTATAGTTGACATTACAGTTTAAGAGTACAGGGGAAATAACCCCTTCATTACATAGGAATCTGTCTGCAATCAGGCATCTTTGGTGACGATAGCGAGTCGTCGCCTAAACTGATGTAAGGAAACCGGTTTCTCACATGGTTTTTCTTTCGCGGTAACCCTGATTCACAGCAGACACAAGTCCCATGTTTGTACCGTGAGAGAAGAAGCAAGGGAGAAACTGGTTTCCTGTTGCCAACATCCACCAAGCAGATGTGATTATGGGAAAATTCCCATGCAATCAAAGGGTTCTTCTCCTGGACTCGTCAGTTATTTAGGCAATGCCCGGCCCCGAACATGCAGCCTTTCACATGCAAGACAAGCACCTTACCGACTGGTCTCCCCAACCCCTAAGAAATCCATAATAAGACAACAATAGGTTACTTACCTCATAGACATTCCCCTCTTGCGTAGACTTAACATCCACATAATTGGAAACAAACGACTTTAACCTCGACAAATGGCTCCCTTCCCAGTACACCTTTCCACACCCCTCGCATATAAAGAACTCGGAAACATTCTCAAAAGCTTGTTCAGAAAACGATGACAATAAAACTTTTACGTCCGAATATTTGCGACCGTTCGTCGAAGTGAAGTCGCAGAAATAATGCTGATGATTTTTCTTGGATTTAGCATTCGAAGGGAGGTGGAAACCGACGCGTTCCAGCCAGAGGGAATAGAGTTGATCTTTGTTGATTTTGATGTACTGGTTTGAGTTGCAAACCTGTAAGAAGATGGGGGGAATTTTAGAATTGTGGTCTAAAGGGGAAATGGAGTTTGAAATTATTATCAGTC
Organism: Oedothorax gibbosus; assembly: GCA_019343175.1. NCBI lineage: Eukaryota > Metazoa > Arthropoda > Arachnida > Araneae > Linyphiidae > Oedothorax > Oedothorax gibbosus. Next base: position 21,007,520 of record CM033275.1, read on the forward strand.
AATAATAAATTATATTATTCATGGAAACTAATTGGGGGTTAATAAAGTTATAGCTATTTCAGCAAACTAAGAAATTTTGAAATTGTAGCAAAAGCTAAAATTTATATTAAAAAATTTCCATTAAAAATTTAAACTTTTATTTTTTTTAAGTTGCTAAATACATATTTAGTAATTTAGATCTCATGGAAGTTATTAAAAATATGTGCTTGCAATTAACAGCATTAAAATGAGTGGAGTACATAAAAATATGTATTCCAACTGAATGCAGTGGTAGATTGAAAAGAATTCCAATAAATTATGTTTTCATTGAAAGGTAAAGATAGAAGCCACAAAAGAAGCTAAACGCCTTTATCGTTGTCTATATGCATTTGGAGTGAAGATTGTAGTTGTAAATCACCCCCCCCCCCCTCCTTGTAAAGTTTCTTTGATAAGTAACTAATAATTTTGCTAGCCAGATAACCAGACCATTTTAACAAAGTTCGACTTGGTTGTTGATTTTAAGTCCGATAAAAATTAACCTCCCCTCTTAATTTTTTGAGGTATTCAAGGTAGAATCAGGCACTTGGCTCTTTAATGCCCTGTAGGGTGTTAAAGAAATGCTCAATAAGTCAACTTAACCAAGCCCAATGTAACTGATTAGTGAGATTCATAGATACAGAATAATAAATCCTGTGCATCCACACACTATCTAGATTGGACACTTAATGAAAAACCTCTTGGAGAATTTGACCCTCTCGTTCTCAGTGGCAGACATTAGGGGACATGAATTTCCGAAAACCAAACTAACTCCCCCAATGTTAACCTATGGAGAAATTACATAGTTTTTCACCACTAGCATCCACAATTTTTCACTTATTGTGTCCAAACTTGTAGGTATATGACTTATGACTTTAGAAGGGGTCTCTGTGTGAGCCAAGCACTGCGACTAGGGGCTATTGTACCATCCCCAAGAAATAAATCCCTCTCTCTTATAAGAAGAGCCCCGTTGCCGAAGCAAAATTCAGCAAGGATCTGATAGGTATATCCTGGAGTTCCCAGGGCTCAAGTAAGTGATCCCCTAGATGCTCAAATCTGTGAGCTGAAAAATTCTCGCATTCACAGAGAATGTGGGTGACCGATTCGTCCTTGTCCCTACAGTCCCTACAAGTGGGATCATCGAGGACCCTTATAATGGTAAGGTGCCTTTTAAGGGCACCTTACCATTATGAGGTATATGCTTAGGTGTTGATAATCCCCACGTCTATGTGTAACAAAATCCTTTATATTGTTTTTGATAATTATTTTAATTCACTGTAATTCATTGGTTTGCTTATCAGCTCTCAGCTTATTAAAAAAAATACTAATTAGCTTACAAACAATTTAAAAAAAGCACAAACGTGGGGCCTATTAATACCTAAACAAACCAACAAGCTTGAAAACAATAGTTAAAGAACTGTAGATGCTAGTCAGTCGTGAAAAACTTTACCCAAAACTCCATAGGTAGGTTAATGGAAGAGTTAGTTTATTTTTTTGTACATTAATGTGTCTTTAAATGGGTAGGAAGATATGGCCCTGTTTCACTGCATATAAAAAGGTCTTTCAAACGCCTGTTTTTCAGATTATCAGAGACTATTCAATATTTTTAGGAGATTCCCTTCCCCTTAGGTATTTTATGAATTTTCTTGTATGTTAAACTAAGTGAAGTAGTTGAAAGAAAATTTTTTGAATAAAAGATTTCTTATTGCACCCTTAAACTAATCATAGGTTATCATTAATAGAATATGAGAATACTAATTAAATTTCAAGTCCTACAAGTAATGATCTGTCCCTATTTTTCAATCAGTCTTCTTGTTTAGATTGAAATTAATTTTTACATTTTGAATGCAAAATTTTTTCATAAATACATTAAATAGAAAATATTTTTTATTAGTTTTTGTACCTAAAAAACTTTTTGTACAAAGTGAATACTTAAATAAATGTCTGCTTTTATATTTATCACATTAAGGCATTTTGTCTAAAGAAGATGTGTATGGTATAGATTTTTTAAACAGGAATTTTTTAAAACTCTTTTACTAATCAATTACTTTTGATAATCAATTATCAGAAGATTCACATAATATAGATTATTCTCACTTAAAACTTTGTGGTGTTATTTGTTGGACGTTGAATGTGCATCTTGTCCAAAAAGGAAACACCAGGGTTTAGGAACAGAGCTTTAATTGACACAACATGGTAAAAGGTAACAAGGGGACTAAGCGGCGTTGCAACAACAATGCTAGCAATATATAATAACAGTTCTACGGTCACAGTTCATATTCAAGTTGTTGTTGGCTGATGCCGATCTACGTCTACACAGACTTGTAATCACAACATTTTTTTAATATGCAGTTATGTTCACTTAAAAACTATTTATAGCTATTCACTAATAAAAAACAAATTTCTGCAATTATAAATTTTTATTTATCAAAACCAGAAATATGTACAGATCAATTTGTATAAAAATAAATAACAGAACATTTAAATATCTATAAAGATTTTTAGAGTAACCATAAATTAAACATTTTGCAAAAACATTTTGCATTTTGTAAGGAATTTAACATCACATTTGCATTAAAAATGAAAACAAAAATACATGAAAAACAGTCAGTCATACATGTATAATTTTTTTTCACACTAAAAGCATTTAGATAATCTTCAGATTACCTGTAGAAGATACAGAATAAATAGACAAAATAATTCATACTAGCAATTAATATGCAGACTACATGATCGTTCAAACTTAAAGCATTTTAAAAACCAATGCCTACATATTTGATACAAAATTATATCCCTCAACAAGAAGGAAGAAGAGTATATTCATTGCAAACAAATATATTTTTAAACGCTCTGCTTTTGAAAATTTAAAAATGACAAACATATAAACATATGCAAATAAAGGAATTTTTAAAAATAAAAATTTCTCAAAATCCATTACACTCTCCATGACTTTAGAAAGGACATTGTTTCCAAAGGTTTTCCAAATCAAATCCAGTTTTTTTAATACTGTTTTAGAATCTTTAGACAATTTTTAATAAATTCCCTATAGGTGCTTCACAGTAATTGAATTAGATGGATATTTTATCTTTTTCAGGTACAATGCAATTATCAAATATCAACTGAATCTAATATATAACACCCATAGAGGTAGGAAGGAGGTGTAGAGAGGTCCACCAGTTGAGAGAAATAGAAGCAGGGCTGTCAGGTTTTTCGAGCTACTGCGCTTAACATACTGGCACCGAGGTATCCCAAGATGCACCGCTCTAGCCTGCTTCATTTGTGCGCTACTGCGCATATACAAGGACCTCTCTATTCTCCTTCCTAGCTCTATGATAACACCATGGTAAAATAATTAAAATTCTTATTGCTAAGCAATTCTTTTTTTTTTGTCCTCCCCACACAAAAACAATACCTTACCAATAAGAATTTCAGTGAATTCTACAAAAGGATGTCTGTCTACAACCATAAAAATCCTAAACTTACAACAATTAGTAGGTTGCAACAGAATTTATTTTCAAAACTAAAAAAAACATTAACCAATTAAAACAGTCATTATAAGCAGGTGTCATATAAAACCACATCATTGTCAGAAAGTAAAATTACAAAGACGTTACAATATTTTACCATTTCGTAAGAAATATGGCATGCAAATAAATAATATTAAACATTAAAAACTCAAATATAAAATTGATAGTATGTGAAATTCATGCAAAAGTTATTTAGTGTTCAATGAAGCTATTAGGAAATTGTTTGCATCATTAAACCAATTATAAAAAATGATTTTCAGCCGTAATAAAAGTCATCAATATCTTCCTCAGAAGAAGCACATTCTTCAAAACTGAAAATGTCTGTGCAAAACATTGGACGCAAAATATCCTCTTTTCCAATACTTGACACTATTGATGTTTATTGGCTTTAATTCTTTCTTGGTTGGCTATTTGTTGTGTACTTTACTTGTAGTCGATTGCTTGATTGTCTATTGTGCAGGACTTGAAATTGATTGCTTAATTACTTAGTTCTGATGCTTGATTTGAAGTCCTTTTATTACTTAGAGCTTCTTCCTAACTAAAACCAATTGCCGAAATTGTTCTATTTTCATCCATAATAAAGATCATCAATATCTTCCTCAGAAGATTCACATTCTTCAAAACTGAAAATGTCTTCGTGACACACTCGATGCGAAACATTATCTTTTTCAGAACTTAACACCTCTTCTGTGTTGGATGTTTCTTGCTTTTGATTCTCTGTTGGTTGGCTATTTGGTTCCTGTACTTGACTTTTCATTGATTGCATGATTGTTTCTTGTGCTGGACTTAAAACTGATTGCTTACTTGGTTCTTGTACCATGCCTAAAATTGATGGCTTGGATGCTTGATTCGAAGTATTTTTATTACTTGTGGCTTCTTCGTTACTCGGTAGTTTACATGGAGCTTGCTTTTGGCCTAATGTTGATTGGTTACTTGGCTCAGGCTTATGAACAGTTTTTGATTGTTTATTTAGTTCTTGTTTGGAACTTGCAGCAGATTGAACCTTTAACTCTTGTTTTGGGTTTGTAGTTGATTGTTTAGGTCTTGCAGCAGATTGAACCTTTATTGCTTGTTTGGGATTTCCACTTGATTGTTTATTTAATTCTTGTTTGGGACTTGAAGTTGATTGTTTAGAGGGTGTTTGTTTCTGACTTGAGGTCCATTCTTTATAGGGCACTTTTGATTGATTTGGGAAATTGTTTTTACTTTGCATATCTTTTGGATTCATCACAGCCACATTATGGTTTATTAATCGATTACTTGACGCTTGTTTAGCACTAGAAGTATATTCTTTATTGAAATGTTGTCTCTTATTCAATCCTTGAGCTTGATTTGCGATCATTCTTGAACCTGCTGCTTTCGGATCCTTAGCTGGTTGTTTATCGGCATTGGAGTCGCTGGTTTCCTCCTAGATATACATATGAAAATTACAATCAGGACGTCTTGATGTTACTCCTCAATCAGAGAAAGAAAAACATTGTCAGAATTTCTACACAATTCACTTTATAGTAATTAACCCCTTAACTACCGGATACTTTAAAAAAAAAATGATCATAAATGTGTAGATTTTTTTTATCTATGAAAATTATGTTTAACATATGTATTCGTTTGCCTTTAGATTGAAATTTTTATTTAAAAAAATAATTTCTAAGAAAAGCCAACATTTAGTGTTAATATGACTTAATGTTGTTTTTCTAAGCGAGCAATGAAATTTTTTTAAATGTGTGCTCTAATTATTAAAAAAATAATTTTATTAAACTTACACATAATAAAAATAAAGATTAACAATTATTTCTTGCGTGATAAATTTCAAAGCATTAGATACACAGGCCAAGTTACAATCTGGACAGTAGTACCGAGTTTCATTCCTACATCTCTTATTGGTGTAATACTACTAAACACTTCAGTCTGGAAATATTACGGAAGCGACAAAGGGTGAAACCTTACCCGTCAGTTTCACAGGAGCAAAAGGAAGGGAACAATATTTTAAACATCACATGTCGATAAAAAACAAGAAGTTCATAAAGAACTAAAATAGCCTACTTTCCTGTTACTTAAATACTTACTGAAGTTCTAATCGGGAAAAAACTAGGTTTCTAACAGTAAATATCATCAACAGCCGTTTCTACACTAGATTTATACATATTAGAAAAAAATCGAAACACAGCATCCAGCTAATAATTTAAACTTCTAAAAGCCAAAATCAACTATTTTCCTTAATATTATTTCGCAAATCAATTAAACATTATTTATCGTCTGCTCGCGATTTATTTGTAGTTCGAGGAATAATTAAATATTTATTAATAACAAAAGTAATGAAACTCCAAACTGCATTAAAAAAATAAGAAATGTAAATTAAAACTTAGCATAATTGTATGCAAAAGTATGCCTTGCCGCTTTCTTGTTAGATAATTAATGAATAACCAAGGAATCAAATTGTGCTACATTTTATGACGTCATTCCAAACTGATTCATGAAAATATTATTTTGCTTCAAATATGTTTAAATAAATAAAGTTTCTCATGCCATTGTTGATTTGGCAACAGTGATTTAAATGACTCAAAATTGAATTTCAATGCTAATTCAATGGGAAATTCGCCGACAGATAGTAGATTTATGTCCGTCCGGACGTACAGACAGACAGACGGACAAAAAGTATGAAAGTTGGGTATCTGAGGTCATAGCTTTCTAACAAAAAAAGAATTTTTAAGATCCGATGGATAGAACCGATTTTGGAAGGGGGGGGGGTACGGACAGACAGACAGACGGACGAACAGACAGACAGACGGAAAGACATACGAACAGACAGACATACGAACAGACAGACAGATGGACAGACATACAGTTGGACATCAACCGCATTTCAATACCTACAGTGACTTAAATGACTCAAAATTGAATTTCAATGCTAATTCAATGGGAAATTCGCCGACAGATAGTAGATTTATGTCCGTCCGGACGTACAGACAGACGGACAAAAAGTATGAAAGTTGGGTATCTGAGGTCATAGCTTTCTAACAAAAAAAGAATTTTTAAGATCCGATGATTAGAACCGATTTTGGAAGGGGGGTACAGACAGACAGACAAACGGACAGACAGGCGGACAGACAGACGGACAGACATACGAACAGACAGACATACGAACAGACGGACAGACATACAGTTGGACATCAACCGCATTTCAAAACCTACAGTGATTTAAATGACTCAAAATTGAATTTCAATGCTAATTCAATGGGAAATTCGCCGACAGATAGTAGATTTATGTCCGTCCGGACGTACAGACAGACGGACAAAAAGTATGAAAGTTGGGTATCTGAGGTTATAGCTTTCTAACAAAAAAAGAATTTTTAAGATCCGATGATTAGAACCGATTTTGGAAGGGGGGTACGGACGGACAGACAGACAGACGGACATCAACCGCATGTCAATACCTACTTTTTCATTTTTTTAATTCTTTCGAATTAAAAAAAGAAAAGTAGGCTAAAAAGTGAAGTCTTAACCAGGTTCGTTATGTTTAAAACAATTGTTTTAAACATGTTTAAAACATAGTAATAAAAACATGTTTAAAACAATTAAAAAAAAAACGATTTATGCTAATTATCAATATGGTACATAATTTGAGTTAATTAAAATAATACCAAACATAAACTATTACATTATTAGTTTATAAATTCTCTTATTAGCTCATCTGATTGAATCAAAGGAAGACACCAAATCGCCAGATAATAGAAGGATTTCTTGAATTCTATGATTCTTCGGCAAAGAAAGATGCAAGGCATATGCCTAAAATTATTGGGGATGGAAGTAAATATAGAAGACCAAAACGCAAAAAGAAACATGTTTTTTTTAAAACTCATACAACTTGTTCAATAACCAAAATTTAATTGTTCAAAAAAACATGTTATAAACAAAACATGTTTAAAACAAAAAAAACATGTTTTTTTTTAATAAAAAAAAACATGTTTTTTTCCAACCCTGGTCTTAACTAGAAAATGACCATCTACAATGTGTCACTAAATGTTTCCCCCGAAAATAAGAAGTTTCCAAGGAATTAAACGGACCATACGAACTCTACGTTTCTCATTTGCATTCACAGTAAAAACAACAAGTATCATGACAGAGTTAATTTGTGGAATGGGGCGACTTTGGCCCTGGAGGGAAACTTTGGCCAAAGCACAATTTTTTAACTCATAGGTCAAGGCAGTTTAGTTTAGTTTGAATTATCGTCGCACTAGAGCTACACGAGGACTAGTGGCGACGGGCGTCATATTTTAGAACCACCGTCAAGCGACGAGCCGACACCTGAGTTGGCACCCAACGCAACCGTTAAGGGCGACATCGTACGCAGCGTTGGGACTTTGGAGCATATCTAACGTGCACTCCCTCTACACGGGGTATTATTCGTCGGACATTTTTGGCTGCAGGGCCGTTTATAGGTCGGCAGTTATTTTGGCGATGCCCGGACCCGAACCTGAGACCTTCCGCATGCTAGGCGAATGCCTAACCGACTGGGCTCCCCAGACCCTATAGGTCAAGGAAGAGTTGCCAGTAATAGAAAAGGCAAAAACATTTTTAAATAGTGTATTTATTAAGATATTATGAGCTTGAAAAGCAAGGGCGAAATCCCCTCTCCCATTCGACAGTATTTTAAATATAAATTAACAATAAATAATTTGCAAGTGCTGCTTTAATAAAAATAAAATTCTAAAAAATAAATGAATTCAAAACTCAAAAAGGATCATCAAATATATCTAATCACTGATTGAAAAGTTAAAATTAATATGTTAATTTTAGTCAAGTAAAAAATATTAAATATGATTGAAAATAACATAATTACAGCAACTTTAGAACTCCAATCCATGCAATCTATCGCTCATTTTAATGTTATAAGAATTTAGCAAAGAGGTTAATTTTAAATCGTTATAAAAAAATTTCAGTTTATTTCAATGCCATAAAAATTAAGGTTGTTTTGGTTAGAATATACTCAATTGAGATCTGATATCCATTTAAATGGATGTTTTGTAAAGCAATATAAATAAACTACTATAATAATTTTAGCAGCATATGTCATTTACATAGCTCTATACGAGATACAATTATCATAAAAATCCTGTAATAGCAAAAACGATTGACAAAGATAAGGTGAAAATTGCTTTTATAAAAGATATCTGATATCGTAATTCATCCTACCACTAAGTTATTTTATAAACAAATAACCAACTTCTACTGGCAATCAAAAAGCTCAAAAGTGATAATTAGCACCTCTATTATAAAACCATTTCAGTATTTCATACTATATGTCAGGTCCCAGAAGTATAGGATATCACCCATTTTTCACCAAGGTACATGCTTATTTAGAAAAAACAAAAAGTTGTTAAAGAACTAAAAAATAGCCTACTTTCCTGTTACTTAAATACTTACTGAAATTAAAAAAAGAAAAGTAGGCTAAAAACATGCCTTGCCGCTTTCTTGGTAAACAACTGATGAACAATTAAAGAATCACATTGTGCTACATTTTATGACGTCACTCCAAAATGATTCATGAAAATTATTTTGCTTCAAATATTTTTAAACAAATAAAGTTTCTCATGCCATTGTTGATTTGGCAACAGTGATTTAAATGACTCAAAATTGAATTTCAATGCTAATTCAATGGGAAATTCGCCGACAGATAGTAGATTTATGTCCGTCCGGACGTACAGACAGAAGGACAAAAAGTATGTAAGTTGGGTATCTGAGGTCATAGCTTTCTAACAAAGATCCGAATGATGGAACCGATTTTGGAAGGGGGGTACGGACAGACAGACGGACATTGACTGCATGTCAATACCTACTTTTTCATTTTTTTAATTCTTTCGAATTAAAAAAAAAGTAGGCTAAAAATCCAACTTACTGTGCATCGAGACAGGAGTGCAGAGTCTTCACAAATGACATTGAAATGCTGAAGAACTTGGACAACTTGAGCTCTAGCATTCAGTTCAGCATCGACATGGAAGCACATTTCTTCTGGTAAATAGCCTATTACCTGAAAGAGAAACAAAATTAGAAGAAATACAGATTGTTGGTTTAGCGCAGAAGAATGTCAAGTGCATTGGCAATAGAAAAAAACTTGATGTTGTGCTTTGAGGATAATAGGTGTGAACATTGCTGACCATATGCTAGCACTAAAAAAAAATAACTTTTGGCCATGGTTTTCTTTTGTCTGAGAGCACTAAAAATCACCAATGAATGGGCCAAACCCAATACCTTAGTTATACTTTTGGAGTGTAAACTTTGCAACTAAACTCTTAAAAGAATATTAAAAAGTTAAATTCTGACAAATTAGAAAACATGATCCTGAGAGAAATTTGTCATAGGCCTTGCTTTTGAGGGATCAGGTTTATAAAATGCTGCTCACAAATAATAGATGCAGTATGTCAAAATATTTGAATTACGTTAATGTATTATTTGAACAGACATTTAAAAAAACTAAATTAACAGATGAATACCTTTTTATACTGGCGAACACCAGTTATAACAATTCGTTTCTCCTTTTGTGCAATCTAGAAAGAAATAAAATCATTTTTTAAAAATTCATGTTTTAAAACAATATAATAATTTATATAATATATATTGTTACAGAAAACATTTTCCTGATAGTTTTTTGTGTAAATGAAGTCACAGTTAATTTTTAAAACCACAAGTGTTCACAAAAAGGTTCTCTAATAAACAATTTGAAAATAAAGCAATTTTACATTTTCTTTTACTATCAATATCTTCATGAATCATGTTAGAAAAATCCTTTTAGAATATTGAACTTAGGAGAATCAGAGCCTATTTGGAAAATTAGCCCTTTAATGTCCATAAAATTATTAGTTCTATTTTAAAAAATAAAGGAATTCCTAAGGCCAAAAATCCTTCCTACTGCAGAACAGAGGCTCAGTGGTAGAGTACTATTGCTGTGTACCACCATATCACAAATCTGGGATTCACTTGGCCTTTCATCCCTTGGGGCAATAAAAGGGTGACCAAGCTACCTTGGGAACTAAATAGTGGGAGTTTATTCACACTTGTCCAAACAGAATATCTGCTGCATAGAACCCATTTCTCGTACTGCTTTGCATTGCCATGTCACAGGTCTGGGGATCGAGTCCCGGATTGGACGAGGTTGACTCATCCTTTCATCCCTTAAGTGGATCGATAAAATTAGGAACAAGCATGCTTGGGAACTAAACACTGGTTCCACGTGAGGTTGACCACCTAATTGGGACACCCCAGAGCCCTTTGTCATGTAAGCTGAAATGAGCACTTCAGGCCTTGGCCCACTAATGGGCTGTTGCACAAAGTAATTTAGTTTTAGAAACCATTTCTCTCAGTTTCAGAAGCTAAAATGGAACTTGGCTCTTTATGAATTGAAGAGCTTAGTGGAAGAACGTGCTAAGTGACAAAAGGGTGAAAACGAGAAAATTAGCTTTAAAGTTTTTTGTTTGCACTCAGGTGTGTTAAAAACTGTACTTGCAAACTATAAAAAATAAACTGAAATATACTGAATACTATATTATGAAAACGGGGGAAACTCTTTATCGTTAAATGAGTTAGTACATAATATGTTTATTGACACAAAAATCTAAATTTTTATAAAAAATGTCACTTAGCATGTTCTTCCCATAAGCTCGTCAATTGTCGAGTTTAGTTAAGTTTACAGCTTTAGATGTGGCTGTATCCATTAGAAACCAATGCTAACTGACCTTTACAGCATCCATATTGTCTTGGTTTTCTTCCAAGCACACCACATCAGCTCCCAACACTCGTAGGTACTTGGTAACACCACGGACATTATTATCCACTACGACTCTGAAATCCGTCACTTTTATTGGTTCATGTTTGACTTCCTTCTAAAAGAAGTTTAACACACTGAACGGGGTATTATGTTGAGAGGCCGAAAAAAATACTCAGAAACAAAAGAAATTAATTTTAAGATTTAATAATAAAGTTTATTCAAAGCATGCTAGAAACTAAGAAAGAAATTATAAATAAAGAAAATATAGTACAATTCGAAAAACAAGAAACAATTCTGCCAAAGAAAATATGTATTTATTAAACAAAACACAAGTAATTTTACAAGGGGAAAAACAGCCATGAATTTGAAATAAATAAACTTCTTTTCAAAAAATTAGTCATCTTTTAATATTAAACTAAGTTACCTGCCTTGTTAAAAGAAAACTAAAACCTTATTAAAGGAAATAAAACTTAATTATTTTAGATATTTCAGAAAATCGTAGAATTTTACTATTTAAATACAAAATTTACTATTAATACAAATTTTACTATAATATGGGTTCTGGGAGGGGTTAGGGACAAAAGATATTTAATAAGATAAATAGAATTAACATATAGTCTATGTGTCACAAAAAATCAAATATAGTTCATTATGAAGTATTTAGAGCATAAAAGTTTAAATAAAATGTTTTAGAAAATTAATGTAATTGTAATTATAACAAAACTGTTCTGGAAACTATTGATTTAGGTCCAATTCATTGACATTTGTATTTTATAAAGCAAATTTCACAACTTAGTATCGGTATAATGTAAACCATTTCAAATTTTAAATACTGGAAAGTTCAAAAATTATTTTAAAAAACTGTGGGACTAATCCCAATCATAAATTAATTGCACAACACTGTTCAATAATATTACACTTTTATTTCAATATTCAACAACAAAACATGTAAGATGTGTATTTATGAAAAAGCAACAATTTTCTTTTTAATAGTTACATCAAATTTTTAATAGTTTTCACCAAATACGTTGCCAAACTCACAAAATTCTTACCTAAACGTGCCAAATGATCATTTTAAAAAAAAATTTATAAGCTGATTTGTTGTTCGAAGGCCATTGAGCTAGAGCTGTATAATAAGAGTGTTTCTAGCTATATCTCTTTTCTTCCCAAATTCTTACCAAAAATGCAGCAAATGAGTTAAAAGGTTTTATATGTTTACGAGGGAAATTCCGACGACTTTTATGCATGCATTTTATAGCGTATTTTTTTATTTCGGATTTTTAAGGTAGTATAAGTAACAGGATTTTATACTTTATAATAAGCGGAAACAATATCATAAGTTTATTATCCTAGAATGGATTAAATAGTACATATACTTGGATCGAGTACAACTTTTTTTTAGTCTGTGTGGGGAACGGGTATTCATTTGCTAGTCCTAAAATATTTTTTTTATAAACTGCATTGCAAATTGTTAATTACTGCTGCAGTTTCAAGACTGCATTTCATTTTTGTGGCAATAAATTTTGTGTAGTAGTGTTACAGTTTGGAGGACTTAAAAACACTTCTCACACTCTTGGCCTTTGGCGATTTTTCTTGCTTGGCGGCTAATATTTTTTCCAAATCAAGATTGTGCTTCTTCAGAATGGGATAGGTAGTTTCATAAACCATCAGAAGGCAATATGCATCCAATGCTAAAAAAACAAACACATAGAAATTTATGATAAAGATATCAAGTGTCTAAAAAACATTTTCGTGGCTTCATGATACAGTTCAACCTACTTAAAGCAATTTTATTTACAAAGTCTCTTGGAAGGTTAATCTTTTAAATCACCTAAAGACCTCAATATTTAAAATATCTTGCTTGCTAAATTATTTTCGAAATATACAAACAGATGACATTAAACAAGAAATTCTAAAAGAACTAAAACAACCTACTTCCATGTAACAAAAATAAGCACTGAAGTTTTTAAAAAAAAAACCAAGCAAGTTTGCAACAGTAACTGTCACCTAGACAGACAGAAAACTGCTCTGACGTGTTCAGGTACTTTCCCAAAACACTTTTGCATAGCAGACTCAGGCCTTTGGTATTGGGGTTATCAGTGGGTAAAAGTCGGTAAAGATTCTAACAGACGGACATCTTCAGCATGTCAATACTTACTTTTGTATTTTTTAATTCTTTCGAATAACAGACAGACATCTTCAGCATGCCAATATTTACGTTTCCATTTTTGAATTGTTTTGAATAAAAAAAATGGGAAAATAGGTTAATGAATGGATGTTGCAAAATGGTTTCTAGCAGAGCTTTCTACTTTTAGTTCTTACTGTCGTTGACCCCAGTTCATCAGCTTCATTGCTTAATTTTAAAAAAAACAATTTTCTACTTATTTGACCAAGTACTTTGGAAGAGTGCTCAACAACTTTATAATACAATCACTCTGTTTCTATTCAAAACAAACCTGCATATTCAATCTGGCTTTCTCTAAGAGGTCTCTGTCCCCAGTGTGAAAACTGCTCCGACTTGTTAAGGTACTTTCCCAGCACACTTCTGCATAGCAGACTCAGGCCTTTCGTATTAGGGTTGTCAGTTGGAAAAAGTGGGTGAAGATTGCCGATCTCGGCGTTCAGTTCTGGAAAGTGGTCCTTGATCTAAACATAAAAACAGAGTAAACATAAAATAAAGGGTGCATCCTAGTGGGGAACAGTGCAGGCTGTGAATCCAATTACTCTGTATGCTTAATACAGTCGAACCATGTTAATGGAAACTCAAAGGGAACACCGGAACATTTCGCGTTAACCGTCGGGAATTCTTTTTACATTGAAACAGTGAATAGTTTTTTTAAAAAAACATCTAAAAATTATTCTAATTTAAACACTGTAGAGAATTAGTAATTCAATTGATAAAGTTCATTTGGACTAGTAGATACTATAGAAAATTTAGGAAAATGTTTAAGGAACAGTGATTGGATTAAAAGGGACGAATCACGCGAGATCTTGTAATTTTCTCAGAAGTAGAAGACAATTTATTTTTATAATGTTCACTTTTAACTTTTTTTTAATGTTTTGCTTCATTTGTTTGTAATTTTGAATCACTAAGAAAAAAAATTAAATCTACAATTTTTCTTCGGGTTAAGTGGGATTTCGTCTAAAGCGATTTCGTGTTAAGAAATTAGCTCAAAGCATTATAGGCATTAGCTCAAAGCTTTATAAGCCGGGGAAATGCTTTCATTTCATCTCAAGGGAAATTTCGTGTCAAGTAAGTTCACTATTTCAATTGATCTTGTAATTTTCTCAGAAGTAGAAGACAATTTACTTTTATAATGTTCACTTTTCTTTTAATATTTTGCTTCATTTTGTTCGTAATTTTGAATCAAAAAGAAAAACGTCAAATCTACCATTTTTTCTTCCGGTTAAGTGGGATTTCGTCTAAAGCGGTTTCGTGTTAAGAAATTAGCTCAAAGCTTTATAGAACGGGGAAATGCTTTCATTTCATCTTAAGGAAAATTTTGTGTCAAGTAAGTTTGCAATAACAAGGTTCTACTATACGACGAAAAAAATTAAAGGGTCCATTTATTTGACTTAAAAAAACAGTGTGGCCGTTTCGTTTCATGGAAAATACATATTTTTCTCAATGCCTTTACGGACCAATATTTGAAAAACACGACCAATTACTTAATGATATCATAAGAAATAAAGATAATACTATCATCATTTTTTTTTCACTCTGAGAAACTGAATGTAATAGAAATTATACATTTTTGTTAATTTAATAGAAAACCAAGGTTCCCATGACTGTCTTTTCTAAAAAGTAAGGACTCTTTAAAAACAATATTTTCCAAATGTTAAACAACCTTTTTTTAAAACTAATATTACAAAAAAAAAAATAATAATGAAGCCATATTCCTGTGTTACTTATAATATGAATAATATCTCGATGTATAATGTCATTTCTAAAAAATAATTTGCTTTAACAGATATTCAGGGTTTGTTTAATTTATTTTTGTGAATATAGTAGTAAGCTATTTTAAGGATTTAAACTTTAAAATTACCTATTTAAAGCAATACCTAAAAATACTGCATTGTTTTACAATATGATGCTGAAAGAGTATAAATATAGGATTAATTAAAAAAAAACTTTTAGAACTCTAAAAATCATTAAAACTAAGTGCCATTTACTGTCAGTCTTTCTATGGGCATTCCACAGTTCTTATTACTAAAAATATGTTGAATACATTACTAAAATTCACCTTTTTGAAGACATCTGAGAGGTCTACAATGCGAGGCATATTTTTCTTGGGGTCTTTCTCATGGTTGATTGTCTTTAAAAGATATTTCATATCTTCTGTTGTACCGAAGCCTATAATGTTCAAATAAGTTTAATCAATTATTATTATTAATTCTCATTAATATTGAGAATATCCCTTATTTGGTTTCTTATTGAATATCACTAAATAGAATACAACTATACTTCAAAAATATCACCGAATATCTAAAAAAATACATCTGAATTTGGAATAATCTTATAAAGAAACTTTAAAAAACTTATAAATAAGATAGTACTAAAACTTTCAGATTTTAACCAAAAAATGAGCTAATGATTATTAAAAATACTAAATATAGTATAAAACCATTTCAGTTGGGGAGCATGTAGCACATTGGGATTATGTGGTTGTTTTAAACACAATTTTATCCTAGGAACTGAAGTCATTGTGTTATTAACTGGAATCTCAATTGCTGAAGCAAACGAGTCCAGTGAATGCCATTTAAAAACTAGGGGTGTGTATCACTACACGACTTTCAATTACCACTCGATAAATCAGTACATTAAGAGGTTATTTATATATCTTATAAGATGATTTCAATAACTTAAAACCTTAAAAAGTTATATGGCAACAACCTATGTTCATGCATGATTTTCTCCAAAACCTTACTATGATGTCCAACAGGTTAGGTTAGTTTGAATTATCGTCGCACTAGAGCTACACGAGAGCTATTGGCGACGGGCGTTGTATTTTAGAACCACAGTCAAGTGACGAGCCGACACCTGAGGATGTCCAACAGGCATTGGGAACTGGTGTACCAAATTTGAAGCCAGTATCTCTTTTCATTTTTCAACAAAACCTTTAAAACCTACTAATTCTATAGCATCTATCATTTGCACATGCACAATTTTGTCAGAAACCTTATTATGATATCCGACAGGTACAAGAAACTTGTGTACCAAATATGAAGTCTGAAACTCCTTTAGTTCGATCTGTAGAGTGTTTTCAGGCAGAGGGATAGACCAATGTTTAAAAAAAAACTTTTTTCAGAATCAGCACCCTCCAAAACCTGTAGAAAAGAACAGAAAATTTTGCAAACACCTTTGAAGTACTTCCATTACCTTTTATTTCATATTAGGTAATTGAAAGTATAAAGGTAGGTAGGTAGGTTTGAATTATCGTCGCACTAGAGCTACACGATGGCTATTGGCGACGGGCGTCGTAATTTAGAACCACAGTCAAGTGACGAGCCGACACCTGAATAGGCACCCAACGCAACCGTTAAGGGCGACATCGTACGCAGCGTTGGGACTTTGGAGCATATTTAACGTGCACTCCCTCTACACGGGGTATTATTCGTCGGACATTTTTGGGCTGCACGGGCCGTTTATAGGTCGGCAGTTATTTTGGCGATGCCCGGACCCGAACCTGGGACCTTCCGCATGCAAGGCGAACGCCTAACCGACTGGGCTCCCCAGACCCTTGAAAGTATAAAGACATAAATTAAATAATGCTACGTTACCTAGCTTCAGCATGTCCTTATTATAAAATATTTTCTCCAACATTGGCAGCCAAATTGAAGAATCACCGGTCTTGTTCAGTGTCAGAATGTCAATCAGGTAAACAGCATCCCAAACAGCAAGTTGCAATAAATCCGCTCTTGCATATCTGACAATGCAATAAGAAATTTAAATTTTTGAGCATTTATTTGCAGAAAATTTTATATAAAAAATGAAAGTTATGACCATTAACTAACCACTAAACATTTGAGAAAAGTTAAATATCGTCAGTAAAATGACAAAAACAAAAATGTGCAAATTCTAGGGATTGGCGATTTTTGAAAAACGTAGGCTTAACGGTATACTTTTTTCCCATGCTTGTCATTTTGCTCATTTGTGGTTTTGTCATTTGACCAACGATATAATAAGACTAAAAAATAATTACATTAAAGAGTATGGTAACAGTTTATATGCTTAGATTAGCAGTAGGTAACAGAAAGCTATTTCGATGCAAGAGTTACAGTGAATAAGTAGAGAATCCAGTATATTACCTTGGCCGCTATTCGCTACACAACATGCCAATACTGGCTTAACAATCTAAATATTCTTACTTTGGTTACTTCCCTTAAAAAAACAAGGAAAGTATGAAATTTTTAGCATCCACACTACGTTTATAACGTAAAAGGTGGAAGGTATTATAATCGTTCAGTCTGTGTGTAACCCACTTTCATAGCCCAAACTACAAATGCAACGGAAAAGTGTGATACGTCAAAAAATTCAGCGTATCGAAATTATAATACACATTGAACATTTCAGAAAAGAATTCGAAGTACTTTAATTATTTAAAAAACTGCAACATTTAATGCTCATTTAAAAAGCATACGAAGCCATTTTTATTAGAATTAAATCACCATTGCTATTCACAATCGCTCGAGAAACTTCAATTCTTTCAGACAATAAATTAAAATAAATTTATTTTTGCCACATCAATCAGTTTGAAATGACGTCAAATGTATTTCACTACGAGATTCTTTGTATGTTGATTTTGCTTCGGCAACGGGGCTCTTCTTAGAAGAACGAGGGATTTATTTCTTGGAGATGGTACAATAGACCCCTAGTCGCAGTGCTTGGCTCACACAGAGCCCCCTCCAAAGCTATAAGTCATGTTGATATGAAATATTTTCATTCTATTTAAAAGCGAGGAATATTACATATTTACTCTATGAAATATAAATTAATTTTTGCAAACGATAAGTAATAACTATTGAATTTTCGAAATAAAATAAATGAAACTAGCCAAATTTAGCATGCAAATGTTTAATATAGAATTAATGCTGTGTTTGGCGCCTTTTTACCTGTTAAACACAACTGTTGTGTGGAAGCGCGTTAAGTGACAGATTCTGTTACAAACCTACTTTTTTTTTATTAAGCAGCTAAGGGATAAGCAAATTGACTGCAGTGTAAACTTCCTTTGACTGCATGGGAATAAAATTAAAATGTTAACTGAAAATGTATGTTTAGTGGAAGGGAGGGGCAAATGTTGATGACTTTCTACTAAAACAATTTACTTATATTTCTATAAAAGTTACATGAAAATGTAAAAGTAAAAATGTTTCCCACCCAGGGTTTAAAGTTACTCCCATATCAGGTTTCCACTCAAGATCCATTCCCAAAGCATCATAGTTCTGAAAATACACAAATGTATATGATTTTAATAATGTTCACATTAAATGAATTACAAATATATTGTTCATGGAATGACCTACAAACAGTTTACATATATCAACAAAGACATAAAAGATTGTAGCAAAGTAAGACTTGAACAGGTAGGGAGCTGTGGCTCAGTGGTAAAATACGATACTGCAAACCAATAGTTTGTGGGATCGGGCCAGGGCATAGCCCAAATTTATAATTTCGTTATTCCTTAGTTTGATTTGTTTCTCGTTATTCCTTAATTTATGTAAATTAGTTAATTTCTAGAACCTTCTAGGCTAGAAGGTGCAACGGCTCTATATAAAGGATTGTAACCATCCAGTTTGGTCATTAAAAAGTCTCGAGTTGAGATATAGCTGACTTGTCATTTCTTGAATACAGCCCGTTATACCTGTTAACGTATTTCCCCCTCGTCTATGCGACAATATATTCTGAGTTTCAACATATATGGTCAATCTATTTTAATGCTAACAAACATATTTGCTATGTATTTCTTTTTCTTAAACCACTCATACAAAACAGAAAAGACTAATTGACATTGCCTTCATATTTGAAAATACCTACTTTGGAAATGTCTTCAACAGCTTTCAGTAATTCTACCGGAGTATCTACAAAATGAATATCTGATTTCTTCAAACGCAGTTGCAGGTAATCCTTATCAGAAGCATCTGAAGGAGGAGGTTTTATGTATTCAAATCTAGAAGAGAAAAGTCATATTAAACATAGGATAGTATAAATAAAAGTAAATAGTTTTGTATTTGCCATAGAAAACATTATGTTTGCATATAAAGATAAAAATGGTTGCTTTTAAATCATGACCAGCAGTAAAATGCTTAAACAAAAAACATTTATTCAGCAACTGTTCATCCCAATAATATATACGTATAAAAACCCATCATGTATTTATTTTTTTTTGACTTACCAATTTAACAGATCTTACATTAACAGAACCAGAAAACCGAACCAGCATCTATATATAAAAGGCAAAGTTCTGACTGACTCACTCAAGTATCAACGACCAGCCAAAACTACTGGAGATAGAGCTACCAAAGTTTAGCAAAATATTCTTTTATATTGTAGGCGTCATTTAAGAAGCGATTTTTTGAAATTCGAACCCAAACAGGTGTAAGATGGCAAAACATGAGCCAATTTCTCCATAGGAATAGCATTGTAAGATTGGAATTTATACTTTTTATTTTCAATTTAAAAGAAATTTCAGCGCATTCAGCCTGAACGAAAATGAAATATAAACATGTAAAAGCATGCGAGTTTACTTTGTAAGATTGTTATTTGAAAATCCTTATTTTATTTATTGATTATCTTTTGAAATTGTATACTGGACAAGGCTTTTCTTTGTTTATGAAACTGTCGATTTAATACAGCTATGATATAAAGGCCGATTGACTTTTGGAATTGGCGCCTTTTGGCGAAGTTGAAAATTTAAGGTAGGGTAGCTATACCCATCCAGTTGTATGGGTTAGGGTTAGTTTGAATTATCGTCGAACTAGGGCTTCCCAAGAGGGCTATTGGCCATAGTTAAGTGACGAGTCGATACCCGAGTTGGCACCCAACGCAAATTTTAAGGGCGGGATCGTACGGAGAGTTGGGACTTCGAAGGATATTTAACGTAACTCCCTCCACACAGGGTGTTATTTTCGGCATTTTTTGGCTGTACGCTTTTAGGTCGGCAGCTATTTAGGCGATGCCCAGACCTGAACCTGGGACCTTTCGCATGCAAGGCTAACACCGGGGCCTATGAGAAAGCCCTCTAACTCATGGAAGGGCCTAGGTACAATCGGACAGGGAGAATCAGAATGGGAGGCAACAATTGGTATAAAATAAAAGTTTACATAAAAAATCACTGTTATTAAGGGTCTACCCCTGCAACACCGGGTTTATAAAGCTAGTATATCATAAATTGTAATGCGAAGGTAAGAGACAGCCAACTTTGGAATTCTAGTAGTGCTATGGAGAGAGGCAGTAGTAAAACAGATTTTAGTGAAAGGGGTTACTCATAGAATGCAGTACAATAGATTCCATTTGACAGTTACAGATCCAAACAAAGCAATTTGTCCTAATGAAATGCCTGATTCAAACAATTTTAGAAAAATATTTAAAAATGTAAGATGGTCAATTTTGGAAAGATGTTACAGAACTATTTTTGGGGAAAACAATGTAGGTAGTTTAAATATTTTCAGGTATATTAAATTATCTTATTCTGATAATAAAAAATACTGTTTTAAAATCTCCAATTATTTACAAAAAATTATTTTGTATACTCCGCTTCACATGTTGATGGACCAGTAAATTAGCATTTTTCTAAATAAGTGAATGAAAAGATATGAGCGTTTGGTTACATTCTACATAAATTATGTTGAGTTATCATTGCACTGGAGCACTGCAAGGGCTATTGGAGACGGACGTCATATGTTATAACCACAGTCAAGTGATGAGCCCACACCAACACAACTTTTAAGGAACGACATTGTAAGCAACGTTGAGACATCAGAGCATATTTTAACCTGCACTCCCTCTACACTGAGTATTATTCATCAGACATTTTGCTGCACACACTACTTATAGGTTAGCATTATTTACAAACCCTGTGGCTGACACCTGGTCACATGCAAGAGAAGCGCCCTACCCATTGGGCTTCCTAGCCTCATAAATAGGGTTGAAATAAGTTTAGCATAATCCAATTAATCTAATGTTTGGCAAAATTTGGCTTACTTTGCAATACTACTTGGCACACTTTTCAGGCAATCAGGCCAATGCTCAGGACGTATGTTAAGCAGCACAGCAACATTCATAGCAGTTGGGCTTCATTGATGGACACTAACTTACAATAAGTTCTTTTTGTAAGAATCTGTGTTCAGAAATTAAATCCTGTAAAAGTCAAACATTAGACCATAAAATCACTTCAAATATCAACAATTTGAAGTATAGTGACACAATGACTTGACAAGAAATAGTCAAAAGAAAGTTAGTAGGAGGGTTTTATGCTTTGTACAAAAAAGTTGCCATAATCTATAATATCTTATTTTTGGGGATATAACTTGTCAAATTCAATAGTTAGGTTAAACAGGGATCAATTGGCACAGCCTGGGGGAGGGGATTAGGGAGAAACTCACCCATTCCATAGAGTTTTGCTAAGGGATTTTGAAAAGCCCCATAACCACTGCCCCCCCCCCCCCCCCAAATAAATTCTACCACCCCACAAATGCAATAATTTAAATAGTTAATAGCTTAAATTGCAGGGAGAAACTCACCCATTCCCATAGAGTTTTGCTAAGGGATTTTGAAAAGCCCCATAACCACTGCCCCCCCCCCCCCCAAATAAATTCTACCCCACCCCACAAATGCAATAATTTAAATAGTTAATAGCTTAAATTGCAGGGAGAAACTCACCCATTCCCATAGAGTTTTGCTAAGGGATTTTGAAAAGCCCCATAACCACTGCCCCCCCCCCCCCCAATAAATTCTACCACCCCGCAAATGCAATAATTTAAATAGTTAATAGCTTAAATTGCAGGGAGAAACTATGCAAATAATTTAAACCAATACATTCTACCACCCCCCAAATGCAATAACTGCCCCATAATGCAATAATTTAAATAGCTAATAGCTTAAATTGCAGGGAGAAACTCACCCATTCCCATAGAGTTTTGCTAAGGGATTTTGAAAAGCCCCATAACCACTGCCCCCCCCCCCCCCCCCCCCCCAATAAATTCTACCACCCCACAAATGCAATAATTTAAATAGCTAATAGCTTAAATTGCAGGGAGAAACTCACCCATTCCTATAGAGTTTTGCTAAGGGATTTTGAAAAGCCCCATAACCACTGCCCCCCCCCCCCCCCCCCCAATAAATTCTACCACCCCACAAATGCAATAATTTAAATAGCTAATAGCTTAAATTGCAGGGAGAAACTCAACCATTCCCATAGAGTTTTGCTAAGGGATTTTGAAAAGCCCACAAACCACTGCCCCCCCCCCCCAATAAATTCTACCATCCCACAAATGCAATAATTTAAATAGCTAATAGCTTAAATTGCAGGGAGAAACTCACCCATTCCCATAGAGTTTTGCTAAGGGATTTTGAAAAGCCCATAACCACTCCCCCCCCCCCCAAATAAATTCTACCACCCACAAATGCAATAATTTAAATAGTTAATAGCTTAAATTGCTTTTTAGGCACAAAAACTTACTGTTAAGTGTAAATAATTAGAGTTGTTCATTATGAGAGAGAGAGAGACTTACTAATCAATTTCATAATAATCATAAATAACTAATAAATTAAGCAACAAATCCATTTTTGGTGAAACTTATGTACAGCTTTTGCATTATAAAACAAAAATTTCATAATTGGCCATAAAATAGAGATAGAATTAAGCAAATAAAAATACAAAAATCCACAATTTTATTATAAAAGCAACTTACCAAAGTTAATTCTAACCAAGATTCGTATTCAATACTTCCCTGTTAAAATCAAAAATATCATTCATGACAAATGGTCACTAATTAAAGTATTTCCAAAACAACAAGTGAATAGACACAAATAAAAACTTTAGTACTGGCTTGAGTGGTTAAATGTGATTAAACAAGATTGTGACATAAGTATTTGATTATACTTACTTCAAAAAATTTCTTATGGAAAAGGTAATGCATAGATTTGGCAATTTTAGTATTGTGCAAGTTCGGACAGAATTCTAAAAATAGAATAGAAATCAGGAAACTAAATAGCACACAAAACAAGGTCTACAAAATTTACATATAATAATCATAGATAATAACAAAACAATCTTGTTTGCATAAAATTTATCAATTAGCAACTTTAAACTGCAAATTAATTAAAAATACACCAGAAAATATAAAAGACCCTGTTTTGTTAATTATTTGTGAACAACTCTTAGATAACGAAAATACTTTTTAAGGTTCTGTCTTCAATGGTAAAATATCTCCATACAATTCCAAAGGATAAACTTTTTAAACTTATTTTAACAAAAACTCACTTAGAGTGACCAGCACAAATACAGGGGTCAAAGTGACAAATTAAGAACATATAGGATTTTTTTAAAAAATGTATAGGACAATATAAAACATCAAATAACCGCACATAGTTAATCGGGGTGTCCACGACACATGGACCCTTAACTAGAAGCAATAGAAGAAATATTCTGATTGATAAAACTTGACCTGAACGTTCAAGCTGTTCTTCTGATCACAAAGTTACGGATGCTTGATCAGAAGAAAAAATTCTGCTTGGTCCGACTTGGCGTGAAACTGGAGCTACAAAAGTAACGAGATACTATTCTGATCACGTAGAGCAGAGAACTGTCAATCATTATGAGTCAAAGCGTCGTCATCGGTGGATTTTGTGAAAATTACTGGGCAGCAAAATAAGTGTAGGATTGCACTGGCAGTTGGGTTGGTCGATATTTGAAGTGATCTTAATGTAATTGAATTTTAATTAGAACTTTCATCTTTGTTATTAGAATTTAACATTTAAACTTGTTTTTTATTGAAATTTAAGTTTAGTTTTCATTTATAAGGACCGAGAATGGTGGAGTTGAATATCGTCACACTAGAGCTACACAAGAGCTATTGAGGACGGGCGTCATAATTTAAAGCAATCAATTGAATTTTTTGCTCCAATTATATGGGTTACAGCTCTTCAAAAAGCCAAATTTCCTGCAATTTTCTGAACAAATTTTAGGTTATAAAAGTAGTTGCAAAGGATTGAGGTCATGTGACCTTTGTCAACGCGCTTTTCCTATCGTTACGCAGAAAGGTACACAAATGCAGTAGGTAACAACACAAGATATAAGACGCGGACACTTCCAATTAGCGATATTGTCAGGGAACAGGACATCTCATTACGATCAAGGAAAATAATCCGAAATATAAAAAAATGATGATGATCGCCGTGTTTATTACAAATTTGAACAAAATATAGATTGTATCAATACAGAAATATAGGACAACTGTAATGAGTGTAATGAGGCCCAGTGGCTTAGTGGTAGTGCTTTGCATTGCCACGCCACAGGTCGTGGTATTGAATCCGGGATTGGGCGAGGTTAACCAATCCTTTCACCCCTTAGGTGGGTCAATAAAATGGGGACCAAGCATGCTTGGGAACTAAACACTGGGGGTTCCGCGTCACGCTGACCACCTTACCGGGACATATGCCTAGCACCCCAGAGCCCTAGGTTATGAAAGCTGAAATGGGCATGGCAGGCCTTGGTCCACTAATGGGCTGTTGCATTTGAACAACTGTAAAATACAGGACAGTAAAGGACGTTTTTTCAGATTTCAAAAATATATAGGATTTATAGGACGTCTGCAACCCCTGTAGCCCTTGCCACCAAGTAATTACTTTGTTGCAGACGGTTTAGTAGCGGGCTAGCATGCCAAAGGTTTGTGGATCAAAACTGGCCTTTGCTACTGCATTTGACAAGGCACCATCTAAGGACACACCTTCTGACAACCTTCACTCAACCCACGCGAGATTCAAAGTAGGTATCAAAATTCGAGATTCAAAGCCTCAGGCATCAAAATCCTGAGATTCAAAGCCTCAGGCATTTAAGTAGTAAGTCTCACATCAGGCACCAGCATATACAGGCCTATATTAATCATTCCTCCTCCATCTCATTGGAAGGGTGTAGTGCGGGTATCAGTACAAATACCTAAAAGTATCCCTTGTAACCAAGTAATTACCTTGTCACAGACGGTTCGGTATTGGGCTTGCATGCAAAAAGGTTCATGGATCAAAATCTGGTTGACCCTTACCCTTTCAGTAGTCTATTGGAAGTGGCACTATCTATAGGCACACATCTGACAAGCTTCATGCAACACTTAGATCAAAATCTGAGATTCAAATCAGGCATCAGAATCGGAGATTCAAAGCCTTAGAACCGGAGATTCAAAGCAGGCATCAGAATCTGAGATTCAAAGCAGGCATCAAATCCTGAGATTCAAAGTCAGGCATCAAAATCCTGAGATTCAAAGCCTCAAGCATTTAAGTCTCACATCAGGCACCAGCATAACAGGCCTATATTAATCATTCCTCCTCCATCTCATTGGAAGGGTGTAGTGCGGTTATCAGTACAAATACCTAAAAGTAGCCCTTGTAACCAAGTAATTACCTTGTCGCAGACGGTTCGGTATTGGCTTGCATGCAAAAAGGTTCATGGATCAAAATCTGGTTGACCCTTACCCTTTCAGTAGTCTATTGGAAGTGGCACTATCTATGGGCACACATCTGACAAGCTTCTGCAACATTAACTAAGATTCAAAGCAGGCCGCTAAGTCCTGAGATTCACATAAGCACCAACATCAACACCCTAAATCAATGGTATCTCATCCGACTCACCGAAGGGAGTACTGTGGTGTTCAGCACAAATACTAATAGTAGCCCTGCCTACCCAGCAATTATTTTGTCAAAGTCGGTTCAGTATTGAGCTTGCTCACAAAAGGTTAAGGATCAAAACCGGGCATGTCAGTACCGCTTCACACTTAAAGTTTCTCTATTGGAAATATATACAGACCTTTACCATGCAAGACCCTAAGAAAAAGGTTTCTTACCTGAGAAATTTTGCATATTTATAAAATTTCAGTTATTTGTATACTTACCTATATCAATTTGTAAAGTTCCATATAGGCTGTTAGTTCTTCATAACCCATTTATTATTGAGTATATTTCTTATCTGGTTTAGGTTTTCGGCATTTACAAATCTAGCAACAAAGCAAAACTAATCAATGCATTGATAGGAAATATAAACATTGAAACACATTACATGCAGTTTGAAAAGAATATTTATTTTTCCAATTAAGTAGCAGTTCAAACAATTTTTTATTTTCAGTTTATTGTTACAAAAAAGGTATTTTTTTTTACGATTCTGCAATTGAACACAATTAAATATGTATTACAGCGGGGATAACCTTGTCTCCACACCAAGTCTTCTCTCCGCGTTAATTCAAAGTAAAAAAGTTAATTTTCTAAAATACTCTGCCTGTGTTAAAAATATTTCCAAACATGTTTTTTTCAGGGTGGTTACAAAATCGTAGAAAAAAAGTTCCCTGATATTTCCATGATACTTTTACAAAAAATCCCCTGATTTTACAAGAATCTAAACCTGTTGGAAAAAAATTCCCTGATATTTTGCGAAATTTCAAAAATTCCATGAGAATTCCCTGATATTTCCAGAATTAAAAAGTTCCCTGAGAATTCCCTGATTTTCAGATTTTCCAGGTTCTGTTACCACCCTGTTTTTGTTCTGATAAATGTAGCTGTTAATAAATGACCAAGGAAAATATAAATTAGAGCTGAACTCAAAACAAGAAAAATAGAAAATGATAGGTTAAGAGTAAACTTTTCAAAAACTAGTTACCACCTGATGAATTCTTTAATTTGGCTGTCTCGCTTGAGTTCATCCAAAGTTTTTACAAATTCATACTGGTAGTGACGCACTTTGGCAAGATACTTTTTCACAAACTCTTCGTTTCCCATGAAAAATAATGGGAACACAATCTGGAAATGGGAACACAATCTGGATAGTGCAAAAACACTCGAAATCGAGATCTTTTGAAATACTTTTTAAATAAATGAAGTTTCTCATGCCATTGTCTATTTGGCAACAGTGATTTAAATGACTCAAAATTAAATTTCAATGCTAATTCAATGGGAAATTCGCCGACAGATTATAGATTTATGTCCGTCCGGACGTACAGACAGGCGGACAAAAAGCATGAAAGTTGGGTCTCTGAGGTCAAAGCTTTCTAACAAAAAAAGAATTTTTAAGATCCGATTGATAGAACCGATTTTGGAAGGGGGGTACGGACAGACAGACGGACATCAACCGCATGTCAATACCTACTTTTTCATTTTTTAAATTCTTTCGAATTAAAAAAAAGAAAAGTAGGCTAAAAACAATAATATATAATAAAAATATACTAAAATTAACATTTTATATTATGGTATTAACCAAAAAAAATTTACCTCATTTATATGATATTCGTGCTCCAAATTTAGAGCAGAAACTAAATTATAAGCCTGCAACATAAAGGAAATGTTTTAATAAAGCTAAGATCAACTATGTAATATAGAATTTTTTTGACAGCTAAACCTATCAATTTTAAACTGTAAATTGAGGGGAAATATTTCTATAGACAGCCATTTAATTTTATAAAGTAATATCTCTATGAAGATTTCTGCATTTTAAAAGTGGTGACACTAGTGGTAAAAATTAGTGAAAAAAGTAGTAAAAACTAGTGGTGTGTAAACGCTACACATTTTCCAATTAACACTAAAAAATATAACTTAATGTTATAATATCTTACTTATAATAAAATTTTTTGATTAACTCCTCGATTATAACGCTAAAAATATATGTTTATATGATATCTAAAATGCCATCCTAAAGAAGGACTTCCTTATAGGGAATTGTCACCAAATGATGCATTAAGTCGCCAAATTTGAAATTTATTTCCTGTCTAAAAATTTTAATCACCGGAGAAGGAGAAATTAAACTACTACTAATAGCATATATAGGGTAAAAAATTTATTCAAAATTTTTGTTTTTTTATAACTTTAATAATATGAGTATCAGGGTTCATACTCCATCTATGATAGTGAAATTCAGGAGTTTCTAAGGAGTTTTTCAGGAGTGCAGCGATGTAAATTCAGAAGGTATAGCGAAATAAATTTGAATATGTGTGTTTATTATTGTATTGGTTATTGGTCTAGTGACTTAGACCAAGAATGAAGGAAACAAGGGGTGTAAATGTTGTGGAAAATTTGAGGCTTCGGTTTAAAAGCCAACCCTCTTTTTTGGGGGAAAAATCGCCTTTTTGCGATTTTTTTAATATTCGTGACCTTTGTTTTAATTTCATGACTTTTTGGGCCGGTAGACCCGATAAAGTACGAGAGAAAACCGACTGGGAAAGGAGGAAAATGATTCATGTCGTCAATTTTTTCAGGAGAGAGGGGGATATCAGGAGATGATACACAAATTTCAGGAGTTATAAGGGTCCTTAAAAAATAAAAATGAAATTCAGGAGGCGTACGAACCCTGGATTATATAATACACAATTTAATATTTAACCTACACTTAATATTTAACCTTGTTTATAACGATACTCGTTTTTAGCATCATAAACATCCTGGTCCCTTGAATTACAATATAGCCAGGTTATAACATATTCAGAATAGAAAATTACTTTTTTGAAGTTCCTTGTGGATAGCATATGATGAATTATATTTTTTGCATATTCTTTCTCCTTGGAAAGGTTGAAAATCTCACACAGCTGCTTTATCACAGAGTTGTCATTAAGATCCACAGCAACATCCAAAGCCTTCATTCTAATTCCTTTGGTAATCGGAAAGGAAAGATTATACCTAGAACCAAAAATTTTATAACAGGTTTAAAATACTACTGCAGCAGAATCAAGATTACTCACAAATAAAGAGCCCAAAGGAAGAACCCCTTGATTGCACAGGAATCTTCCTGTAATCAGATCTGCTTGGCGGATGTTGGTGACAGGAAACCTGTTTCTCACTTGCTTTTTCTCTCACGGTACAAGCATGGGGCTCAAGTCTGGGGTGAATCAGAGTTGCCGGGAAAGAAGAACCAAGTAAGAAACCGGTTTCCTTACACCAGTTAAGGTGATGACTCGCTATCGTCGCCAATGAGGCCTGATGCTGACATATTCCTATGCAATGAAGATGTTTTTCCCTTTTACTCTTCAAATAGGTTTAACCAAAAGCTTATGTCATTAAGAGCAACGCAATTAGTACAATAGACCAGTAGTCACAGTGCTTGGCAATGATGGGCCACCCCATTCAAGTCATAAGGGAGAATAAGACCGAACGACCTCAGGTCTCCAAACCAAAGTGCCTCATCAGTGTTAATTCAATGGGGAAAAATTATTTCCTAAGCCCTTTTTCTCTGGCTGTATTGAATATTTTTTCTAATTGTTTTTTATATATGATAAATATAGCTGACTTACAGGGCTCTATAATCAAATTTTTGAAATTGCTTCGAATATTTTGTGGTAAATTATATATCCAGTGGCATCAGTCAGTTCATTAACACAGAATATATTTACTCAGCAAATAACTTTTCATGACCGTTTCACCTTTTCACATCCCCCAATCTTGCACCTAATTGGTCAATTTAACTAGGCAAACTATAACAATCTGAATCAATTTGTCACTTTGTAACTTACTCGAAACCAGCTTGGCGCAACAGTACATTACTGGGCCAAGGCCTGCCGTGCCCATTTCAGCTTTCGTGACCTAGGGCTCTGGGGTGCTAGGCATATGTCCCGGTAAGGTGGTCAGCCTCACGCGGAACCCCCAGTGTTTAGTTCTCAAGCATGCCTGGTACCCATTTTATCAACCCACTAAGGGATGAAAGAATGGGTCAACCTCGCCCAATTCGGGATTCGATCCCCGGACCTGTGGCGTGGCAATGGGAAGCACTACCACTAAGCCACTGGGCCTCTTATATGCAACATACAAAGTTTTATATTTGGCCTATTAGTTACTGTTTGTCTTTGTTGATGTCATGCCTAGTAATTTTTTTAATCGGTCCAAAAAATTAGTAGGCATGACATCCAAGAAAGACAAACAGTAACAGATGTCCCGATGAAATTTTTTCTGAAATTTGGATAATCAGCAGTGCTCCGGATAATTGGAGTTCTATTTTACCACATATAGGATTTTGATGCAATCTCAGGAGGATAAATACATTGAACAATTTAAACAAATATTCAGAAAATATCTAGTTTGCACATGAAACACAAGAGTATTCATGAATGAAACAACATCGATTATTGTCGCAAATAGTTTATTTGTTGGTAAAATTTTAAAATGTTGCTGTGAATCTGAAGTTCGCCTTCTTCAGAAAAATACACAACTCTAACCGTCGACGTCTTAAAGCTGTGAAACTTGATATCTGAAAAAGGGGTGTACAGAGAGAGGGGTGAAACGGATAAACTATCTTCTTAAAACCCACAATAACTTAGTTAATTCATCCAACATGCCAGAATTCTACCAAATTAGGAAAAGCCTCATAGCAACAGATTAACTGTTTCGTTTCTCCCCTCCCATACACAATTCTCTCTCCTTCTACCCCCCTTTTCCAAATATAATTTTTCACAGCTTTGAGCCGTCGACTGTTAATTTGTGTTGTGTATTTTTCTGAAGAAGGAGAGCTTCAGACTTGCAGAAACATGTAAAATGTGTAGCAACAACAAAACTATTTTTTGTGCCAATAATCTACGTTGTTTCCTTTGGGAATACAGTCTTAAATTTAAACAAATAAAGGTTTTTTTTACATTTGGCACCACTCCTTCACGGCCGCGACAATCTTCCCCAGCATCCATGGGTGCTTCTTACGACTAAAACCCTCTCCATACCACATGAGGTCCAGTACCATATACAGTGGGTCACTTTGGTACGACATGGCCGCGAACAGAACATTGGTGAAAACGGCTGGCTCCTTACACTTGGTTGACAGTTCAACAAGAAGGTCTTTGAGAAAAGGGGGGATGTTGGAGGCTTGGGCCTTCTGCGGGTCAACCTTCTGCATGGTTAGGCTGGAATAGGTAAAATAGGTAAATAATTTAAGAAGAACTTCAATATCTGAAGCAATTGCAGAGCTTAGCGGAAGAACCTGAAATTTTTGAAAAGTGACATCTGACATTTTTAAAAAACTTGAGATTTTTGTGTTAATAAACATATTACAAACTTCTTTAACGGTAACAAGTTCCCCCTTTTTCATAAACTTTAAGTTTAGTATATTTTTTAAGGTTTGCAAGTACCGTTTTCAACAGATCTGAGTGCAAACGAAAAACTTTAAAGCTCATTTTCACCTTTTTGTCACTTAGCACGTTCTTCCACTAAGCTCTTCAATTGAGACCTAATCACATGCATATAATCAGAAACTCAGATAATTAAAGTGAATCAGAAAAAAAGTGTATGGTTTAATAAATTACTTAATGTATTGTTGGGCTGCGAGATCTTGTAGTTCTAGTTTTGGTCATCATCAACCAAAACCAAAGACCAAGGTGCCGTTTGGCAGTTTGCATTACAGATTTTCGCCAGCATTTTTTTTTTCAACTTATGTTGGTTTCTTTTAAAAACTATGGTGAATGATAGATATTGGAAGTTTACTGCACTATTCATTCAAAAGATAATTTACATAAATAACAGATGAGTCATAAAATAAAAGTAGATACAGCTAGTAAAAGAGTTCATATGTGACATATAAACTATTATACCCGGCCCATTTGTTACTGTTGGATGTTATGCTGGTTAAATCCTAGTTTGGGTATACATCGACTTTTTCGGAACTTTGGCGACAAAAAAAAGGCTGGCGATAAATAATTCCAATCTGGCAACACAGTTGTTTGACTACGCGGTTTCCGAGTAGCATTGTCAATCATGCGTCGCTACGCGATGTTTTCTCGCTAACAAGTTCGGCAAGTTTAGTTTAGTTTCAATTATCGTCGCACTAGAGCTACACAAGTTCGGCGAGAAATAAAAAGTCGCTGTATACCGAAACTAGAATTAACCGTTATGCTTAGTATGGTTTCACCGGCATTTTCCGCAAAAATAAATAAAAAATGCTAGGCATGACATCCAGCAAACATGAACAGTAACAGATAGGCCAGGTGGAATTTTCTATGAAATTCGGATAATTAGCAATGCTTTGGATAATTGAAGTTCTACTGTACAAAATTAAGGTACTTAACAACTAATTCACACTGCCTGGGTATGAACTTTTGTTTCTATAACCTAATAATTTAGT
This sequence comes from Oedothorax gibbosus, assembly GCA_019343175.1. Lineage (NCBI taxonomy): Eukaryota > Metazoa > Arthropoda > Arachnida > Araneae > Linyphiidae > Oedothorax > Oedothorax gibbosus. The sequence continues at coordinate 21,040,108 of CM033275.1, forward strand.
TCCAAAACATAAATAATATTTTCTACGCACATGAAATTAAACCCTTTTAAAGATGTTAAAAAAAGTTATTAGAGAAAACAGCAATTTAATTTCTCAAAATTTAAAATACCCACCTTTAGCTATCATAAAATAAGAAAAATACGTTTAATATTTATGAAAAGAAATAACACATTTTGATAGTAGTTTGTCCTCTTGACTGTCATCAATTTTTTTTAATACAGTTCGTCACAGCTTTTCCTTTGCATTCAGTTTATTTTTCAGCAATATACACGAACACGAACTTCGGAGTTCGAAATCAGAAAACGTAAACAGAAATAACGAAAACAGGAAACGGAAACGAGTAGAGTAGAAATATTTCATTGCTGCTCCTAAATCGTTATCTACCTTTTTTTGTTACTTTATAAATTCAATAATGTCAAAAGTTAAAACTGGTATTTTTAAGTATTTTGTCATCGAAAATGTGTAAATTGTATTAATAATAATAAATTAGTAAGTAACTTGAGCCACCTCAAATTTTTATAAACCAAATCCTCAATATTAAAATGTACTTAAAGCATATTTAACTCATTTAATAACTCTTTTAAGTGTCTTTTTAAACCCTTAAATGTCAAAATGTATGCCAACTATTATATTAGATTGGCATTAAAAATTTAAATCAGCATGCATCTAGGAAAGGAAGACGATAGGGATTTTTTTTTTATAAATATAAAATTATCCCACATCCCAAGGCTGAAACATTTATTACGTGTTTTCAATTATAAGCTTAGATTCTTCCTCAATAAAACGAAACCAATACTGGGATTTGCTGTCGGGGTTTTGAAACATTAAAAATGTAAAACTACATTCGTCCACAATCAGATCATCATTACGTTTAGTGTTATTACCACACCCCACCCAGCGGGTAGCTCTAGCCGAGCCGTGTGTGACGGAAGCTATGATTGGCTCTGTGTTATGTGAACATAGTCGGTAATTGTTTCTCATCAGGGGGAATGACAATTCTTTTCGGATAACTTCATGCATTTCTTCGTTGTTTATGTCTCTCCGAGAAAACAAGATTCCCCCAAGTGGTTATTCCAGGGTGCCTCCGCAGCGACTCTAGGTCTACAACATGGCGTGCTGCCTCAGCGAAGAGGCCAAGGAGCAAAAAAGAATCAATCAGGAGATTGAAAGGCAATTACGAAAAGACAAGCGAGATGCCAGGAGGGAACTCAAACTTCTGCTCCTGGGTACGAAACATTTTAATTTCTATTTTACACCCCTACCTATATTTACTTGCAGACGATTATTAAATATGACGGCCATGTTGATCGGGTGATTATATTATTATTATTAATGTTATATCAATGCGCGATCTGTGCTCAATTTCATTTTATCCCCCGGTTAACTCTAAATTGAAATAGAAACAATAGTTTCTATTTTATACCTCGACCTATATTTACGTGCAGGCGATTATCAAAATATGACGGCCATGTTGATCGGATGTTTTTATTATTTTTTAATTTATATAATTGCTCTATCCATAGCCCATTTCCGTTTTTCCGGTCATAGTATCCTAATAAATTTCTTTCGTAATTTGTGGCCAAATGATTAATAAGAAGTTTGACGGCCTTGTTGATCGGCTATCATTTTTAATTTATACCGACAATCTTGATCTATTATTTAGGTTATTCATACGATACCAAAAAGATACCACTAGTTCTCATATAAAACATTTCTTTTTATTCATTGGAATATGTTTGTTCGTTTATTTGACTTTTAACCTGCAAATGTTTAATATATTTTCAGCACACCCTAATATATACATAACCCCTTTCATTTCACTGATGAATCATTTTTTAATGCTGTTACAAAACACCTAATAATAAGTTATCCAAACAATCGTATAACTGATAATAAAGTGTACAAATATGCACTTTGTAAAATTTTATTTAAAAAAAAATGCATTTCAGCTAAGTAATAAATCATCCTGCAAAGGATATATCATAAAGTTTATCTCCCTTATCTCTTCTAAAAAAAAGTTGTTGTATCAGCACAAAAACTGAATAATTAATAATTACATAAGAATTTCAGAAAAGATATACTTTTCTTTTGTTTGTAAAGTGCATTAAACATCAGTTAGTTTCAGTTTTGTTTTCATAAGACAGTGCCAATACAGTAGAGTCCCGGTTATCCGAAATTCGGCTTAACCGAAAGGCTCCGAATTTTTGTGTGTGCTAAAATATGAAGTATACGCATAAATAAATACACAAAACATAAATACGTACTTACAAAATTGGATTTATTTCTCAAAATATGCAATAATCTTTTTTTTTACTGCTAAATTTTGGTTTGTTTTAAAGCAACCCTGTCCTACCTTCTTTTAAACAAGAGAACATCTGAAGTACTGGCTTCATTTTGCGCTTCTATGTATCTAAGGGCCTGATCTAAGATTTTTTTAACAAGGCGAACACTCTATGACGTCAAATTTTTCTCTTTGCCAGCGTTTTTCTAGGCGTGAAGTGGATGATTCCCGATTATCTGAAAATTCCTATGGAATCTTGATTAACCGAAAGGGTTCCGGTCCCGTACCTTTCGGATAAGCGGGACTCTACTGTACTTACTTTTGTGGCTTACATAGGGTTTAAACTAACCCATTAAGACTATAATAAAATATTAAAGCACTTTGATAGAAATATAGTAACCTAATGCTTTATAATTTCATTAGAAAAAATAACTAATAAATCGGGGGTTTACTCATATGCAATATCTGGAAAAGTCGGGTACAACTTGAATTATTTAACTAGGTACTAGAATAAACTAAACCAGTATTCTATACAACCTTTTGTTTACATTACACACACTAGTTTCAGCATTCCCTTCTGATGTCTTTAAACTGGTCAAACCAGTATTCTTTACCCCTACCTTCTATGGTGTCAATAAACTCTTTTCAAAGAGTGGATAAGTAATTATTTCTGGCCAGGGCTGGATTTCTAAATAGGCTAAGTAGGCTGTAACCTAGAGCTGCGAATTTTGGAGGGCGGCAAATTTTGAAGCCAATTAAAGCGGCATGAAAAAATGATTTTTATTATTATTAAAATTATTATTATCTACTGTTATAAAGATACTAATATTTTTTAGAAAGAAAACTAATAATTTACATCAATGCGTAAACCGAAAACATATATATAGATCAGTAAAAGTAGGAGTCCCTGTAATTAAATTGTAAATAATCCAAAGTAAAGTGCATCAGTGTTAATCCTATGGAGAGAAAAATATTTTCTCTGCCACATTTCTCCAGCTGTATTGAATATTTTTACAAGTATATTTTTTATGTGATAAATGTAGCTGACTTACAGGTCCCGACCTTCCCACTTTTTTAAATTGGTTTGAATATTTTTAAAAAATTTCAAAAAGTAATTTTACACAAAATATTCAAAGCAATTTCAAAAAGTGGGAACATAGAGACCTGTAAGTTATCTTCATTTATTATTTAAAAAAATCTGTTTGTAAAAATATTCAATACAGCCGGAGAAATGTGGCAGAGAAAATAGTTTTTTCCCCTTGGATTAACACTGAGGCACTTGAGTTTGGAGACCCGCTATTTTAATATACTAATTTAATTTTTCTACTTTATTATGTTATACCATGTAAGTATATTATTTTAGTATTTTCTTGAAATTTAATAACTGTCCATTAGGAATCAATCACTACAATAAACTGGGAAAATCAGATTTAATTTCTCACTCAGAATCGTAAAATATTGCTATTCGTCCCTGAATATCTGCTTGCTTTTTACAAGTGGACAAAGAAAATAGGATATATTTTTATTAGTCAATTTTCGATCCGATGAAATATTCATAAATTTCAATAAAAAGTTAGCAGGATTTTGATCAGATTAGGACTTAAGAATGCAGATTAGCCACAATTAAAACTGGACATTTCTACTTCCAAGTATAGTTCATGCCTTTGCACGCAATGCATACACTGTTCCAGTAAGCCTCACCCCAAGCATGAGCTGTTACTACAGTAAAACCTCTAAGAACGACCATCCTCTTGTTCCCTAATAAATTGGTCGTAAATGGAGGTTGGTCGCTCCTAGAGTACACAAAGTGAATTATCTAGAAAGTTGAAATCATTTTACAAAGTATTATTAACCATTAAAAAATTACACAAAAATCTATTTATCATTACATTTATTTATTAATTCGCAAATACATATACACAAAATTATACTAACTTTTGAACAAACTGTAGTACACATGTAATAAATATTACACTAACTTTTTTTCAACAACCTAGTATGTACCAATTAAACCTTTTTAAAGTAAGAAGAAATTTCTGACTGTTTCATTTTTTTTTATTTTTCGCAAACCACCTTTTTCTATTTTTCGCAAACCACCTCTTTTTCTAATTTATAAAAAAATTTACACGTCTTGGAAAAAGATAATTTTTCATAAAATGGGATTTGAAACCGGTCGTTTGGGGAATGATATCTGGTCTCTCCCAGAGTGGCTTTTAACATTGTACACATAGGGAGGAAATTCGGTGCCTTGAAAAATTGGTCGTAAGTCGAGGTGGTCGTTTAATGGAGGTGGTCGGTCGTAGAGTTTTTACAGTATCTGTATGTGCAATGAGGGTATGGTGACCAAGTATGCATCTGCCAATTTTAAAAGCATTCTCTTTGGTGTATATTTCGGTTACAAATAGGTTTCAGTTATATTTAAAAAAATAACTTCTACTTTGTGCATGTCACACAAGGTAAACAATGTCGATTATTGGCATAAATAGTTTATTAGTGCAAATTTACATGCTTCTTTGGGATCAAGACGCCTACCTTTATCAGAATGGCAATGAGTTCTCCCCAATTTGGAAAAGCCTCATAGCAACAGAATAACGTTTTGTTTCGCCCACATACTATCTCTCTTCCCTCTTCACCCTTTCCAGATATCATGGTTCAGAACTTCGCATTATCTACTGTTAGTTGTGTTGTGTGTCATTCCGATGAAGGTGGGTGTCTTAATATCACAAAAATATGTAAATTTGCACTAATAAACTATTTGCGCCATTCTACGTTGTTTACTTCATGAATCTCCTTGTAGGTTTCTGTTGTCATACCTTTCAAACAAAAAACAAGTGTGTTTGTTACAGAATCTGTCATTTTAACCGCTTCCACACAACATCGGGCTCAACAGGAAACACTATTTATGCACGTCAGAAAGAAATTCACCAAACAGGGCCTTTAGCTAGTTCTAATTCAAACTTTTAAACATCAAAATTAACTATTTTCATTATCTTTCAAAAATTCAGTTATTATTTATCGTTTTCTAAATTAATTTACTGTTAAAAAAATAAATAATAAGTAAATTCAATGCTTTAAAAATAAAAATAAAACTGCATGTTTTTTATGCAAAGTTGGAATTGTTCCTTATGCATCTTAGTTCATTATATATGTAATGAACCATCAAAGTAACTCTATTGTGATATGACATCAATCCAAATTGAAATATGAATAAATTTCTGTGTTGCAGGCACTGGGGAGTCCGGCAAGAGCACTTTCATCAAACAGATGCGCATCATCCACGGCTCCGGCTACTCGGAAGAGGACAAGAAGGGCTTCATCAAGCTGGTCTACCAGAATGTGTTCATGGCCATGCAGAGCATGATCAAGGCCATGGACATGCTCAAGATACCATACAAGGACATGCGCAATGTTGTAAGTGGGATTGCATTCTTTTCAAGCTGTGTTTATTTGTACATCCAGAATCTTAGCCAGGTTGTTTTCACTCAGCAGTAGGGATAACCACAATAGTTAGGGAATACAAGACAACCTAAGAAAGAGCGTTCATGCGTCTTTGATGGTTACCCGGGTCTACGGCAGTGCAGTTTCACATGTTTTCACCAAAAAAATTCTAACAAAATTGAAGTTTTCTGAAATCATTCCAGCATTATTTCCTATTTCCCTTGGGGATTACTCGCCTTTCCTGGGTCTCACCCACCAATTATGGCACATATAAACGGGGCCTTAGTGGTTCTTGAACTGTAACTAATACCATATTGCAATTGCAGTGTGATCCACTTTAACTGTATTTGTAACACTTTAACTGTATTTCTCACTTCTCATGCAGAACATGTTACAGGTGTTTCGCTGTACCTAATTAAGCACTCATCCATCTTATAAATAGCTACTTTTATGGTTTAATGTATTTTAATGGTAAGTTTTTAATCAAGTTTGAACTTAAACAGCACTGCGCATCAGGGCCGGATTTAAAGATTTGCCGCTTGTAGGCCACGATCAATTTTTCGCCAGATATAGTTTTCTTTACTTTTTTTTTTTACATTAGAATCATCTATGTACCTTTACTCTAAATCGAAATAATAAGCGAAATAATTTTTTAAACCGTTCTACTATTTTTCTTACAACTTCCAAATTCAGGGGGAAAGAGTGCAATTGCCCTCGCACCTACCATGTTCAACTAAATATTAGTACGTTTACGATTTACGTGTTTAAATTATTAGTTTTCTTTCTTAAAAATATTAGTATCTATACAATAATTTTTTATGCTGAATGCCTCTTAATTTCGTAAATTTGCCGCCCAAACTTTTCTGCTAAGCCTATTAAAATCGCCCTGCGTGCATAATAGACCTGCACAGCCCAGTAATTTATGCTGTGCACACAGGCCATATTTTAGTGCAGTTTAAGTCGAACGGTAAATAATTAGTGCCCTGTATGTAACATTAGATGCATTCACTGCAACATGCAGTAATTTATGCTATGCACACAGTGGCCATAATTTATAGTGCCAAGTTTAAGCGAACAGGTAAAAATGTAGTCGCCCCTGTATTGTAACCATTAGATGCATTTCACTTGCAACAGCTCCAGTAATTTATGCTGTGCACACAGTGCCCATAATTTATAGTGCCAAGTTTAAGTCGAACAGGTAAATAATGTAGTCGCCCCTGTATTGTAACCATTAGATGCATTTCACTTGCAACAGTTGCAGTAACTTATGCTGTACATACAGTGTCCCATGGTTTATGATATCTCATGGTACAGTAGGCTCCCTCTTAACTAGACACCGTTTAACCGGACAAACTTTTTTATCCTTAAAGTGTAACAAATTCCTGAAATACTGTGCGTTTTGTTTCTGATTCTCATGTGATGCTGATTAAAAGAATAGTGGACGAATGCAGCAAGTAGCCAAACTTCTAGGCTTCAATAAAAAAAGACTAAATTTTTTTTAATTTGCTTTTTTTTTTCACTTTTCCTTGTACATTGCTGATATACTTTGAAAATAGCCACTTTGTCCTAAACTTGTTTAATTACATCTAAGTGTATATCCCATATTTAGTTATATAGATTATCAAGTTTACAATTGCAATGTTGCAATTAGCGAAGTTTCACTACTTTCCTAAGTTAAATCTACTGTTAATGCAAGCACAATATTAGTGTGATCTGATTATGCTGTTTCTACTCACATTACATAGCAACTGAAACTTGAGTCGATGCCCAAAATTAGTGTCCAATATTAGTACCCAAACTCCTACTCTGTGCTGATTTAGATACACGTAATGTCTCTTTAGGATCATGCTGAGATAGTCCGGCTAGTCGACTATGAAATGGTCACAACGTTTGAAGCTCCGTATGTGGTAGCCATCAAATCCCTATGGGCTGATTCAGGCATCCAGGAATGCTATGACCGCAGGAGGGAATATCAGTTGACCGATTCAGCTAAATAGTAAGTGGATTGGTTTCTAATTTTTGTAGAATTCTGGTGCATTCTTAACCCCTTCAGTGAAGGAGTTAAGAAGCTTCACTCCCATGCTTAATTTCTTGAGTGAGCCGTCCAAATAGCCCTTGTGTACCTCTATAGTCTGTCTATTTACTATGCGAGCCTCGAAAATACTTTCCTCCCCCATCCCTTCGTCTGGTTTTCTAGGAAACGGGGGGAGCATCACTTTTCTAAACCTAACGCGTTTGAGGTTCTGTTGTGAGGTTAACAATTCGAACAGTTCAAACCCAACTAGAGTGGGGAAAAAACGGAAACCGTGACGCTCACGTCGTTTCGAAGAAAACCACATGCAAAGATGGGGGAGGAAAAAGCTTTCGAGGCTCGCATTCTAGATAGACCTACTATAGTGCAATGATAATTCAATTCGACAACTCTTAGTAAGAACTTATATACCAAGCTGTTGCTGCAGCTGTTTACTGTAGAGTGAGTGACATACAGTGTACATGGTTATTGGCGAATGTGTACACCATCAATGCAAAGGTTATTGGATTATTGTTGTTTTGCAAATTATGATTGGAAGTACAAACATCTTAACTTGATCATAACCAGGTGGTTTTGCAAAGGTGAAGGTCAATTACATTCAGTATTGTTAGATATAGTTTTCTTAACGTGTTTCAATTAACTTTATGTTGTACTAAACACTTTAACTTACAGATTCTGGAAGGTCAATAGCTTTTGTTTTGAAATTTTAAAAATATATTATCCATTTAGTAATATAGGTTCTAGAAATATGTTACTTATTTAACTTAAAAAACTATGTGTTTATATTTTAACCTAGAAAACCTTACAGATTTATCGGAATTTACCGTCTTGAATTTTTAAATATGTCACAAATCAACAAGTAAATCTCTGCGTGTGCGTTCCAACACTGGTATCAAATTTGTACAACTTCGTTGGATCTAATAATAATATACGGTGAGAACAGGACGTTGTTGATTACCTTAACTTATTCAAATACCTCTATACTTTCCAGCTACCTTACCGATCTTGATCGGTTGTCTGGTCCCAACTACCTGCCGACTCAGCAAGACATTCTTCTGCGTGTGCGGGTTCCAACAACTGGCATCATAGAGTATCCCTTCGACTTGGACTCTATCATATTCCGGTGAGAACAGACTTTCTTATGTCTATTATAATTAATTTAATTGCTTTCCAAAGTAGTAGTGAAGTAGGATCAAAATTGTCTAATATGGCTATGGGGACATCAATGACCTTCGAAGAGTGAAGAATTTTCAAATCAAATTTTTTTCTGGGAGATAGTTCTACATCAGTGTAACGAGTATTTGTAGTTTTGATAACTGTCAAGAAAGATTTCTCTCTTGAAAAATTTATTGGTTGAAATGTTTTTGTTAGTTTATATTGCTTTGATGGCTTGTAATGAAACTAATGACACTTGTTTTGGGAAGTCAGTGTATAAGTCCCCCCTCCCCATTTTTAAACTAAATATCCTTCCGAAATCGTTAACCAGTTTATTAGTCGAGGTTGGAAATGAGGCAAGAAAAATCACCCCCATACCAGAGCCTTTTGAAGAAAATAAGAATGAAATGCAAATGGGTTTATAGCAATTCAGAATCAGTTCATGTCTGATGGTGAATTTTGGTTTTGTAAGCAAAATTTCAACCCGGGCAAAAAAAAACAGGATTCGGCTATGGATGTCCTTGGCATATTCACCTTTATTTTGATGACCTAGGATGGAGAAGCTAAGTAGATGCTAGGTTTGATTTTTGCGGCGCAAATTTTGTCCAAATATTCCCGGTTATACTCAAGTACCTAGATAGTTAAATTGAAGATTGTAGTTGCAAAACTCACATTCTCCAAAGTATAATTAAGTTATAGAGTCTGTTCCGTTGGTGACTATTGTGTGAAGTTTGTTAATTCAATTGGACACAGTCGCCAATGAATGGGATGGACTCGTATCTTAGTTATATTTTGGGGATTGTGAGTTTTGCAACTACACTCTTAAAATGAAATATTTTAAAAGTTACATTCTGACAAATTAGAAAATATGATCCTGAGATTTATTTATTGTGAGCTTTGCATTTTAGGAATCAGGATTATAAAATCATGTTTGCAAAATAACAGATGCAGTATGTCAAAATATTTGAATAAGGTTAATGTAGTATTTGAAAGAAATTTAACAACTAAATTTACAGTAAGAATACCTTTTTTATACTGCTGGTGAATATCAGTTATAACAACACAATAATGAACTATTTGCTCTGTTTTAGCATGGTGGACGTAGGAGGGCAGAGGTCTGAGCGAAGAAAATGGATTCACTGCTTCGAAAATGTCACTTCCATCTTCTTCCTTGTTGCTTTGAGCGAATATGACCAGATCCTCTTTGAGTCTGATAATGAGGTAAGGCAGTTTTTTTTTTTTGTTTCAGTTTTTACCAGTACTCAAGAGTTTAGGTTCAATGCTTCACTTAGGAATTACTCAGCCTTACGGAAAAAAAGATTGTTGTTACCATAGATATTATAGTTAAAATATTAGATTGGTAGATCATGTGACCTCCAATGCTAACGGCGGGACGCGCATGGAGGCCAAATAAGGGGGCAAAATGGCCAGTGTTGCTGCCAGTTTAAGGAGAAAAATACTATGAAAAAATACCATCTAATTCTAAAATTACAAAAAAATATCGTAAAAATACTAGCTGCATTTTGGAATCTTTTGAGTGACTTTAAATCCTTTTCTAGTATTATTTTTTTTGTAATTTTAGAATTAGATGGTATTTTTTCGTAGTATTTTTCTCCTTAAAGTGGCAGCAACACTGGCCATTTTGCCCTCTTATTTTGGTCTCCATGCGCGTCCCTTCGGTAGCATTGGAGGTCACGTGATCTGCCAATCTAATACTTTGACAGTAGTCAGACGAGTTTCAAAAGGTTGTTGACTCTCAGAAAGTCAATCCTAGTCTGAGGGTTTTATGTTATATCATGCTTATCGAGTCCAAGACCTTGTGTGGGGCACCTGAGCAACAGTGACCTCTTTAGAAAAGATTCATACAGCAATTAGAGATAATGTACGATTTACTGTGGTCATTTTAACAACGCGAGTGTAAGGCATGGCCTTCTGTATAGGGCATGTCCACAGGCAGAGGAAGAGTTCTTTTCATGTTCTCAATGAATGTGACAGATACTCTGCATAAAGATATGAATATTTTCCATTCTATTGTATCAATGCTTGGTCACTTGGCATACCCATCACGTAAATGCTGATGTATATGTCAGCAATCAGCCTTCTTAAGGCATTGCAGTGCTTGGTCTGATTACAAGCCAAGCACTGCCCTGGCTGGGCCATTGTTCTAATGGGCCACCCCATTCAAGTCTTTCATTAATGAAGGCTGACAAGAAAATTTGCCTGGCGAAAATGAGCTTTCTGTTAAAATTTATCTAAATAAACAAAATGCAAGACAAATGAAGGTGTTAATGGTATTCACAAAATCGTCGTTAATGTGTTATGTCATGTTGAATTTGTCAAATTAAGTACAGAACGGTGAGTAATAGGCCAGTCCTCGGTTCTTACATCTGTATGTTTAAATCCCTTTTCTGACATTGATATTCATGCTTAGAGCTATTCAGAATTGGTTTTAAATGTAGGTCTTTGTCTAGTTAGCCCTTGTAGAGTAAAAATATTGTAGTTAAGTATTATTGAATTTTTGTTTGGGTTCACATCATTTTAATAGTTCTACTTAAATATATTTTTGTATCCTTGGAGTACAACAGTGAAGGAAAAGCAAATATAATATTGGTAGAAAACATGACTTCAATTTTGCTCAATATCGTCTCATTGGACAACCTTTTTGTCAAATGAACCAAATCAGCCTGTTTATTGAATCGAAATGTAGCATCACAGATGATATTCAATTTAATTCTTCCATATTTGTGTTTCAGAATCGAATGGAGGAAAGCAAAGCACTATTTAAAACAATTATCACATATCCCTGGTTCCAAAACTCCTCTGTAATCCTGTTTCTTAACAAAAAGGATCTACTTGAAGAAAAGATAATGTACTCGCACTTAGTGGACTACTTTCCTGAATACGACGGTCAGTTCTCCTTTTGCATTCTTATTGAATTAAAAAAATTAAATTGTTAAGAATCAATCCTTTATTTTATAAGTTTGTCAAGTTTGAGTATTTTAAAAAGCACCGAATTTTATCTACAGTCCCTGGACAAATTATTAGACACACTGCAAGATTTCATGCAGGGTGGTAACAGAACCTGGAAATCAGGGAATTCTCGAGGAACTTTTTAATTTTGGAAATATCAGGGAATTCTCAGGGAATTTTTCAAATTTTCGCTAAATATCAGGAATTTTTTCCATTTTGGATTATTTAAACAGTAGGTTTAGGTTGTTCTTGCGATCACTATACTAGCGGACACTTCTTTATCAAAAGAAAATATTCTGGTTGGTCCGATTAGCCTGAACCAGAGCTACGAAAGTAAACTCGACTCTCTTCCTATCATGCAGAGGCAAAAAAAGGTCAATTTTTATCAAACGCCAAATATGCTCCAAAGTCCCAACGCTGTGTACGATGTTGCCCTTAATGGTTGCGTTGGGTGCTACTCGGGTGTCGGCTCGTCACTTGACTGTGGTTCTAAATTACGACGCCCGTTTCCAATAGCTCTCGTGAAGGTCTAGTATGACAATAATTCAAACTAAACTAAAAAGTAATTGTAGTATCAGGGAATTTTTTATGAAAGCATCAGGGAACTTTTTTTTAAGGATTTTGTTTATCAATCAATGATGAACAAAATGAAAATACCTTTAGAAGGACATTTGTGTTCCTAAACTTAAGCTATTGAATGGAAAATACTATCTGCTATACATATATCGACATATTTTTTAATGATATGGCATTATTTGGTATGTTTTCATCATTACTAAAAAAAATACAGTGTGTCTAATAATTTGTCCAGGGATTGTATTTTCAATAATTTTTTTTACAAATAACACTTTTATGCAGCATTATATCTATACAGTTCAAACCCTACTATATTCTTGATGGGAAGATAAGTCGGTAAGGTGATTGCCTTGCATGCAAAGGGTCCCCGGTCCGACCAGGGTATTGCCAAGATAACTGCCGACCTATAACGTTCTGTACTGGCAAAAAGTCTGACGAATAAGAGGGAGTGCATATTAAATATGCACCAAAGTCCCGACACTGTACGATGTTGCCTAAAAATTGTGTTGGGTGGCTAGTCAGGATTTTTTTTAAAAAAGCTGTTAAACAAAGCTGTGATTTCAAGAATTTCTTTCATTTGCCAAATGTTGCCCTATTTTGAAATTGTATTAGCAATTTAGTAAATGTATGAAAAGTTTGATATATCCAAGAGATGGCTATTTATGGGCTATGGCAGAGTATAATTGTAATATGAGAAGAACTTCGAATCCAAATTTTGTTTTTGCTGTTTATTTCATACTGTAAACATGAATTAAAAAGTGCAAGAATATCTTATCTGTGATTTATTGATTGCAGGACCAAAGAAAGATGCCATTCATGCTCGCGAATTTATACTGAAGATGTTTGTTGACTTGAATCCAGATAGTGGATCCAAGTCAATTATCTATTCACATTTTACTTGTGCTACTGGTAAATATCTCAATATTCTTCTACTTTCACCATCAAAATAAACTTTTTTTAATAAATCAAAACTTGATCATTTCATTTTAAATAATTGCCTATGTGTTGAGTATCAATTATCTGGATATTTATTTCATCTGCGAAAGTTGAATGGGTTACCTAAGGTGTTATTTCTTTCTAGGTGTTGTTATATTTTTAATATTTAAAACAGAATTGTTTTTGAGATGACTCTATAAATGTTAATTTTTTTTTAATTAGATTTAATTCTTAAATATGTATGCCTTTCAAGAGTATGAAAAGATTTAAATTCTAAGATTAGTCCTAAATTTTTAAAAAATAAAATTAATTATTGTGACACTGTTTAAATAGTGAATATAACAACACTCTTTAAACAAAGAGTGTTGTGAAAATTAGTGATTGCTAACTTCCCTCTCACCCATTGAAAAATTTCCAAATTTTAACAAAATGACCTAAAAATTAAGTTTAACTTTTGTGCTCAGAAAGTAAGCTAAATACTACTCCAATCTCTTTTTAAACTAGATTTTATGATGTAATCAACATCTAGCATTTAGAAAGAAATTGTAACTTAGGATTTTGGCTAACTTTGCCCTTTAAATGATATGCATGTATAACCATATTATTTTTACTTTAAAAACCTCCAAAAAGACCCTAAATTTGAGAGTGTGAACCCTGTTAATTGCACAGTTATTTGACCTTTCTATTAATTCCTTTCAGATACTGAGAACATCAGATTCGTCTTTGCTGCAGTCAAGGACACCATATTACAGCTCAACTTAAAGGAGTACAACTTGGTGTAGGACCTTTTTGAATTCCATTCTCGTAAATCGGTGGCTTACAAAACGAACGTCTCTACCGTACCCCTTGAGCACATGAGGGGTACATTCAGAGACTTCTTTGTGATGTTTAGAACGTGCGTTAAAAAAATTGGGGAAAAAAGCTTACCATTATATTCAGCCGGTTCTTTTTTCCTTTTAAAAAAAAAGGCATTAACATCTTTTGTGTTGTTGGAGAACATTGCGACACATGCACACTTCTGTTTTCCACGACATTTACAAACACACTGCACAGTATTTTCTAGTAAAAATGTCGTAAGCGAGCGAAGATAATGATAATAATAAAACCGATTGATTTTTTATTCCGTTGGCTACGTACAACAGCACAGTATTTTCTACCAATGCAAAAGGGGTTTAAAAATAAAATAATTGATTACTAACAAGATTTTTCCGGCGGTATACTCAGCAAAGCACTGCATGATATTTCTATGAAACGCACCCAAGCGATATCTCTGGGTGGTAACACATGATTGTTAGCATCGGAACTTTTTACTCTTTCACACAGTCATTGAGTGTATATTCTTTCACATTTCTACTCTATAATTCAAGTGTGAACGCTCCTTGGCATGAGAAGAGAGGTGCCAAAAGCTCGGACATAGCAAGCCCCCCCCCCCCCCCCCCCCCTATGTGATTGTGCGTGCAAGAGTGTATGTGTATATATGTATGTGTCTGCAAAATACAGAAAGTGTGACATCACAAGAGTAGGGGCCAATGAACAGACATGAGAAGGCACTGACTGTGGAGTGTAAAAGGAGCCTGCATATGTACATATTTAATTAAGAAGTTTCGCCAAAGAGGTGTCGTATTGTGCAAAGTGTTTCTTTTTTCGAATTATTGCATGAGATTCTCTTCTACACTTGTTCAGTTCAGCATTGTGTGTTTAGCTGTGTTGAGCTGGATTCATACTGGTGAATTTTTTTTTACAAGTAACCAATGAAATGGCTCCTTTCGGGATACTTCAACTACTGATAAAATGGCTCATTTCAATGCAGCAGCCAATTAGGGAGTGTGTTGGTTGCATTTCAACCAATAGAATGCTTTCTATTAGTTCATGTACCAATCAAAGATGTTCTTTCAGTTCAACTTCTAATTAGAAGGTTTCAGAACTATAAGATAAGTCTGTTTATTAAGTATAATAAAATACTTTATGCAGTACAACAACCAAATCAAATTTAATATTGTTCTACATTCAACAAGTAAGTTTTCTTAAGTAGAGGCCATGATACATTCTACCATTTTAAACCAGAGATGGCTGCCTCTCTCTAGGAAACCAATAACATGATTGCCACCATAACTACAACCAATAAGGTTTCTTTTGTTAACTCAACAACCAATGAGACAGTTTTGGTTCAATGCAACAACTAGTACAGACACCAATCGAATTGTTTCTGTCAAAGCAAGAATAAAGATTTGTCAGTTCAACAACCGATAAGACCATTTCTACCGGTGTATTGACCAGTAAGAAAGCTCTTCATAGTTAATTGCCACAGCAATGACCTATCAGAAGGCAGTGCGAATTCAGCTTCTACTGTATGAAGCTGGGTGCGGACAGTTTTATTACTTTATTATTCAGATTAATACTGCTTTTTGAGCTTTTAATTGTTTCATTGAATTGAGTGTTTAGCCATTGGACAAGTCACAGGCCCAATTACTTTTTGACTAGTCACTGTTTGTAAATATTTTCTATTCTAGTGTGTTTGCCTGATGAGCTTGTTTTTCCTGATCTATATGATGGTATTATTTTTTATTTGTGCCAACCTAGGGGGGAATTTGAAGGGAGCAGGGTTATTTGATCGTGTCGGAAGTTAACTCAGCAAAATTCTGTACACAATTCTTCAACATTTTGTACTATTCTTTAACCCTACCTAAGCACAGGCCAACTTTGATAAAGAATGAATCACCCCTGTTCTATACTCCTTCCAATCACAATGCAAGCTTCAAAAGCTCTTTCTCCCCTACCCCCTGGTGTGGTTTTCCAGGAAATGGTGTGAGTGTCCACTGTTCTAAACCTCCCTGGTTTGAAGCTTCGTACCGAGCCCAAACCCAAGTTTGATAACAAAAATAGTGGTATTCCCTTTATTTCTTGGAAAACCATATGATGGAGTAGAGGAAGAAATAGTTTTCGAAGCTTGCATTGGGATTTAGAAGGAATATAGTGTTAGTAATATTGCATGGTGCGCAGAAAAGTGATGCATTTCCCATGTTAACTTAATGTTATAGTCTGTCTATTTACTATGCGAACCTCGAAAAGACTTTCTTCCCCCATCCCTTCACTTGGTTTTCTAGGAAACGGGGGGGAGCGTCACTTTTCTAAACCTAACGCGTTTGAGGTTCAGTTGTGAGGTCAACAATCCGAACGGTTCAAACCCAAGTAGGGTGGGGGGAAAACATGCTCACGCCGTTTCGAATAAAACCACATGCGGGGATGGGGGAGGAAAATGCTTTCGAGTCTCGCATTCTAGATAGACAAGGTATAGCTGTGGTCAAACCTTGTTAAAATGAATCCTAAAGTACCTACAAAACAAAATCACTGTAAACCTAATTTAATTTATCTAAAGGATTCAAAAGCGTAAGGAACGTAATTTAATTCGAATTAACAGTAATTTGTTTCAAACAGTGTTCGCGTTCATTTAAAGGAGGTTTGACTGTACATCACTTTTCCTATGCGCAGTGTAATAATAAAGCAATAATACTGTTCCACTCACCTTTCTCCATATCACAAACTTGATATTTTAAAAACAAATACTTCAAATAAAAAGGAAGTATCAGCCTATAAAATACCGAGATATTTTCATGTTTTGGCTTAAAAGTTTAGTTCTGTAGTTCATAGTGTACTGTTTTTTACTTCCTATATTAGGTTTCTTTAATTGTCCAGCATATAGCATATGATACAACCAGGGTGGAGGATAAATTAATATAAAATTGTGTCAGATATCTTTTATTTTTAGTTGGCCTGTGTTTTTAAAAGATTATGGAATTCTTTCAAATTGATTATAATTTTTTATAAGTGTTTTGTCAGCTTAAAGTTATTAGTTTCTTCTTATTATTATCTTAGAACAACTAGGGAAAAAATCCTTTTTTAAAACATCTATCCTTTTTCAGTTTACCTTATGTTAGTGATTAATGTTGATTTAAAATATCTGAAGTATCTTGTTGAAAAACTTGCACTGTCCAAAGTGTTTACTAAAATGTAGGGTCCAGCCCGTTCCTTGGCCACTTTTGACTGTCGTAAATTCAATGGGAATGTTTCAGATGATGTAACACTTTTGTTTTCATTTTTCCGTGTCCTGCCATTTCATTGGTTTCGGTTTCATTCTCAAAATGACCGTTGTGCATGAAAAGAAACTTTTCTTTATGCAAGCTTTCTTTAACAAATGATTTGAACAACCAACAGTACAGCAAGAAGTTTTTCATTTTAAAAATTTAATAAGTAAAATATTCTTAGAAAACTAATTTTTTGAATACCAAAACCAAAATAATTATTAAAAAAAAATGAAAACAAGAGCGCTGGAGCAGTTGCCATTCACGACGTGAAAAAAAACCCATTTAACAAAGTTACCGATGAATGGACTGAACCCTATGTATATTAGTTATTCTTAAGAGAATGTGAGTTTTGCAACTAGTCCCTTCATAAAGATTTGCTTCGTATCATAGCTCTTTATTTATAATTTCCTTTTTCAATGAATACCTGTGATTTCCTTGCATTTATCAGTTTTCGTGTAGTAATTTCACATTTTTAATTGATTATTGAAAAACTAAATTTTCTGATTTTCTCTTGTACTGACAGCACTGATTTTCTTTTAGAAAAGCTTTTCTTTTAAATATGATGTGGCACAAAAATTACTTCAAATAGAATTCATGTTTATTTTTATAGCATGCCTTAATATCTTGTGTAAAATAAATTTTGTTAGTATAATTCAAACTCGAATGTGATTTTATATTGCAAATATGTTTCATGTCTCACACAATTTTGTTTTAAAAGATGACTGGATCTATACCTGTGCTGTTGTTTGATAAATGAAACATTAATTTCTCTTATGTGCTTTTTGCCTTTAATGCATTTTTATGGGCTCTTTTTAAATTTATTCTATGTGTCTACTTTAAATGCTCTTTTTTTTCATTCTTATTAATGGCATAGATATTATTTTATTAAATTGTAATTGGGAAACACTTGTCAAAATGTAATTTGGTATCACGGTTACCTGAAAAGATGAAGTAAAATACTATAGAACATGTTAGGCTATTGAAAGGGTTGAAATTCTACTGAGGTTGAGATGCATTGATATTTTGTTAAATTTAGAGTTTAACTTTTAAACAAGTAGGTTTGTTACAGAATCTGTCACTTAAACCGCTTTCACACAACATTTGTGCTCAACAGGAAATAAACTATTTATAAACCTCAGAAAGAAATTTGCCAAATAGGGCCTTTAGCTGGTTCTAATTTAAACTTTTAGATGCCAAAATTAACTATTTTGATTAATCTTCTTTCTCATATTTAATAATTAATCTTTATCGTTTGCTAAATTTGTGGGAAGTTCGCAGAAAAATGACGTAAATTTGTTTAATAAATATCTTTGAGTCACCACAATTTCCCATTACATTTCCTTCAAAAATTCAGTCATTTATCGTTTGTCACATTAATTTACAGTTCGAAAATACATAATTAGTAAAATTGATGCTTAAAAAATAAAAGCAAAACGTTGCATATTTTTTAGGCCAAGTTAAAATTCTCTATGCATTTTTCTTTATACATATATAATGAACCATCAAAAGAACTCTATTGTGATATTACAAAATCCAAACTAAATTATATCTCATAAATATTCTTTCGAGAGTTTTCTTACGTTTGAAGAAATTGCAACAGTGAAAATATTGAATAAAAATGGAATTTGCATGTTATTTCAATGTAGATTAAATGTTTAGTTATTTAATTTTTAAATAAACTTCTAATTTTAAAAATTTGGGATGTATCCCAGCCTGAATTTTTGCTTTTAAAATGATGTATCGCACTTGTTTGTGAGACTTACCGTTTGTTCTGTGAAAGGGGGTGACAGACGGACTGAACGATTATAAAACCTTCCACTTTCTTTTTACGTTATAAACGTAGTGTGGAAGCTAAAACTAATACCAGAAAACAAATTTTGTTCTAGAAATCTTTACTGCCCTAATTTTTATGCTCTTATTTTTAATTCTTATTTGTTGACATAAACTTGCATTTTATGTATTATTGCTTTTAATCAGTTAGTTATAACTTTATTGGTATGATACAATTTGACTCAGAATAATGATTTTTTTTGTGTGTGTGGTAACGCTGTTGAAAGTGTAACAGAAATTCAGAAGCATAGATAAATATATCTAATGTCACCCATAGACGACAATGCCTTTAAATCTGCCACTGTAATGGTTTTATAATAAATGTGGCTTAAAGGACCAAAAATACTGCCAATTTTAGACTTCAAGGCTAGGCTTACGTTTGAGTCTGTAGCATGTCAGTTGTCAATTCTTAACATTTTTTAAAACAAAGATTTTAGTACAAAAACTGCAAGTTAATTTAACTAGACTTTTAACTATTTAACAACCAAAATTAACTTTAAAGCAAATATCTATTAAAATTTTCAGATAATACTTTTCTTTGAAATAAAATAGAAGGCTGACGCTGACGTTATGTTCATATATAATTACGAGCAGTTAAAAATCTTGCCTAGCTGAAAATGGAATTCGTTATTTTAGCATTAATTCAACCTTATAAGTAATTAAGATATAATTTAAACTTTTAATTGCTCAAAATCAAAATGTATAAATTATATTGTATTAAAATCTTTTGTATTGTTGTATTTTCAAGATTTAGTAATTGTCACTAAATTTGTGTCTTTATTTTAAGTGAGTCTTCGTGATAGTTTCACAAATCTATGCAAATAGGGTTTCAATATGAAATTTTAGTTATGCTCAAACGTATCTTTTTCCCCTTTGTGCCATTAAAGTAGAATTAAAGCAAAAATTTAAAATTAAATAAAATCGTTTTTTGCTTACTACTTTAGTACCACAAACCAAAATGTATATTATCTATACTTAATTCTTTGTTCTAACTCTTGTAAAAAAAAAATTGTGTAAATATTTTTTTTTCTGTTTAATCCTTTTCTGTTTCGTGAACTGTTGTACATTTCTTGCATTTCTTTTCACTTTGATGTGTATATATACAGAAAAGTCAAATTGTATTTGTAGCGAACTTTTTTTGTGAAATTATTTCATTGGTGCTTGCTTTCGTTAGCTCCTCAGGTTGTAGTCCAAGAGCCCCTTGACCTATGTTATTTTCTCACTAATGATATGTATTGGATTAGAAAGTGTTTTCATGTACTTTTAGTGTATATGCATACCCGCTTGAGTGGACCAACGGCCAATTTACAGGTACCAGGTGCAAAAGACTGCGTACGATGTCGCACTTAACGGTTGCGTTGGGTGCCTATTTAGGTGTCGGCTCGTCACTTGACTGTGGTTCTAAAAAATATGACGCCCGTCGCCAATAGCCCTCGTGTAGCTCTAGTGCGACGATAATTCAAACCTAACCTAACCAGGTGCAAAAGGTAGATAAAATATTGGTTAACTAATCTAATTTTCTCAGCGCTGATTTTTACGTATGTTTTAGAAAATATTGTTAAAAGTTAATAATCAATACTGCCAGACACCATCTTACAAAAAGTGTTTAAATCTGAGTAACATCTATAAAAATCAAGACTGAGATTATAACTTAAGTTTAATTTTTTGGGGAGGAGGGACCTTTAAAGCATCCGGCAAAAGTTTTGGCCAACGGGAAGTGTTTGGCAATATTGATTAACTTTTTACAATATTTTCTAAGACATACGTAAAAATCAGCACTGAAAAAAAAGAGAAGTTAACATATTTTACCTACCTTTTGCACCCGGTACCTGTAAATTGGCCGTTGGTCCACTCAAGCGGGTATGCATATACACTAAAAGTACATGAAAACTCTTTCTAATCCAATACATATCATTAGTGAGAAAATAACATAGGTCAAGGGGCCCTGGGCTCTTGCTCTATTGATTTAAATAACAAAGGACGTATAAAAGAACTGTTTGTTATTCTTTTAAATTAAGGAGAGTGATCTTTTGCCAACTTCTATCTTTCACACTTTTTTAAAAACTTTTTTTACGTGTTTAGAAACTGCCATATGTTATTTAGTTTTCTTTTAGAATTTAAACTAATTAGACATTGTTGTTTCTGTTAAGCTTCTCGGTGAATATGTTACACTCAAATATAAGAGAATAGCCAAAAAGATAATTTGTAGACATTTTTTTAATGATAAACCAGTAAACCACTGAAAAGGCCTTTTAAAACTAAAATTTACAGTTATCCGAAATGTTAAAAAAATCATTAAATTATTATTATTCAAAATTTTCTATGTGCACTGTGGTCGTTTCAGTTTTACCACAATGCTTATTATAAACACCACAAGGCATAGTTGGTTTCTTTTTATCTTTGAGCTATATAAGAGTGTAACAAATGCACAATTGTAAAAGGTGTGATGTACAAAATGGAAGTCAACAATTTGAGAGACATGTACCTTAATCAAACCTTGTTAATCAGTTTCAGTTGATTATATATTCATTATATCATAGAGGTTGTTAAACCTTATGAATAATGTACCAAACAAAAATATCAATAAATATATGTAACTTGATTATGAACCAGTTCATTCATTCTAACCACCAACACATATATAAGTTTATTCCTTTGTGTCTGTCAAAACTTGTTAATTTTTTTTTTCAGAGCAGGCTAAAACACTTTTAATCTTAATTTCAAATCAAATATGTATTTAAAAAATTGTCCTAAATTGATTATAGATTTTGCCGCAAACTGAAGCACAATTAATATAATGTCTGTATAACTATTTACATTTAATGTTTTGCATATAAAGGTAATTTACTATTTAAACCTTGTTTCAAAACTTTTGTTGAATGTTGAATTGCTAGATTTAAATTGAAATTAGGATATAGGATTTTTTTTCGATCCCTAGTAATATTATTATGCAATATTTATTAATAGTAGTTATTATAAAATGGTTATATTTAAATAGTTTGAAACTTTTGTCCATAAGAAAATTAAAGTTTGGTATTTTACTCTATTACTAGCAGTTGGAGGTCATGCATTTTTTCTAAAGTTATTATGGAAAGGATGTTCCACTTATGATTCATTAAAAAAATAGATTTTGATCTTCTTTGTAGATGGTCACTTATTTAAGGATGACATTTGAGACCACTTAAACTTTTAACCTTTTAGGTTTAGTTTAATGTTATAACACTTCTTTTTCTTCTTGGGTCTGTATTTGTTTGAGCTCAGGCGTTGTCGTCGACCTACAACAGGCCCAGCGAGATTCAATCCAAAAAAAATTTCTAATTTTACTAATATCCAATAACTATCGAGATTCTTCTTGAGAAAAAACCACATGATCTAGTAAAGCATTCCACTCCTTGACAACTATTGTAAAAATGTTTTCTTACTGGAGGGAGGGCCTGATTAAATAAATATTGTCCTTTTGACTACATAAGGTTCTTGGTTTGAATGAGGTACATGACTCCTGCCATTCTAAAAATGGCTGATAAAACATACAGCAGTGTCTTTTTAAGGTTGTGTTGGTTGTATGCTGAGATATTGACCTCGTCACCTAGGGTATCTCCCTATACCTTGAAAACGTCAAATTTTGACAATTTTCACAATTTTATTTTACTGCTTTAAAGAGAAGCCCTGTTACTTACGTTTAAAACACTGTTGAGATTTTTACTCTACTTAATCAAAAGTTATGGATATTTCAAAAAAAGCGTAGCCCACTGTGTATTTCTGAAACCCGTAACTTTAAACGCGTTTTCTAAAGAATGGTAATTTTCAACGACAATGTTTTTTTTTAAACCTGATATCTCAAAAACTACTTGATATAATGTTAACCAAATTTTTATAGCATGTTTATTATAAGTTCAAGTGTGTTTTGAAATAAGATCTAAGTAAAATAACTGATAGAATTTATTTTATGGACTTTTTAATATTAAAATTTCTTTTTTTTTTGGTAAAAATTTCTATAAACATGACTTTGATACTATATGTAATTCCTAAAAAATTAGGAATATTGCTTAAATCTCATTTCAAAACATGTAAGAAGGTCCAAAAAATGACTGCCTAATATTTAAGGAACAAATGAATTATTTTTTTGACTTTTGACGCTTAGCGTAGGTCGTATATTTAAGGCTAATTTCTTCAAAATTTGCATTTAAATGTTTTTTTTTTGTCAAATAAAGTATTAAAAAATTAGACCTCTCAAGGTAGGGAGCTACTTAAACCACGATTAAAGAATTTCATAAGGTTGTAGCCAAATCCTTCTGTGCATCTGCCGTGCAACGTTATTCCAAACGATTCCCGTTTAAAGTATTTGGGAGTTTTATCGTGACATATTTTTTATCGTTCTGGTTAGAGAATATGCAATTATTTTGTTATAAATGCTTCTATGGTTTAATGAGAGAGGACTGAATGACCTTTTGAACTTTTAATTCTAAAGTAAACGGTATATAACAATGCACACCCTAGCAAATGACTCTCATCGACAAGTGCTACTCTTGCTAAACTACTGCCTATGAATTGTTTTATGTTGTTTTTATTATACTGGAACTTTTGGGTGCTGCACAACAAATGAATGCTGATTGATGTCTGGAGATCTTAGAACACTTTGTGTTTTAATGGATGCTTAAAATATGCAAAGCTGAATGTTAATTTTATTAAAATTTAATTGAAATGCCTCACATTTTATAACGGTAGTGTTACTTTTTAAAGATATTTATCAGCTTTAAGTAAAAACCTATTTATCGACCAAGAGAACAGAAATTTGTCATTTAAATTCTCTGGCCATCAATGATTGATCCTTGATTTTGGACAAATGCAATCAATGTAAGTTAATGTAAAGTAGTGTTTCATAAGAATCAAGTACAAATTACTATTCCTTCCTTTATTAATACATACAATACATTCATTATTAGTTTTTTAAAAAAATAATCTGTTAATTCTATTTAGAAATTGTAATTTAAAGTTTTTTTAACCTTATTTATATACTTAAACTATCCATTTAAATGTATGTAAGACAGTAAATTTAGGTAGTTATGTTTGTCTGTCTTTGATTACACTAAAATATATTTATTTGTTTCCATTAAAAAATTAAATTATTTGTAATGCGTCACCTATTGTGGCATCATTGTTGTATGTTATAAAGATTATGCTTTATTATAGCTTATCTTGTTTTTATTGCTTTGATTTGTTATAAATATATTTGCTTTCAACGATTTTAAAGGTGTTTTTCCGCGGGAACTCCTGATTATAATGGGTCCTAATGCATTTACATTTTTGCACTTTAATTTGCTATAAAAAAATATGTATTTTATGCTCTGAAGTCTAAAAAGTAACTACAGATTTGCAATCTTGGTTGCATTTTGTCTTTGTGTTGCTGCTATATAGGAAGCTTAAGGTTTGCAAAAAAAATCCCAGAGTTCCCGCGTTTCTGAATTCATGATGTGTTTATTAAATTTGGAATGACGATATTTCATCCTTCTGATGAAAATATTCATTCTTAGAAACAAATTTCACTTTTTAGTAGTCAAAATAAAAAAAATAAGAAAAACGTTGCTGTGTCAATAACCATAAAAAGAATAATCGGGGGAATAGATAGGACATTTATACTGTTTTCTAGCATCTTTTACAATGCATGTCTATTAACATGGTGTTTTACTAAATGTAATATGTTATATAAGATATAGATGCCTATCACATTTTTAAATATTTATATAAAATTAAATATTGTTTTCTGAGAATGCCGTTTTTGCTAAGTATATACTAATTTGTTTTTCATACTTTACGTAACATATATGTAGATTAAGGCAAAGTATCATTTAGGTATATAGAACAGACTATATGAATAGAGTTATGTATTATCGAAAATGGTTAATAAATTCTAATATTTGTTTAGAAATTATTTGTCATTGCTTACAATACCAGCAAATTTTTTTAAGAAAGTTATATATGTCAAATTGTTTGAAAGCATGTACTAATGCATGTTGTGATTCTATCTCTGTGAAAGATAAAGGAAATTTTAGTAACAGTTAGAGTGATAAAAAAAATTAACATGCATGTATTATCTATGAGCAGTCACTACTTATGTTAGAGACTGACTTTAAAAAAACAAAAATTCAAAACATGATTGTTAGTTGATTTTAGCTTCCACACTAACATAAAAAGTGGAAGGTATTATTATCGTTCAGTCTGTCTGTCCGTCACCCACTTTCATAGCCCAAACTACAAATGCTACGGACAAGTGTGATACGTCAAAAAATTCTGCGCATCGAAATTAGAATACATTGAAAAATTCAGAAAAGAATTCGAAGTACTTCAATTATTAAAAAAAAAACTTCAAAATTTAATGCTCATTTAAAAAGCACAGGAAGCCATTTTTATTAGAATTTAATCACCATTGCCATTCGCAACAATCGCTCGAGAAGCTTTAATTCTTTTAGACAATAAATTTAAAAAAAATTATTTTTGCGACATCGATCAGTTTGAAATGAAGTCAAATATATTTCACTACGAGATTCTTTGTACGTTGATATGAAATGTTTTAATTCTATTTAAAAGCGATGAATATTACATATTTATTCTTTGAAATATAAATTAATTTTTGCAAACGATAAGTAATAATTATTGAATTTTCGAAATAAAATAAATGAAACTAGCCAAATTTAGCATGTAAATGTTTAATATAGAATATCAATGCTGTGTTTGTCACCTTTTTACCTGTTAAACACAACTTTTGTGTGGAAGCGGGTTAAGTGACAGATTCTGTTACAAACCTACTTGTTATATTTCAGTTTTAATTGATGTATTCTCTCATTTGTGTGACTTTATCATAAGTATAGAAACCTTACTTATAAAGTTTATACTTGAAAAAAAAATCAAATTGAAGATGTTTAGAAAAATTCTTAATATTATATCTATATCTTACGTACCAATAAAACTTGTATACTTTTGGAGAAATAAAGCAGTGCTCTTACATGAATACCTTCCCTTTTTTTTTTCAAACCACATTTTAAGGTAATAAGTCCTATATTAAAGGTATAGATCCGAATAGTCTTGTGCATGGTGTTGTAAAGCTATTTCGAGTTCTATTCTTTATAAATATTATTTAAAGTTCATTTATATCAAAAGGTTGATAAAAAATACTGTAGCTCTTTTAGTTAAATTTCTCGACACGAATACTTTCCAATTTTTTTTACATAAGGATTAAGAAGGTAAGGTTAACGAGGGGAAGAGCTTATCCTGAAATCAAAACCCTAAATTCTCCCTAGTGTTTGTCTATAGGAAAAAAATATACTAGTTTTATCTACTTACCGCCAAAGAGTTCTATAGTAGGGTAGAGACTGAACCTGGCAACAGCAACATGGATTAACACGGAGACAATATATGGTGGCATGTGGGGTCCGATGGTCGAGTGGTTTGGATCGCAGGCCATAACGCTAGCAGTCCGCGTGCTCAGGGCCGTAAGTTATAGGGGGGAGGGGGGGGGAGCCTCCCCCCCCCCCAATAATTTTACAAAGGGCGCCGTTAGGCGCCCAAAAAGGCGCCATCTTTAACTTTTTTAACAGTTCACTTTTTAAACAATTATTTTTCAATAATACGTAATTGTATAATTATTTTATTTTCTAATTTCCCCTCAATAATTTTTAAAGCGCTATTTTAGCCCAAAATGGCACCATGTGAATGGCGCCCTCTCTAAGATTTCATAATAAACAACAGAATCTTAAACTGGTATGAAGAACATACTGGTATTTTCAAAAAATAACGGAAATCTTTCACTCCAATTATTCTTTCCTCCCCCCCCCCCTCCCATGAGATGGAGATCCAAACACTTATACTAGTTAAAAACTATCTTCGAAACACAATATTGAATTAAACAAGAAGTTCATAAAGAACTAAAATAGCCTACTTCCTGTTACTTAAATACTTACTGAAGTTCTAATCGGGAAAAAAAACTAGGTTCCTAAAGTAAATATCATCAACAGCCGTTTCTACACTAGATTTATACACATTAGAAAAAAAATCGAAACACAGCACCCAGCTATAATTTAAACTTCTAAAAGCCAAAATCAACTATTTTCCTTAATATTCTTTCGCAAATTAATTAAATATTATTTATCATCTGCTCGTGATTTATTTGTAGTTCGAAGAATAATTAAATATTTATTAATAACAAAAGTAATGAAACTACTCCGAACTGCATTAAAAAATAAGAAATGTAAATTAAAACTAAGCATAATTGCATGCAAAAGTATGCCTTGCCGCTTTCTTGGTAGATAATTAATGAATAATCAAAGAATCGAATTGTGCTACACTTTATGACGTCTTTCCAAACTGATTCATGAAAATATTATTTTGCTTCAAATATGTTTAAATAAATAAAGTTTCTCATGCCATTGTTGATTTGGCAACAGTGATTTAAATGACTCAAAATTGAATTTCAATGTTAATTCAATGGGAAATTCGCCGAAAGATAGTAGATTTATATCCGTCCAGACGTACAGACAGACGGACAAAAAGTATAATAGTTGGGTATCTGAGGTCATAGCTTTCTAACAAAAAAAGAATTTTTAAGATCCGAGGGATAGAACCGATTTTGGAAGAGGGATACGGACAGACGGACAGACAGACAGACGGAAAGACAGACAGACATACGAACAGACAGACAGATGGACATCAACCGCATTTCAATACCTACAGTGATTTAAATGACTCAAAATTGAATTTCAATGCTAATTCAACGGGAAATTCGCCGACAGATAGTAGATTTATGTCCGTCCGGACGTACAGACAGACGGACAAAAAGTATGAAAGTTGGGTATCTGAGGTCATAGCTTTCTAACAAAAAAAGAATTTTTAAGATCCGATGATTAGAACCGATTTTGGAAGGGGGGTACAGACAGACAGACAGACAAACGGACAGACAGGCGGACAGACAGGCGGACAGACATACGAACAGACAGACATACGAACAGACAGACAGATGGACAGACAGACAGTTGGACATCAACCGCATTTCAATACCTACAGTGATTTAAATGACTCAAAATTGAATTTCAATGCTAATTCAATGGGAAATTCGCCGACAGATAGTAGATTTATGTCCGTCCGGACGTACAGACAGACGGACAAAAAGTATGAAAGTTGGGTATCTGAGGTTATAGCTTTCTAACAAAAAAAGAATTTTTAAGATCCGATGATTAGAAACCGATTTTGGAAGGGGGGTACGGACGGACAGACGGACAGACAGACAGACGGACAGACGGACATCGACCGCATGTCAATACCTACTTTTTCATTTTTTTAATTCTTTCGAATTAAAAAAAGAAAAGTAGGCTAAAAAATATATATATGTTGGTATTTCCCTAAGTATGAAATTACCTAACAGTTTTCCCTCTTTGCTCTTTGACAGGCTTGCAAGCTTCGATTCAGGCTGTAAAAATGGGTAGTTTAACTATCAGTTGCACTCAGTGGCTCCGGAACCAGTATGGCAGTTGCCATACCAGCTTTTGCAGTGGGGCCGGATTGGTATGGCAGCTGCAATACCAACTTTTGCACAGATTATATGTTATGTTTTTCTTCATTCCACAGAATCAAACCCAAAAGTGACCGTGTAAAAAAATACAACAAAAAACAATCTAGCTTGCAAATCTAGCTTGCAACCCCACAACCACACCACACCGAGAAGATAACACGTTTACCCATTCCCCTTGGGGGTCTGCAGTAATGGGCTAATGTCCCATGTTCGGGGAAATTTTTAGTATCGCTTTTCACTATCTGAAATAGGGACACGGCTAAGAAATTCGGACAAAAGGAAGCAATAAAAAAGGCTCGTTACTGTACTCGGGGTTGTAAATTGTATAGCGACTCTGGTAATGTTGTGTTTTTACTTGGAAATGGTCATCCCTGGACCTTTTCGACAGTGACTGATACGTCTTTGTGCAATCTCAGCTCTTTCAGTAAACACTTAAAAAGTTTCCTCTTGTTGTGTTCAAGTTGTTATTAGCCTACTTTTCTTTTTTTAATTCGAAAGAATTAAAAAAATGAAAAAGTAGGTATTGACATGCGGTCGATGTCCGTCTGTCCGTCTGTCTGTCTGTCTGATGTCTGTCCGTCTGTCCGTCTGTCCGTCCGTACCCCCTTCCAAAATCGGTTCTAATCATCGGATCTTAAAAATTCTTTTTTTGTTAGAAAGCTATAACCTCAGATACCCAACTTTCATACTTTTTGTCCGTCTGTCTGTACGTCCGGACGGAAATAAATCTACTATCTGTCGGCGAATTTCCCATTGAATTAGCATGAAATTCAATTTTGAGTCATTTAAATCACTGTAGGTATTGAAATGCGGTTGATGTCCAACTGTCTGTCTGTCCATCTGTCTGTCTGTTCGTATGTCTGTGTGTTCGTATGTCTGTCCGTCTGTCTGTCCGTTTGTCTGTCTGTCTGTACCCCCCTTCCAAAATCGGTTCTAATCATCGGATCTTAAAAATTCTTTTTTTGTTAGAAAGCTATGACCTCAGATACCCAACTTTCATACTTTTTGTCCGTCTGTCTGTACGTCCGGACGGACATAAATCTACTATCTGTCGGCGAATTTCCCATTGAATTAGCATTGAAATTCAATTTTGAGTCATTTAAATCACTGTAGGTATTGAAATGCGGTTGATGTCCATTTGTCTGTCTGTCCCATCTGTCTGTCTGTTCGTATGTCTGTTCGTATGTCTGTCCGCCTGTCTGTCCGTTTGTCTGTCGGTCTGTACCCCCTTCCAAAATCGGTTCTAATCATCGGATCTTAAAAATTCTTTTTTGTTAGAAAGCATGACCTCAGATACCCAACTTTCATACTTTTTGTCCGTCTGTCTGTACGTCCCGGACGGACATAAATTTACTATCTGTCGGCGAATTTCCCATTGAATTAGCATTGAATTCAATTTTGAGTCATTTAAATCACTGTTGCCAAATCAACAATGGCATGAGAAACTTTATTTAAACATATTTGAAGCAAAATAATAATTTCATGAATCAGTTGGAATGACGTCATAAAATGTAGAACAATTTGATTCTTTGATTATTCATTAATTATCTACCAAGAAAGCGACAAGGCATACTTTTGCATGCAATTATGCTTAGTTTTAATTTACATTTCTTGTTTTTTAATGCAGTTCGGAGTAGTTTCATTACTTTGTAACTAATAAATATTTATTCTTCGAACTACAAATAAATCACGAGCAGATGATAAATAATATTTAATTAATTTGCGAACGAATATTAAGGAAAATAGTTGATTTTGGCTTTTAGAAGTTTAAATTATAGCTGGGTGCTGTGTTTCGATTTTTTTTCTAATGTGTGTAAATCTAGTGTAGAAAACGGCTGTTGATGATATTTACTTTAGGAACCTAGTTTTTTTCCCGATTAGAACTTCAGTAAGTATTTAAGTAACAGGAAAGTAGGCTATTTTAGTTCTTTATGAACTTCTTGTTTTTCTTCGTTCTTTCTATAATTCTATGCTGACCAATTCTTCTGTTTAAAGGTAACTAATGATTGTTTATTGTTGTCATAATCGTTTTTTGAAACTATTTTAACTGGATAATTGTTAATGTGACCAGATGTCCCGATTTTGGCGGGACAATCCCGCTTTCTGTCTCACTGTCCCGAAGACAAAATGTTCCGCCTAAACGTCCCGATTTGATGTTATTGCCCCGCTAAGTACTGAAAAACAGAATTTATAAATCAAATACTTTAATGAAATTCTAACGGTATTTCATGCTTATCTTTTTAATAAAATATTTTTTCTGTAGACATCATTTATAAGTTAGAAGTATAATAATAATACACACTTAAGAAATTTGAGAAGCTCTGTATTATTATATTGATTACTCGGTATAATTGAACTATTTTTTAGTTAATTTCAGTCTTTAGTTGTTTAGTATAAGCAAAATATTTTGTTTATATTTGCTGAAATTTGAGGAAATTAGCTAAAAAAAAAACTTCAGTATCGAAAATATTGTATGCATGTTATGTCAAAAATGCAAATTTTTGCAAAGTACTATTTAATTAACTTCTACAAGGTCCATTTAATTATAAAGCCAATAATTTGTAGGTGTAAATTTACCATAACTAATTCGGTGTTGATATTTTCAAATTAGGTTAATTCACTTT
This sequence comes from Oedothorax gibbosus, assembly GCA_019343175.1. Taxonomy (NCBI): domain Eukaryota; kingdom Metazoa; phylum Arthropoda; class Arachnida; order Araneae; family Linyphiidae; genus Oedothorax; species Oedothorax gibbosus. Next base: position 21,071,591 of record CM033275.1, read on the forward strand.
GAACCAATTTACACATTAATTGTTAAACAATTAAATTCATTCAAGTCATTAATAATTATTTAATTTTTAATTAAAAATTATTTCATTAGTAATTTATTAATGATGTAAATAGTAATTAATAATTGTTTCATTATTAATTAAAAGTGGTTTAATTAGTAATTAATAGAAATTTATAACTTTGATTAGAAAGTTAAATTCATTCATAAGTACTAATTAATGTAATTAGCCGTTAATAATGATTCATAACTGACGAGGCTCCAAAAAAATTTGAGAGGGCGCCAAAATGTGGTCCTCCCCCCCCCCCCCCCCCCCATAAAATGTCCAAGTTACGGCCCTGCGCGTGCTGTAACAGGTGCGGGTGCCTGGGTGTACTTCCTGGCCTGGGTGTACTTCCTTTCTCAGTATCAAAATTATAAATTAACTAGCACTTTTGCCTCTCTATTCGGGCTCCGTAGTGAGCCATGGCTTCCGATGGCAGCTCGGTACGAGTTGTTCCTCTACCCTACTAATCTATAGAACTCTTTGTTTACCGCTCTTCTAAAGCGAAATCCTAGCCAGAAAATGTTATACAACTGTCCCGATTCCGTTAAAAAATGTAGTACAATCTTTAATTGTATTTGACAGCAATAGAGAGAAAGTGACTAATATAACAAGTCCTTATGTAACTCCTTTGTGTAGCTCTAAAACAACGTTTTTCAATCAGACTAAAAAATCGACGTCATATAAAGAAAGTTTATAAATATAAAGTGTAAATCAGCTTGTTTCGGGTGACATATAATTCGAGCTTTCACTTCTGCATTTCTTTCGATTGGTGACCCTTTTCCCACGTAAAAATTGATTCACACATCAGAACTCGAAAAAAAATTCAATCCGCAATGATTTCGGTTGAAATATTTCAATTTTCAATCGGGAATAGAAGTGTCAAGTGAAGTGAAGTTCATATTCAACACCAGAAACGTAAACAACTTCGAATCAAAACATTTTTATTTTTAACTTAAATTTTTTTTAGTATTATATTGAAATACATCATCAACGTTGAACATTTTTGTGTCCAAAATCATTTGGATTTGGAAAAAAGACGTTTGGACCTGTAAATTACAAACGCAAAAATGAACGAAAACGATGAATCCACCGAATCGGATGAGAACAAACCTCAAATTAGCAACTTCTGCGAAATATGCCAGCATAAGTTTTTGAACGAATACAACTTCATGAAACACATGTGGAGGCACGGAGACGGTGATCGAAAGCTTTATCCACTTTTGGACACATGGCCGAAGCATTTCCTTTGCTATGTTTGCAAAAGTACTTTCGCTCAAGAATCGGCACTGCGAGTGCATCTTCTATCTCATAATAATGAAGCATTTAATTGTGATTTGTGTGGGGCGGGGTTCGGCACCGTGACTTCTTTGCTAGAGCACTCTCTTATGGAGCATAAAGAAGACGAGAAGCCGATTGATGTTTTGATAGGACTGAATGAAGAAGCTGAAGAACATAATATACGCATTGTTAATGCTAGATCAGTTCGTGAGGACATTCCTGAACAAAGTGCTGATGAAAACATGGAAATCTGTATCACGGATGCAAGGTCTATTGGCAATGATCCATCAGAATCGAGCTCACACAAACGTACTAGAACCTTAAGAGGACTATCTGCGAAAATTATCGATAAAAAAGCAGTTAAAGTTTCAAACATAAGAACAGTTAAGGCTTTAAGTATAAAGCATGCCAAAACTTTAAAGGCCCAATCCCTTAAAATTTCAAGAGCAAGTAATTCCATGTCGCTCAGTTTGGAAGACGTTCTAAAACCCTGCTTTGTAAATTTGGGGTCAAAATGCACCACAGATTCAAATGTTCGATCCTTTCGACTTTCAAAGGTCACCAATGTAGTGTCACCCGGTTTGAAAGATTTTCTAAAGCCCTGCTTTGTGAATTTGGGCCCTAAGAAGTATGGTTGCGATGTATGCTATAAGACGTTCTTGACGCAGGACAACTATGAATTGCATTTGGCCATACACGATTTATCAAAACTGGATGATCTGCCCATAGGGAGATGGAGAAAAATCCTTCCTAAACCATCGGAAGGAAATACAAAAAAGGCACCTGATTATTTAATAAAACCAAAAACCCCTAGAACATGGAAATGTTTATTTTGCAATAATGTGTATAAAAGCAAAGACTCTCTCCAATATCATGTCAAAACCCATTATGGAAAAGCTGGTGTTAGACGGTTATATTCTAATTGGATGAACCATAAAAAGCCAGAATTACTGAAACTCGTGGCTGAGGCGAAATTGAATGCTGCTAAAAGTATGGAACTTGAAAAGTCGAAGGAAATAACTAAACCTAGTCCCACCAAACCTGAGCAGCTGAAGCCCTTCACTTGTTTGATCTGTGGCACAGGTTTTCTCAAAGAAGATACACTTCGAATGCATAGCCTAACGCACAACAAACTCAAAAAATTTACCTGCACGATTTGCTCTAAAGAGTTTAGTACCATCACGTTACTTCAGAGGCATTACCTGCTAGACCATGAAGAAGTTGAATACACCCATTCATCTTCAGACTCGTTGAATAAAACTTTTGACCAATACAGGGGGAAAATTGCCATTCACAAACCTCCTGAGACAAATTCAATGACTGAAGGAAGCAACCATACTGTTAGTCTTTTGGGAGATGTCACAATACAGAAGAATCAAACAACAGAAGATAACTGCACTGGTAGTCAATGTGAGGATGCCACAAAAGAAAATAAATTGCCTAAAGATAACAGTACTAGGGGTTGTGATGTCACAAAAGCAAACACTGAAAAGACTGGTGATCTAAGTAAGGATGTCACAAAACAAGGAGATAAAACAGCAGAAGGTACTGACATGGCTGAGGATTCATATTCAGTTGACGATAATGATGTTGACGATCCTTCATACCAGACGACTGATAGTTCCGAAGATGACATTAGCTTTTCACACAAAAAAGGTAAAAATGCATACAGTAGAGAGAAAAGAATGAGGACTAGAAAATCCACCCTCAGAACAGCAATTCCAGAAAGTGTGGAAAGTTCCAGTGAATGCAGTAAATGCAATCTATGCAATAGGATTTTCTGGCGAAAAGAAGGTCTTCGGACACACAAACTCAGAGTACACAACAAGAGGGCAGTACAATACTTTGATTGTCATTTATGCAGTAGCTCTTTTAAGCTAGAAAAATCCCTTCGTTTACACCAACTGACGCACAGCGATGTGAACACATTTATATGCTTCACATGCTTGGCTGAATTCAATAGCATTCCGCTTTTACAGAAGCATTGCCTGATGGTACACAAGAGTGATATAAAAGATTTTACGATTTCAAGCGATAAAAAGAAAGCTGTTTTTAGAATTGAAGAGTCTCATAAAGGAAGGCCAAGTAATGAAAAGGTCGAGACTGCGGATAACATCACCATTGAATATGAAACAGCAGAAACCGCTTCCTGTCCTCTCAATAAAAGTCCAGGTAGTGAAGCCTCTAATCCTCATGATGATAATCTTGTGTCTTTTCAAGGGAAAGTATCAAATACAGACCATGATTACTTCCCAAACCCGGTAGTTGCTGAAATAACTTGTACTCCTGAAATAGACAACATGACAAGGCACTCTGCTGAAGATGCAGAAGAAACAAACAATTGCAGAGAAAGCAGTGCTATGCACAATAAAGGTAATGCAGAAGCGGAGGATAGTGGTATCGAGCTTGCAGAACATCAGAAACAGCATCACAATCAAGAGAGTGATCTTAAGATACGTCAGGAACAACATGTCAATCGAGTAGTTGACCCCTCTTTAGAACCACAATTTGGCTGTAGTACCTGTAACAAGCGCTTCTTTTTGAAGGATGATCTTAGAAAACATGAGGAAGAGCATAACAGCACAACACTATTGAAATGTAGTAAGTGTCTGAGATCGTTCACTTCTGCTAAACTCCTAGAGTCGCACTTTGTCTGCCACTTGGAAGTTGATCGGTATATATGTGAAGTGTGTGGGCAGGGATTCAAGCACAACAGAGGCTTGTTGGATCATTTTAAACATCATGGTGATAAATCATACTATGAGTGTGAAGTTTGCCATAGGATTTTCAAGCAAAAGTGGAGGTTCGACAATCATGTTTTACTGCATTCCAAAGAGCCACAATTCGGCTGTGGTACCTGTAATGCGAGCTTCTTTCTGATGGATGATCTTAAAAAACATGAGGAACAGCATAACAGTAAAGCGAGCGATCTCACAACGCATCGGAAACAGCGTAACAATTCAATAGTTGACTCAGGTTCACTACCATTATTTGGCTGTGGGATCTGCTATGAGTGCTTTTTTTCGACAAACGAGCTTGCCAAACATCAGAAACAGCATCACAATCAAGATAGTGATCTTAAGATATGTCAGGAACAACATGTCAATCGAGCAGTTGACCCCGCTTTAGAACCACTGTTCGGCTGCAGTGTCTGCGACGAACGCTTTTTTTCATCAGATGATCTTAAGGAACATCTCCAGCAGCATAAGAAGCTAGTAATGGATACAGCTAGTGCCTCACTTTACTGCTGCAACATCTGCAATGAGTGCTTTTTTGTAAAAAGGGAGCTCATGACACATCTAGCACAGTATAACGAGGAAGTAATTGACAAAGCTAAAGACCCACGATATAGATGTGATACCTGCAATGAAAGTTTTGTTTTCAAGGGGGATCTTAGGAAACATCAAAAAGAGCACAAGAATCAGAAGCAGCAGCCTAAGAGCCAAGTTGCTAACGAATCTAAAGACCCACTTTTTCAATGTGGTATCTGCAACGAGAGCTTCTTTTTAATTAAGGATTATAGCCAACATCACCGGCAGCATAAGATCCAAGACATCAAGTCTAAGAAAGAAGCTGAAGCTTCAGAAATCATGTCTCCTGTGCATTTGGACACTGAAACGGATTCTTTACTGGTATCCCTTATTGAAGTGGATCCTTCAACTGCATCGAATAAGGATGCGAAACCTACAACTACTACAGGCCAGACAGTTAAGCCAACTGTGGTATCGGGCACAACTACAACAGGCCAGACAGTTGAGCCAATTGTGGTATCGGACACAAATACAACAGGCCAGACAGTTGAGCCAACTGTGGTATCGGACACAACAACAACAGGCCAGACAGTTGAGCCAACTGTGGTATCGGGCACAACTACAACAGGCCAGACAGTTGAGCCAATTGTAATATCGGACACAACTACAACAGGCCAGACAGTTAAGCCAACTGTGGTATTGGACACAACAACAACAGGCCAGACAGTTGAGCCAACTGTGGTATCGGACACAATAACAAATATGGTATCAACGCAAAGTTCATAAAAAAATTGTCTGATTCCAAAACAGTCTTTATTGTTGTTCATATCCAGATGGGAAAATAAGTTTCTTATGATGCCAGCAGTAGAAACATATGCAGAATGAATGGAGATTGCAAATTAGGGTTGTTTGTCGTAATTATGACAAGTGCCACTTTTGAAAAAAATGTAGTTATCTAACGATTATTTAAACATTTCCTGTCTTAAACACTATAAGGATAAAAAATACTTTATAAAACACATTTTACTTTTACACTGCAGAATTAAAGAAACTGGCACTGATCTCAGTTGTTCTGTTGTTATAATTACTTCAAATTAACCTAATGGCACACCGAAGATCCCTATTTTGTCTGTTTCCTACAATTTGCAGTATGTTTGCCCTTGTACAGAAAAAACTGTTTAAAGCATGTTCAGAAAAATGAAACATTCCCTAACATACAATCTAGGCACGTTGCTTTTCATGGGTTTTAATAGAGATAGTCCAGAGTCGGTTCTCAAATTTTTCTGTAGAGTAGAGCAAACTAATAGGCCTAATCAGTGGTTTTGTTTTCTTTTTCATTTTGTGGGCACCAAGGGATAAGGTCGCCAAAAACTACCTCCAAACGGAATATTTCCAATGGTAACCTGTACTGTTTTTGTTGTAAAAACATTCCGTTTCACGAGATTTGCGCCCGCTAAATGGAAAAGTATCTAAAATTTAAATCAAAAATTTTTGGTGCCAAAGTTTGAATTTCCCATTTTTGTAACTGAAATGTGGTGGAAATAAAAAAAATATTGAATTATGATGATTTCAAGTTTAAAAACACCCACTGGTGTCGAACTGGGAATATTGTCTCATGTATATTTTTTTGTTTGATTTCTTATATCCATTCAAGTACTATCTATGCATTCGTTCAGCAATTCATGCTTAGATAGCATGAATTGCTGAACGAAACAAAAATATCCATTGTTATTAACTGATCACATTGTAATAGTACACAGTCCTTATTATCCTTTTTGAAAAAGGAACTGTGTACACTTAAAAAATTAAACTTATGTAAATTTTTAAAATTATATTTCAAAATATTTTTCTTATGTTTGGTAGCTAACATATAGCTTATTTTTGCAAATTGTGCAGTTCCAAGTTATACTAAGCTAACTTAACTTGTTAATGCATATTATATTTTTCAAGTTATATATTATATATTGGATTTCTAAATTTAATAAATTTATATTCCTGAAGTTTAACTTAATAGGCAAAGTTATTACAGTTTTTTTAATTGGTAAAATATTTCTACCATTCAAGTTGAATAATATACTATCTCTGGTCGTATAATTGTTCTACATTTATAACCTTTTCTGAAAAATTTCATAAATTGTATTCGTTTCTGTAAATTACATTCCTAACTATATTTTGTAGCTGGAGATTTTTGCAAATTGTGTAGTTAGTTTGTTTTAAAGCTAAGTTGTTAATGCATATATTTTTCAAAGTGTGTATTATATATTGGATTTCTAAATTTAATAAATTTATATTCCAGATAAGCATGCTTATTAAAAGAAATAACATATTTTAGTGTAAAAGTTTATTTGCAAAGTTTAGGTACTTAAAATTTTCTAATATATTTGTAAGAACCCCCAAACCTCCCAAAAATACATCTGTTAGAATCGTTAGTTTTCTAATTTTAGCTTTCCACACTACACTTATAACGTAAAAAGTAGAAGCTTTTTTAAAGGCAATGTCACTCACTTTCATAGACCAAACTTCAAATGCTACAGACAAGTGTGATATGTAGGTAAACGAAAATTCAAAGCATCAAAACTAGAAGGCATTGAAAGTCTCTGGAGAAAAATTTGAAATATGTGCTTCAATTATTAAAAAAACTAAAATTTAAAAACATAAGGCCAATTCTTTTAGATTGCTGTAGATACCCAATCACCATACGAGAAAATATAATTAACACATTATCATCACAAGACCAATTAACCCTTCACAACGCAAATAACCAATTACCACTTTCCAAGATAGTATTACTATAAATATTTCGCACCGTACGCGGAAAAGAGACCTATCGCGAAAAAGACCATTCTTCAGGAGAGCCGTTTAAAGTTTTAGTAAAATTTCAAATTATCACAAAATCGTTCCAAATTAACCTAGATCAAAAATATTTGGCATGGATATCCGTTTTATGAGTATCAAAAGGTATGCATAGTCATTTTTTACTTTAAATTTGCCTTTGCTGAGATATTTTCAGATAGGTCGTTCTTTCGCGTACAAATTTGAACGATTTTGTTCGCGAAAGAAAGACCTATCTGAAAAAAATCTCAGCAAAGGCAAATTTAAAGCAAAAAAATGACTATGCATACCTTTTGATACTCATAAAACTGACATACATGCCAAATATTTTGGATCTAGGTTCATTTGGAACGATTTTGTCATAATTCGAATTTTTACCAAAACTTTAAACGGCTCTTATGAAGACCGGTCCTAAAAAGTTTGCTGCTAAATTCATTCTAAATATTAAGCAAACATACTTATGAAGAATACTCATTTAATTAATGCATTTTTATAATCTAATAATATATTGATCAACAATAAGAATATTTTTTAAAAATTAAATTTAACAAAAAGCTTGTTTAACCAATTTAATGAAGTTTATGTAATTAGGTTTATCTCTTATCATGTAATTACGATATTATTTTAAAGTCATGTTTATTTTTATAATTTAATATATTCAATAATTGAAATCATAATAGTTTGTTTTATATAAAAAAATAGGTGTTGGTTGGTAGACATATATATTCAGGTTGTGTGCTTAATAGGTGTTATGAAACGAATCACTTTTACAAAATCAGGCCAGATATAAGAAATGATATCCACATTTTTCTACAAAAACCTTTCAATCTGAATTTTTACTATGTATCATGTTTAAAATTAAAACAAAAATAAATTTTGAAGCATTAAAATTTTAAAATCATTTTAAAACTCTTGAAAATATAAAAAAGTTTTAAATTTTAAAAGTAGGTTGTAAGAATAGTACTTCATACCTTAAGTATACAGTTGAATTCACTGACTTTATATCGCAAACTTTAGAGTTGTAGCAATTGAGTTTAGATTTATAGTAAAATACCGACGTTGAAAACGATTTAAAACTATTTATCGTTTGCTAAAATATTAATTTAAAAAAAAAATTATCTATACATATTGACATATCATTTTGTAATCTACACATATTACATGAATTTTTTTATATATATTTATTGTACTAAATACCACAAAACAGAGCTTTCGAATGAGTATTTCAAATAAAGAAACAAAGAAAAAAAATATATAACCGTTTTCAACCTTTCCATTTAAGCACTTCAAACTTAACTTCATCGCTGGCGCCGCACCTGCAAAACGCATAACGAAAAAACGCCAGGTGCGATAGGTCTTTCTTCCCGCTAGTTTCATCCAAAAACGAACGCGAAAGAAAGACCTATCTATTAATTGCAGCCGAACTAGGGCTCGGATCGCTATGCCGATTGCACCAATCGAAAGATATCAAAATTTTGCATCCTATAGTAGTGTTATCTTAAAAAGTCAATTTTGGTCGATAGGTATCTTTTCCGCGTACGGTGCGATTTGTTGAAACCTTTTTCTTCACTTGTATAAAATTGACTATCATTTTTTCTTTTGGTACATAGGATTTAAAAAAAATAAACTATTAACTTATAGAGTGTTTTTTTTAATCATTTACACAATAAATAAAAACAGTTATAATTTTTATATTTACATTTTTATTCATTTTCATAAAATATACAAATAGCTAAACAAATATAAACATAAGGACTATATTTCAAATATTATGTATTATTAAAGGTTAAAATTTGAACATAAACTAATCTGTACATTTCTTAAAACATCACTGAGATTATTATGGTATTTTTAAATAAGAATGGGAATAAGAACAATACAAAACTCTTTAAAAATTTAATCATGCATTAAAAATGATTAATTAGCCAAAATAGATTTTTGTTGAAAAATTCATTGCTTTTAATTTTTTGGATGGCTTAGTTAAAATATTGTTTAGAACAAGTTTTCTTTTACCAATATTGCAATAAGGTTTTCAATAAACTAAATACTTCACTAAAAATCAAACACGCTGCAGTTTAATAACATAAAAAAGATCAACATTTACACAATGTAAAAATTAATAGTATATTTCATAATTTTACATCTAATAATAATACAAAATTTTGATACTTATAACATTAAAAAGTTAACATTTGAACTCTCTCTAAGTCATGCAAACTATAATTAATTTTTTTTTCTGTGGAAAAGTAGCATGTCCGAAAAATATTGTTAACGAACTAAATTGAGTTTCAAAAATTTAATCTTATCATAACTTATGTTTCTGAAAGAGAGATTGCTTCACTTAATTTCTTATAAATTTTTACAAACAATACTACAATTTACTTGACAAACAGTTATATAAGGCATCAAATTCAATTTAGCCACAGGCATAAAACAAGACAGTAGCCTGAATTTGGTGACTAATGACTTTCTTCCACTTGAATTTAGACACAGCTCGGCCAAGCTAGGCCACCGCATGACGCAGACACTATGATGTAGAGGATGACCTGCAAAAAGAAATGGGTTAAGTTTAGTTTAGTTTGAATTATCGTCGCACTAGAGCTACACGAGGGCTATTGGCGACGGGCGTCGTATTTTAGAACCACAGTCAAGTGACGAGCCGACACCTGAGTTGGCACCCAACGCAACCGTTAAGGACAACATTGTACACAGCGTTGGGACTTTGGAGCGTAATTTAACATGCACGCCCTCTACACAGGGTATTATTCGTCGGACATTTTTGGCTGCACAGGCCGTTTATAGGTCGGTAGTTATTTTGGCGATGCCCGGACCCAAACCTGGGACCTTTCGCATGATAGGCGAGCGCCTAACCGACTGGGCTCCCCAGCCCCCCAAAAAGTAATGGGGGTTGGTTAGGTTGAATTGTCGCACTAGAGCTACATAAGGCCTACATGCCGTAATTTAGAAACAGTCAAGTGATGAGCCCACACACGAGTGTCGAGTAGGCACCCGACCAACTTTTAAAAAGGGACACTGTCCGCAACGTCAGGACTTTCAAGCATTTTTAATGTGCGCTGCCTCCACACAGGCAAATATTCGTCAATTTTTTTTAGCTGTATGGGCCGGTTATAGGTCTGCAGTTATTTTGCCCCGACCCGAACCTGGGACTTTCCACATGCAGGGCGAATACCTTAAGCAAATAGGCTCCCCAGCCCCAAAAAGAAATAGAAGGGTTGGACTACAGAATGTTCACAAATGTTTTTCTCATTTAGCACCCATACCAGTGGTAGAAGTGGAGAAAAAAAGTGTGTGTGTGTGGGGGGGGGGAGGGACCTTGCCTTATTTTACTGTCACACCTATATTTAATTACAGTCAAACATCGTTAATGCGAACTCGCTTAAGATGAACAATTGAGCATATTGAACGATTGACTTGAAGATGAAAAGCATTTCCCCGGCCTATAGAGCTTGGACATGGGGCTAATGCTAAAAAATCTCTCAACAGGAAATCGCTTTAGGGGAAATCCCACTTAATCCAAACAAAAAAATTTAGAATTTGACTTTTTCCCCCGAAATAATTCAAAGTTTCGAAGAACAGATGAAACAAAACATTTTAAAAAATGGCAATGAATATTTTCTACTGCTGAGAAAATCTCGAGATCTTCCTTGATTCGTCAATTTTAATCCAATGAATGAGCAATTGTACGTGTAGGATGATGCACTTCGTCATTAAAAGCGGATGTGTTCCTCTACAGAGGTCAAAGCTAAAGAACATATGAAATTTGAAGTGGTTCACATTTAAACTTATTGATTTTCAAATTCAAAATGAATCGAAAGTAGTAGTCTATTTCTTTAAAAAAAAACAGTAATTGCGTCTCAATATGGTGTAGCTAAAAGCCCTATTTTAATGATTTTAAAAATGCACTCTGAATTGCTGCTGTTCCTTAAAAATTTTCCTAATATTTTTATAGTAAATATTACTAAAATGAACTTTATTAATTGAATTGCTGATCAGATTGTATGCCTGTATTATTAGTGCATTACATTATAAAATAAAAATAATTTTTTTAAGTAATTTTTAAAAAAAAATATTCAATGGTTCAATGCAAAAAAAAAATCTGACGGTTAACATGAAATTATGTTAATATGAAATGTTTCAGTGCTCCCCTCGAGTTCGTGTTAACGGGGTTCAACAGTATTATTAATTTTTAAAAATAAATGTGTCTTGCTTTTTGTATTGACTCTCATGAAATTACGAGATACATAGCTTACGAGATATATAGATTATGAGATATTAAGAACAACATTCCTCAGAGTGTTCTACATTAAGTTGTGTTTTTGTTAATAAAGAATAACTGAATGCTGAATGGTATGCAGTGAGAGATATTCGAAGTAATTTTTTTGACATATGACTTTAACTGTATATTGCTTATAGTTTTCCTAGTAAAAATCAGATTTGAAATCTTTATACATTGTGTATTCATATGATACTAAATAGAGAAGGTAAAATAATATCTAACAATCAATGTAGAATAACTAACAATGTATCTTATGTGCAATGTTAGAAATTAGGTAGAAAAAATTTAGGAGCAATGTTTGCTACTAACGCAACTAGGAGCTAGGTGCAAATGCACATTATCTTCTTCCCTGGTTCAGTGGTAGAGTACATGAATCTTGTCCAGTAACCCCAAGATCAAATCATGGCTGCCCCCTATGTATTTGTTTAGATCTTTAAACATGTATTCCCTGGAAAATAGGAGAGTTAGGGGTGATTTAATACAGTTATTCAAGTTCATAAAACAGGGAGACATGGAGGGCTTAAGTTTTACCTTAAATAGCCGAACAGAAATTGAATAAATCCTGCTTTAGAAGGAAGGTAAGAAAAAATTATTTTTACAATAGAGTTGTCAATGAGAGGAATGCTTTACCAGATTATGTTGTGCATTCGAAGAGAGTAGAAGATTTTAAGAAATTTGAGAGTCATTGGAAACTGGTAATGTATTAGATTTATTTTGGACCAACCTTGCTGGGCCTCTGGCCTGTTGTTGGTCGACAATTTTTGTATTTGTATTTGCACAAACGTTTAATAGTAGTTGAAGATAATACAGAACAAGTACTTACAATCATCACAAGAATTGTTATGACTGTTATCTTTACATTCTTGATGCACATGGAACGGGCTAAATTTTGACTGGTCTTTCGGAATGTCACAGACTGAAAATGAGCGGACATATTATTTAACGTGTCACATTACAAATTTTACACAAATAAAATCAGATTAAAATATTTTTTAGAGTTAATAAATATTTAAAATTGTTAGACATGGTTAACAAACATTTCCAAAATCTAAAGAAGTACAATACACCAATCTAATTTTGGATTTGAAGTACAGGGTGTCCGTAAAAGAATGTCCGAGTTTTAATGGCATATTACAGGAGTTTATTTTATACTAAATATAACAAATCATACATGACATTGAAGGAAAACTAACCTAGTTTTCCTATAAGTGCTTAATGTGTGCGCCTTTAGTGATATGGCACACATCCAAACAAAAATGCAATTCTTCCCATACTGTGTCTGCAGCAAGTCCGGAGTAATGGAAGCAACAGCCTGTGCAATTCTACCTTTCAAGGTTGGTAAATCGTGGGGTAGGGGTGGAACGTAGACCCGATCTTTTACGAAGCCCCAAAGGAAGAAATCATAAGGCATGATGTCGGGTCACAATTTGAAACTCGGACGTTCTTTTACGGACACCCTGTATTTAATATGGTTTGCAGTACATTTACAGACAGTACATTTACTTAAGATTGGGGGTTCAAATCCCAGTTCAGGCAGGGTTCATTCAGCCTCCGTCAATCCCTTAAGAGGGTTGATAAAATGAGGCCAAGTATACTTGGGGAATAAACATTGGGGTTCCAACTGAGGTTGAATACCTGACTAGGACATATGATTCAGACCATAGAGCCCTTGGCCAGCAAAGCTGAAATGTGAACAGCAGGCTTTGGCCCACTAAGGGCTGTCATGACACAGTTAAATTTAGTTTAGTCAAAATTGCTAAGGTAAAATATGCTTGGATCAAGTACTTTATTAGAAGAATCCATAAAAAAAATCATATGCCATTTTTTTTTTAAAGAACTCGTATGACAAAATTAGGACCTATTTGTTATTGACTTAGTATTAAATAAAAGGCTTTTGGCAACCTTTAAAAAAATGAAATGACTTGCATGTGATTTTTGAAAAGGTCTGCAGCATAATATTTAAACTTTTGACAAAATAAAAATATGCATGAAACTCACGGAAGAAGTTAGATTTTCCGTTTTATCCACAAGTAACTCCAGCTTCTCCCCTCTGTTAGCTAAGTTGTCTGAAAAAAGAACACAGGAAAATCAATTTTAACATTCAATAAGATAAACTTCAATGTTCATATTGGTGTATCCTAAGTAATTAAAGGGGCTGCGGAGCCCAGTCGGTTAGGCATTCGCCTAGCATGCGAAAGGTCCCAGGTTCGGGCCCGGGCAGCGCCAAAATAACTGCCAACCTATAAACAGCCGGTGCAGCCAAAAATGTCCGACGAATAATACCCCGTGTAGAGGGAGTGCACGTTAAATACCCTCCAAAGTCTTGACGCTGCGTACGATGTCGCCCTTAACAGTTGCATTGGGTGCCTATTCAGGTGTCGGCTCGTCACTTGACTGTGGTTCTAAACTACGATGCCCGTCGCCAATATCCCTCGTGTAGCTCTAGTGCAACGATAATTCAAACTAAACTAAACCTAAGTAATTAAACATCTACATAAAAGCAAACTTGCTTAATGTTTCTAGAAAAAGCATCAAATAAGTAAATCAATAATCACAGTTACAGACTGGGTATAATATCTTTATGTTTATTCCTATCCTAATTGATTTTAGTTAAACCTAGTCATAAAGCCTGTAAATTGTAAGCAAGAATTATGATATCATTAACACTTTCGCTATGCAGGATTTTCCCCCCGCGTAATATGCAATAGGAATATCATTATCGAATCCTTAGTTGTACGGCCGCATGGGCCGTTTTAGTGAAAGGGTTAGACAATGATGTTACATTAGTTCTATGGGATAAACATCAAATTTAGTATAATACCGTATATACTCGTGTATAACCCTACTCCGTGTATAAGTCGACTCCCACAATTTAACAATATCCTTCAAAATTGTAACCCGTGTATATCAGAGAAATAAGCCAAGCTATCTGAGAATTAGAAGAAACTGGTTATAACGATCACAATTTAAAAATTTATTTGCAAGTTAATTTCACCTAATGAATTTAAAGTTTAATCTCCGATTCCTGACATTGCCGACCTAATGAGAATCTATGAAACTATTCAGTGAAGCGTGAAGACTATGCTGCCAAGTCACGGCGATATTTTCTTTACACCCTAAAGACTTGGTTGACTGAACTGCCTTGCCAGAACTAACGTGCAACAAATACGCATCACGCGAGAACAACAATTAAGATCATTATGGTGGATACTTGAATAGATACCAACTTCTTTCATCTTCAAAATTTAATGCTTTTCTGTCTTAATTTTAATAATAGTATTTAAACCTTAAGTTTGATGAAATTTAGTCTAGTCTTAGATGTGAGTTTTTTCGAATATGTTGTCTCCGTATAAACCACCGATTTTTCGCACTAAATCGTCCAAAATCTCGCTTATACACGAGTAAATACGGTAATTACTTTCCAGATACCAGCTTATTTTTTTGTACAACAATTACATACTTAAAATTTAATAAAAAAATTAAGACAACTTATTTTGAGTTGAGATCTTGTTGATATAACCTCATTAAAGCAATCCATTGCAAGGATTACCGTTATATTAATTATTCTGATATGCTAAATAAAGCACAAAATTTCAGATATCTTAAGACTACCCCAAAGGACGTATTAAATTAAGTTTTATACAATAACTAGTTCATGAATTATTGCATTGAAAATGTGAACAAATTCTACTACAAAAACCAAATGATGTGCATAAACATATTATAACTTAACTCCTCGAAAACTTTAATTTTAACCCCAATTAAACTTAATAACTTAATTTACCTGTTTCACATATCCTTAATATCACTTATTAATATCTTTAACATCCCAACAACAGCGTCGCCCACGTAACCGCTCCCACAGAAAATGTTTAGCCAGCAAATACTTAAAGTGACCTTTTAATCCTTTCCCATCAACCCTATTGGTAGGCCGAAGAACAAGCAATAATCTGTAGCTGTGACGTACCTTTTAATTGGACTTCATGATGTAAAGTTGTGTGCCTTTTGGCAGGCTGAGCTACGGCTCAGGCCTCTGTCTCGTTAAATACTCTAAAATGATTTCTTTAACAATAAATTACTTTAGATGTCTAATCTCCCTCCTTTTCTAGAAATAACTTAAATAATAAGTATGTTTGTCTGTGTGGTAGTTGTTTTTCTACTACATATGACATGCATAAAATTTGCAATACTTAAATATTTTGCTCACCGATATTTTGCACCATGATTTCTGTAAGTTCATCGACTTCTCCTTTTACCTTTGTTAAACGATCCACGTCGGAACTCTCGGAGAAGTGTTTCTTAAAAAAGAAACGTAGAAAAATTATATCAACTATGTCTATGTAGTTTTAAATAATTTTTCTTAATAGTCTTGTGACACAAATACAAGTATATATATATTTTATTTCTGTATAGGTCAACCTAAATTTTTAAAAATAAAATACAGAAATTTTTATGCAAATCGTCCAAAATAATGTAAACAAATTGCAATTCTATTTTTCTTCAGAGAAAAAAAGGAAAAATTCTGGCATATAATTTAAGCATGCTATTATTACATTACCCTAAGAGGAAATAAAATAAATACCCCTCTTCTTTAAACATATAAAAAGTCATTCTCTCACTTGCAACTAGTTTCACTTGAGACCCAAAACATACTAATTGAATTTTTATTATTTTATCTTCTTAAATACTAAAAACACTATAAACTTTAATTATAGCTTGTTGAAATATTAAATTTTTGCTGAGTACACATATAATAGCAAAAGAGCCATGTAACTCGTATTTCTTATCATTCCCCCACTCATTTATAGTAGATAGCACTGCCACAAAATTAAAACAGAATGTATTTTGAAAGAACAATGCTTTTTTAATATTATACAGCAGTTATTAGCTTTTTAAGTATTTTTCAAATAATTATTTGCAATTAAAGAACTAAATTAGGCAAGTTTTGTTTAGTTTGTCATTCCCTTACTTGAATTTTTTTTATAATTAAGAATTTTTCTTCCAAAAAGATATGGTGAATGTTGTACATAGGCTATGGTCCTGACTACGCCACAAATGCAACAAAATTTGGCTACTTGGCAGAGTCAGCCCCCATGCTATTGCATCGCTTGGCGCCTTTGGCGGTAGCCAAATTTTGTTGCTTTTGTGGCGTTTGTTGTCGTAGTGAGGACATAGCCATAAGATGCTAAAATGCACATTTTCTCATTTCCTCACTATTCTGGTCATTCACTCATTTAAGTAAACATTAAAAAACCTTACTCATCTTGATTTTTAGCCATGTTAAGAATGTACTGTGTGTTTGAATAGACTGATATTACGACACACCTTAGAGTTATTTACATTGAAATTCATAAATGGAAAATAATATTTTTTATACTTATATTTAACAAATAGCATTTAAACATCCTTTTTTAGTGCCATTATCAATACATAAAAAGTCATAAACTCACCATCTGCGATGCCAGAACTCTTGAAAATTCACTATTCATGGCATAAGGCAAAGCGGTAAGGGCTCTGGTGCCATAAGTTGATTGAAATCTGAAATATATATTTACACAAATAATAGAGAAAAAATATGTATGAAAATCAAATCTAAAGATTTTCTAATAATTATGTATGTATTATAGTTGATACATTTACAACAAAAAATCTGAAAGCTTTTAATCCCTCGCATCCTATTTCATTTTCATGTATGCATGTTATTTTGCTCAAGTCATTAAATTACTTACGATAAACACATTTTTTTCCAATAAATATTTTGTATTCATTTTGGAAAATAATTATTTTACTAGAATTTATTTAAGTATAATTATTCTATAACAAAGGGGTGAAAGGACAATTGTTTCCTATTAGATATAAAAACTTCGATGTCTCTAATAACTGAAATCTATGAGCTGAAGACACATTTCTTTATGGTACAGTAAACTCCCGTTTATCCGGAATGCTCGGGAAATTGACTCTTCCGGATAATCGAATTTTCCGGTTAATCGGAAGTTGCCAAATAGGGTTACCAAAAAATGCCGATTTTTCCGGAAAATACAAGAAGATAATGGCTGCATCTTATATGCAAAGAGGCGATGTTGCATTTATCTATAATAAATAATAAAAGAAAGCGTCTGTCTGTGTGTCTGTTATCGGATCGTAAAAGACCTACTTATACTGCCCTCAGAAATTCGAAATTTTTAAGATAGATTCCCTTTAATACTAACGTGTGCACCTGAGGCTTAGTTTTTTCATATTTGTTCCATTTTTGAAGAAAATTCGAATTTTCTGAAAAAATACACCACTTTCGCTCAAATCCGATCATTTTTTTCTCTTTCCTGATGACATGTTTGACAATTGACATGTTTCAAGTGACGTAATTCCGCCAGTCTTCATTCCCGGATTTTATTGTGGGTTTATTTGATGATTTTTTCATTGATTTTTCTGTTGACTGCATGTATGCATATTTAAGCAATAAATGTATAGTTAAGCTATTACTGAACTATGATGGTTAATAAAGGCCATCGCACTAGAGCTATTAGTGTTTCATGTCTTTATTTTTTCGCCAAATACGTTGCCAAACTCGCCAAATTATTAACTAAAATTCGCCAAATAGGCAATTTCTTTTATAAATAATTTATAAGCTGGTCGGTTGTTCGAAGGTCATTGTGTTAGAACTGTATAATGGGTGTGGGTAGCTATATATATTTTCTCGCCAAATTATTTCCCAAAACGCGCCAAATGAGCTAAAAGGTTTTATGTATTTATGAGGGAATGGTGATGACATTTATGAGTGCATTTTATAGCGTATTTTTCGTTTTGGAATTTTAAGGCAATGAAACGGGATTTTATAATTTATAACGAGCGGAAACAACAATAAGTTTATGCTCCTATAACAGGGTATATGGTACACATATTTGGAATCTATTTGATATTTTTTTATTCCGTGCGAAGAACGGGTATAAATTTTCTAGTAATATATAATAGATACTACAATATTTTGTATTAAAAAATATTAATATTTATTAATTAAGAAAAAAACGATTGTTACTTTTAAATGCTAAAAATCTAAATACATAAATCGTCCAACCCATGGTCTAAAACCAGTAGAATATTTTAAAATGTAAACAAAATCTAGAGAACATTTAATTACAGAATTAAATTATAAAAATAACTTACTTCGGATTAGGGTGGTTTACGATGTCGATCGAGAATCCAAAAATATTGTTAAGTTTGAAAAACGTTCTTTGGTTGAAATCACAGAATTATTTAATATTATCTTTAAAAAAATATTGTTAAAGTTAATTTGTTAAGGTATCAGTCATTATTTTAATCGTAAATGAGCGACGCGAGTCGCGACGCTAACGCCAAAACTGACCATCGAATGTTTGTTAATTATAGCAGCGGTCAAACTTGGCGCAATCACCTCCATTGGAAGGGATCGGAATTTCATGGTAACCATGTGGGAACAGCGAAAAAATCAAAGTATTTTAGTAGTAAAAAGGCAGTTGTTCAAAGATACAATTCTATAAATACTACAGCCTTTTTTCTACTGTGATGGAATTCTCAGAAAATTAGGGGACCATTGAGATCCCTCGCTGATCCTCCTCCTACTGTCTGATAACATACATTGCCTTCGGCTGTACAGAAAAACGGCCTTTGAAACGAACATCGAATTGACGCTATTTTGGGTTTGCATTTTTTCTAAACTCAGTAACTTTTTCTGTATTAAGTACGTTGTATTTTAGCTATAAAGATGCTAATTTAATTAAGCAGCACGAGAAGGAATGGGGCATTAAATATTCTTTAAGAAAAGACCGGTTTTGCCGTTATAATAACAAATACAGTTTAAGGGTTGTAACTAATTATTTTCATTTGATTAGGTTTAAATTTTTTGTTAGTTTTTAAGCATTGATTCGATTTTTCGATGTTAACAACCGTGTTTAAATTATGTTAGAAAACCATTAACTAATAAACTTTAAGGTATCAGGGTAGTGAATTAATATAAACTTGAAATCAGAAATATCATCACTTAATTTAGATTCATGATCAGGCGATTCGACAACTTGTCATTGATGTTTGGATCCAAACGAATTTGAGAAACTAAGCCAATTAACGTTTAATTATTTGTGTCATCCCAACTTTCCGTATAAATTTTAGATTCCGGATACACAAATAGGTTTAAACCTTAAAACATTTTCGTTACTAGTTTCGAATTCAACTTCTATTTTGAATAAAGATTTTGTACTGTTGTGGTGTAGGCTTTTTCGTTAACCGTATAGTTTTATCCGGAATTTAATTTATCTTTGTCCGGACTACTACCGATGTCGCTCTAAGGCTGCGCTGGGTGCCAGCTCATATGTCTGCCTCGTCACTTGACCACGGTTCCAAATTACGTGGACCGATGCCAATAACCCTCATGTAGTTCTAGAGCGAAACCAGGAATGCTACCGGAATTAAAATTTTAGTTCTATGCGGAATTTAATTTTCGATTTAACCGAAAGCGATTTTCAGTTATCCGGAATGTAGTTTCGGATCGACTTCGTTTTATCCTAAAATCTTTTCGGATAAAACGTGATTGAAATGCTGATAGTATTCTAAATGATTTTTCAAAAATTGGAACTTAAAGCCATAATTGACCTGCGTTTAAAATTGAATTGCGCTCAAGTAATAAAAAACTTAAATTTAATCATTACCGGATAACCTAAAGATGCACGAAGGTTGAAACCTTAAACTGGAAGGACACGCAGAATATTGGCGACAGGTTTAATTTTTTTTTAAATTTCTTACGGGTAAATACATTCAGAATTTATTTAAGCATTAAGTTATTCTAAATGTACTCTTTTTTGAGCTCAGCTTGAATAATGAAGTATGTTACAGTTTTGCTCGCCGATCGTTTATGTAATCAGCCTCGTAATCTTTTTTGCAGTTCTGGTTCAAACCCAGCAATTCGACCTTGGATTTTCTTCTGTTGAACAGATTTTGTGATTCGCGGCAACTATTTTGACCTATAGGGTTTTATTGTAAGTTGGATAAATTACCGTTTCACTAGAGCTACAGAAGGGATATTGCCGAATAGCCACATAATTTTAAACAGGTATAGGCCGAAAATTGGTCTGGCATCCAACGAAACTTATAGTGACAACGGCAGATTTAACGTGCACCAGTCCCATACACTCGGCATTATTTATTGCTTCTTTATTGTCTAGCACGATCCGGTTATGACTAAGATGAGGATAGAACTTGCGGAGGTATCCATCGTGGCATGATGCCTTAAACCACCGCGCCCTGCCAATTCTTTAACAGTCTTTGAAAAACATGCTTTAACATTAAAAAATTCGCAGCGAATTAGTTAAAAAGCATTTATTGATTTATTCCGGATAACGGAAAAATGCTTAGGTTAAAACTAGATTTAAATTACGGATAGAACATAGAATTAAAATTTAAATTCAGGCAGAATTCTTTAAATGAATTTACGTCGCACACTAAAACTAAATGAGGATTTTCGACGCTGCGCCTTGTAATTTGGAACTGCGACTAAGTGATGATACCGACTTCAGAGCTGGCACCCAGCGCAACCTCAGAGCGACATCGGTACAGTCCGAATAAAGTTAAATTAAATAAAATTTATCTCGAATAAAACCAAAGTTAAACATCCCGGATAACGGAAAATCACTTTCAGTTTAGAACTAAAATTCCGGATAGAATATATTGAACTAAAATTAAAATTCCGGTAACATTCTGGGATGAATTTACGTCACACTGACTAAAGCTAAATGAGGATTTTCCGCGTCGCGCCTCGTAATTTGGAACTGCGATCAATTGACGAGGCCGACATCAGAGCTGGCACCCAGTGCAACATCAAATAGCAGTCCGGATGAATAAAGCTAAATTAAATGAAATTTATTTCGAATAAAACTAGAATTACATTTCGGATAAAGGAAAATTGCTTTCGGTTAAATATAGAATTAATTCCGCTTAAAAATATATAGATCAAAAATTTAAATTCCGGGATGAATTTATGCATCGCACCAAAGCTAAATGATGATTTTTGGCGCCGGGCCTCGTAATTTAGAAAAGCGATCAAGTAACAAAGGCCGACAGAGCTGGCACCCAGAGCTACCTTATATAACAACATCGGTAGCAGTCCGGATAAAGCTAAAATAAAATCCTGTTAGCAATATATGGTTAGCGAAAATGCTTGCAAACGATAATTAAAAATATTTTTATTTATTCTGGGTAGAAGTAGAATTAAACTTCCGATTTCAATCCGGATAAATAAACTATAATTCAGTTCTTGATAAAATGTCAATTCTGAAAATGTTAAAACCGATAAAATAAATTACTTATTAATTTATTCTAGTTACGTTTCGATGTAGAATTTTTAACCGGATTCCCTAATTTAATTCCGGTTAACACTCGGATTTCGTATAGTGGAAACATGTAAATAAAATGCAACATAAAAAATGCTGAAATATCGCCATGCCTGGCGTTAAATCTGACTTTCAGTTCCAAAAACACTTTTCGCGCCAAATGTTGTCACCAAACGAACTTTTTTTTTGGAAAAAAAATCTGAAAAGTTTTTACTATATTTGGCAAGAAATCGCAATTTTGGCGAGAAATATTCAATTTTATCGCCAAATTCCGTCGCCAAATCGGAATTTGAAATTTTCCGGATATTTGAGCTTTCCGGTTAATCGGGAGCCGGATAAACGGGCTTTTACTGTAATATGCACAAGTAGAACTTGAAACTTTCACAATATATGCAGTGCTTAAGCAATGAAAAAATAATATGAAATATAAATAAATATGCTGGTATTTTTATTTAGAATATTTGAAACAAATTGTCTTTAAACTTAAAAGAAAATCATTACTCGACAAAATATTTTTTAATTATGGTGAGTATGCATTAAAAATCAAATATAAAAATGAATACTTCCTACCTTCTCTTGATTTCATTAAGAAAATTAAAAGCTTTATATCTGTCAAAGTTCTGAAATGAAATAAACCTATGGTTAAAAAATATTCTACAAAATAGTTATCTACCTAAAGTGTGGTATTGAAACATATGTTTTTAATCTATATTTCAGAAAGAGACGACAAATATTCTCAGAAAAAACATTCTCTCATATTTTGTAAAAACAATATATTTTGATCATTTGAATAAAACTAAAAATAAAGAAAATGCTTCATTGGATTCATTAATTTACTTTAAAGTACTTATGCACACATTTTACAGCATTTTCAATTTTTAAGTCTTAATTAAATCATATTTTACTTTACAAATTTAAAGAAAAACTGGGACAATTTCAGATCAATAGAAGTAATCGTATGAATATATACAGAATCTTGAAACTTACTTCATCTGTAATGCAAAGATAAATGATTTCATCTTCATAAACATAATGGTAAAGATAGCTGAAAGTATTTTTAGTATTAATTAATTGTACGAAATAAATTATATATTGATATTATGCATTAATAATTGTGCTAATTTTTTAGATAAAATAAATACTAAGAACAATTATAGTTTTTAACTAATTAAGAAAAAAGCAAAATGGTAAAACACATTTACACACACTTTCTGTTGCTTTAACTTCTCATTGGGGGCCCCCTTGCAGTGACGACTAAACTATAACCTATTTTTGTTACATTTCATGCCTAACAATGAATTAGTATTTTCTGAACACAAACACCCTGAAAAGCACAAAAATACCTTTTTTCTTGTATGACAACTCGAGTGATTTGTTTTCAAAAGGGCGTGTCGCACGTGTCTGAGAATAAGAGAGAGACTCTAACTGGGTACACTGGACAACACATGGCCGGCTTGCCGGCCAAAACTGCCGCCATTCTTTAGAGGCGTTCTCGCTACATCACTCTTGATAGCGGTGGGGGTGGGGGGTGAATTCGTTCCACCTTTTCAAGCCGTCGCGTCGGTCGGGGTGGTTGGTCACTACACTGTGCATTTAGTTCAGTGGAAAAATTTTAAATTCATTTTTTAATGAAAGAAATAGTAAAAAAAAATCATGCATTAAAGTTCCGGAACGCCGTTCCGGCTCGTAAAAAAGTACCGGAACGTCGTACCGGCGCGTTCCGGCCCCACTACACCACTGCGGATATCTTAAATAAAATACTGTCACAAAGCACTTTGACATATTTGTCCTTTTAACAAAAAAAGTTTGCCTTGTTGATTAAGAGTAGGTACATATCCTTAAAATGTATATATTTTTTAATTATCTCAGTACAATCATTATCTTTTTCCTAATACAAACACAGTTAACTTAGAAATTTAACATAATAAATTTAGCTTTCACCTTAATGATTATTGAAATAAATTGTATATTTATTAACTAGGCAAGATATTTGTATTTAAATTATATATTTTCTCAACTACAACGTTATAATTTTTAGAAAATACAAAAACTTCAAAATATCGTCACCTTAGTTCCCACATGTGCTATCTCATTTTCTCAACTAGGCAAACATATAGACCTCAAAGTGAGATAGCACATGTGGAAACTTAAGTGACGATATAATACTTAAACTATACTGTTCCCTACTTACTTTCCATGTGAGTACGAGAGCCTTGGCTGATCAGGAGATATCTCCGCCAAGACAAATTCAGTGACTTCAGCAAAGTTGCCAGCACACCTTGCATACTTGCACAGGACTGAAGTCCCATGGGCTATGACTGAATATAAAATGCTTTTGCCTGCCATTGCTGTTACCTTGGAATGGGAGAAAATAAATTTTTATTGCAGGCCATAAATATAATAAATCATAAATGTAATAGTAAAAAGGCCAAACAAGAAGTGTGGGTTAGGTTGAATGGACAATTACAGCGCTTTCCATAAACATTTTTATTCGATTAAGCACATTTAAAAACCTCTAAAACTTAAGTATTTCTGGTTTTTAAGATGTATGTATTTTTAAATTAGTGATACGTCTCTTCCGTTATACCAGCATAACAAATGACGTCACCTTTGGCTTCTTCTTCTTGGCGTGTTATTTCATAACACATTTCACTGTATCGCTTGTGTAGCAATTAAACTTGCTATCATCCTTATCAAACTTTTAAAAAGTCTGCTATTTTACAGAAACATGTTACGTTCATTCCAGTTAATTTCTTCAAACGTTCAATGATATCACCCGTCTATTCTGATCAGATTGAATAGTTTTGCAATAGCACATACGCGCTCAAGTAGGTATTTTAACTAAACAACCAAACCTGGAACAGACTGTTTAATTTCCTTTATATTAACTTGTTAAAGTAATATTTTTTTCTTCTTTCAATTAGGTTTTGCATGAATCGTAAGTTTTACCAGTTTATAAAGTGCATTCAAACATTACGCATTGGAGAAGATCGAAAAATCGCCAAGAGCATAACATTTGACGTCAATGCTTTTTCACTGACGTAAATTTTCGGAAAATTTTAAATGTAAATTTTGGTGAAATCAAACATTTTTGTGATTATTCAAGCTTATATTCGGAATCTGCAGATTCTAATCTACCAGAAAAAATGTATATTCTGCATTTCACGTTTCATGCAACTTGTCCATTATTTATGAAGTAGAGCTACACTAGGGTTATTGGCAACGGGCGTCGTTATTTAGAAGCATAACCACAGTCAAGCGATATGACGACACCCGAGTAGGCACCTAATGCAACTGTTAAGAGCGACATCACACACAGCCTTGGGACTTTCAAGCATATTTAGCATGCACTCTCTCAACATGGCGTATTATTCCTCGGACATTTTTGGCTGCACAGGCTGTTTATAGGTAGGCGTTTATTTTGGCTACGCCCGGACCCGAACCTTCCGCATGCAAGGCAACGCCTTAACCTACTGTGCTCCCCAGCCCCACAAATTCATTAGTAAAAAGGCTAAATAAGGAAGGTGCCAGAAGAATCGCTAATTTTGACAAGAAAATATTGTTGGGTTTAACAACACAACTTATTGCTTTGAGTAAGTACCTAAAGCCGAAAGAAAATTGTACTTCTGAATTGCACAGCTGTTGGAGATAATTGTATTTAATTGCAGATCAAAGTCAATATCATAAATATAATGGATTATAAATATAATAGTAAAAATGCCAAATAAGGAGGAGACCAGAAGAATTTCTAATTTGTTAAAAAAAAATTGCTATGTTTAGCAGCTTATCGCTTAAGTAGGTGCTTCGTACAACTAAAAGAAAATAATATTTCTTAATTGCATAACTGTTGAAGAAAATTGTACGTAATCTGAGGTCATTGTCAATGACATAAATACAATGGACCATAAAGGTAATAGTAAAAAAGACCTTGAGGAGGGGACCAGAAGAATCGCTAATTTGCCAACTTATTGCTGCCGTTTGAGTAAGAGTGCCTAAAATCACTAAAAGATAATTGTATTTTAAAGCTATTTTGTTGTAGTTTCATTACCTTATATACTATGTATGTGTTAGTGATACATATTATATTGTTAATTAAATTATATTAATCCATTTTTAAGACAGTTGAAAGTATTGTCATTGTTGTTGTCGTGTCCATGATGTGTGCAAAAACTAGATGGATCCGAAGCTGTCGTAGACAGCTTTCGCTATTTCTTCTGCATCTTCGGAGAGAATTAAAATTTATGGGTCTTCAAAGCCAATCCTGAAGAGCCTGGCTTGAATTGCTGGGCAGCCAAAGATATGCTGCGGGGACAGTTGGACACCAGGACAGTTTGGGCAGTGTGTGGAGAAGCTTCTTTGTCCTTCCGTTGAGATTTTCATTCCTTTTAAATGTTTTGTTCGTAGTCTGGCTATTATTGAAGATATTTTACGGTTACAATTTAGAGCAGGGATGGAATATTTAAAATTATTTTTGATAAGTCTACGGCTGGCAACTGCATTGGCGTCAACGAGAGTTATGACGAGAGTATTGTCATTGATAAGAATAAAACAAATGTTCTATCTAAGACCTTCCTATAGATGAGGGTCTGGTTAAATCCTAGTTTCGGTATACAGCGACTTTTTCGGAACATTGGCGACAAATAATTCTAATCTGGCAACAGTTTGACTTCGCGGTTTCCGAGTAGCATCGTCTAATCAAGCATCGCTAAGCGATGTCTTTTCATAATAAAGACAGGGCACCGAAATTTTGTCTGCTCCGATTTGCTGCTGCTTTGATATTCGTGCTCCCCATTAGGTCAGAATTGAAAGAAAAACTAATTAATATTTCACACTAATTAAAGCAAAAAAATATAATAATGATAACAATATGTCTTTGAAATAATGAATAAAGTGGTTTATTGAATATGAAGGACCTATTTTTATTCAATTCTCACACTCGGAAATGAGAACTGTTTACCCTTTTTTTCGTCTAACATTTCTATGCTGCAAAGAAAGATTGCTTTTAAGACAACATCTAGGCGTAATGATGAAGTCATGTTTTTTTGTTGTTGTCTGATTGGTTGAATTGACATTTCACTTGAGTTAATCAAGTGTGTGAGAATGGGATTATTATTTTGGTCCACTAATTTAAATATTATTTTTATTAATTAAGTTAATACAGTTAATCTAAAACATTGTATTCATAACAGCGCAATAACAGGTATAAAAAAAAAAGACATTTTAATTCTGTCGAACCCAATTGTATCCTTGAACAGTTTTTCTTTTTGCTTTGCATGTCTAAATGAAAGTAAAACTTACCCTGCATAAAATGGAAATAGTTACATCTTACTTACAAAGTACCAAACAGGAATTTTTAACAAAAAAACGTCTTACAACTTAATGTAAACATTAACAACGCATGTGTTTGTAAACAAACTTACTGAAATATAGTCCAAGGTTTTCTATTTCTAATAACACTGCGAACTTTATAGAATTAAATTTTCGAAAATGCGATGTGTCAAAATGACATTGATAAAATTTCCCATTGAAAGTAAAACTTAAAAAATCTAATAATAAACTAAAATCACAACGCAAGTCACAAGTGTGACAGGTAATATCGTTGCCAAAAAACAAACAAAAAACTAGGCTACTCCAACATAATACCGTCCAAGCTCGATCAAAATTGGAAGTCGTGAGAAAGCTATCAATAGATGGCGCCATTGCGCGATAAACAATGTGCTCGGTGACATGTGTTGTTTGTTTACACCCAGTTCGCTGTGATAGGAAGTTTTGGTTACAGAGTTCGAAATTTATAATTTTTTTTGTAAACTTTTGTAAATGCAACAAATAATGGCTATTTTTTTTGCATCATACTATCCTATAAGTCAAGGAAAGAACACGGTGTTTCCATATAGGAATTCCTACGAAATGGAAGGTAAGGAGTTTTTAAAATTATTCTTTTTTGGTGAAAATTTATAAATATTTTTATTCTTGAATCTTTTCGTAATGCATTAATTATTATTGTTTTTTTCCCTCATAATATATAGTTTAAACACATATTTACTTTTGTTCTATCTAGATTTATATATTCATTTTAGTACGGGCATTCTGTTTTCTAATATATGTGTTTTTGAATTAATAAGTTTTGAAAAAAAACTTTTCAATATCTATATTCGCATAAATTCTAATATTTTAAATGCATTTTATAGTTGAGATTTAAATGATCTATCTCATTTTAAAATTTTGTTGTTGTTCGAAAATATAGTATTATTATTAAGGGACTGTTATTCTTAACAGAAGCATTTTTAATAAGTGTTATAGTATTTGTTAATTTTTCTTTAAGAAGCCAAAGCTATTTTTTTTTAAATAATGGAACGTCTGAACAAGGTTCTCATTACTTTAAATTACTTCATTAGTGTTTTAATCTCCAGTAGAAAATTCTTATACGGGGATTTTAAATGAATAGTTCTATAGCGGTTTTTTTTAAAGTTAAAAAAACAAAGAAACTCGTTACATGATTGTTTTTAAAAATATGTGCTTGCTGTTTTTAGCTTTTTAATCTTAAATTTCTAAAAATTGTGATTTTTGGCAGTAGTATTCTGTAACAGTTTTTACACTATGCAAACATGTTGAAGAAAGATTTTTTAAAATTTAAAATGGTATTTTATGAATTTCTCTGCCAAATAATATTGCTTAGAAGCAGAAACAAAATAAAAAAAGAACTCATTTGTTTATTATGTTACTCGGACCGAACGGTATTCGAAATAGCCCGCTGGATCCGTCATTCACCGCGAATACATTCCTACTAAAATACGCGACCGACTACCAACAGATGGCGTGACCAGAGTACTTTTTGAGGACAGCCTGTGAATCCACGTTATTTCTTGAGTATACGCGGCATTCTATGTAGGAGGCTATGCTCCAACGTGATGTCAGAGGGGTTGTTTTAGTCGTAAACGGCAACAGCTCTAGCGGTCTTGTTTCACTTTTTGTCGGGGATAACTTTTGTTTTGGTATCGAAAGTGAGTTTTTTTAAGAATATTTTATTTTTTAAATTTTAAAATGCCAATTTCTTGCTGTGTTGCTGGTTGGAGGATATTGGCGACGAAGGTGGAACGTGGGACAGTTCACCACCCGCGCAACCTCTTCAAACTAGATGGCGCTGATTTACTATTGCGTACCTACCAGAGAATCCTTTTGATGTACTATGGGTTGCTGCAAGGCCATTACAAACGGATGAATTAAGTTAATTTAATTAAAATAAGACAGTAAAAAATTTTGAACAAAGATGAATATATTCCTTCACCCTAGTATACAAAAATTACTGAATACTTTGACTTTAGGTAAATCGGGTAAAAAATTCCTTCCAGCTTTCAATCTTGCATTTTTGGCTATCAATGCTCCAATTGGTTCTTTGTTAAAACATGACATGAATTCACCAATTAAGATTCGAGAAAGAATTTATTTTCATTTAGCATTTCTGTTGCCACTTACGACCAACAGGTACTAGAAACCCGTGTACCAAATTTGAAGTCCGTAGCTCAATTATATCGCGCTGTAAAGTGGATTCAGACAACTAATAATTCAAAAACCACTTTTTCGTTATTAGCACCCTCCAAAACGTAGAAAACACCACCCTAGACTATTTCATATTAGGTAATTCAAAGTAATAATATCATTCGACCGAAATAATCGTGGATCCAACTATCTGGATTTAGTCCAGTAATATCAACGAAATTTTCTCATCGCAATTGGTATATTTACCAAGTAAATCTAGGAAATTATAGAGCCATCTGTTGGTAGTTGGTCGCGTATTTTAGTAGGAATGTATTCGCGGTGAATGACGGATCCAGCGGGCTATTTCGAATACCGTTCGGTCCGAGTAACATAATAAACAAATGAGTTCTTTTTTTATTTTGTTTCTGCTTCTAAGCAATATTATTTGGCAGAGAAATTCATAAAATACCATTTTAAATTTTAAAAAATCTTTCTTCAACATGTTTGCATAGTGTAAAAACTGTTACAGAATACTACTGCCAAAAATCACAATTTTTAGAAATTTAAGATTAAAAAGCTAAAAACAGCAAGCACATATTTTTAAAAACTACGACTACAAAAGGGTCCTAAATTGTAAACAAAAAAAACTTATTATTTTTTTATTTTATAAATTAAATTTTAAATAGCTAGTTTCGATATCAATCTAAAATAAGAAGTTACGTGATATTATGGTGCTACAAAAAAAACTAGCTAAATGCTACTATCTATCAAATTCACTAAATGCGTAAGAATTTTTCACTCAAATAGAAAAATAACAGTTATACAAAAATTTATTAGCTTAGTATCAAACAAAAATATGAATTATTTCTATTTTTTTATATTACCAGTATTTTTGTTTCTAAAAAAGTTATTAATAATTTTAATTTGCATATTTGTACTGTATGACTATGAATGATTTGATTCATTAAAAAATGAAAATAGTTTTTAAAAAAGACTATTTTCTATTCTGTTTAATATATGTGTAGTGTGTACGAAATGAGCAATTTTATGTTAAATTTAAAGCTGCCTCGTTGCGTGAAATTAGATTTTACTATTTACGTAAGAATTTGTTAGAGCGTGGGCCAGAATATGAAACCATCCCCCCCCTCACGGGGGGGGGGGGGGGGATTTCGGACATATACAGTTTTGTGTTCGTATTGACATGTACTTTAAGGTAGGTGTTTGCCACCTGAGAATTACAGCGTATACCGGAAAAAGCCAAAAATGTAACACTTCATGACTTTTAATTACCACTCAATAAATCAATACATTCAAAAGTAATTATATACCCTGTATGGTAATTTAAATAATTTTAAAACCTAAAATGTTCTATGATAGGTTCTATGTTCTCTATTTGCGCATGCGCGATTTTCTCAAAAACCTTATTATGACATCCTCCAGGTACTTGGAACTTGTATACCAAATTTAAAGCCCACATATTTTTTTGTTATTTTGCAGCAATACCTTTAAAACCAACCTTTTCTCGAAAATATTATACCGGAGGCTAGCATGCGTACAGAGCTGGGGGGAAAAAACGATTCACCCCTGGTTTCTCGGCTGCTATTGATCAAGTGATTTTGTGAAAGGTGTCATTTTTCAGGAAAAAGTGTAAGGAATTGATTATTGGCATTAAAAACGTATAAGGGGTCGTCTACATATTGAAATGATGTGAGTACCAACTTTGAAAATTCCAATAGCACCACCAATTTTTTTTATATAAATATATTTATCATCTTTAAAATACCCAATATCCAAAAGAAAATTAATTACTTTGCATTATTTGTTGAGATATAAGCATTCAAACTTGAACGTCCATAATTGTTTAAAAAAGTTTCACAAACATTTATTCATACCTCCACAAATAAAATGAATTGAACAAAGAATTTTTTTTCATTATATACTTCTTAATCTTCCAAAAACAAATCACACAGGTTTTTTCATCAATTTTTTTATTTTTAATATTTTTTTTATTTAAATTTAAATAAGAAAAAATAAAACATGAATAGCAACCCCACATTTTTTTTACATAAATCGATAAAGTAGATCAAGTAGAACCAAAATCAATATCCCGAATTTTTTAATTCAACAAAAATTATTTGCCGAGTTATTGTAAAAAAAACAACTTAAAAACGAATTTTAGGGACCGTGTAAAAAATTACTTGGCAAATTTGATCCTAACTCGGATTATCGTCTGGTGGTTGAAAAGAGTTTATTGGTAAATGTTTATTCAAATTATTGATGTCTGTCAAATGTGTAAAAATCTTTTCTTATTTCAAGTGCATAGTGCATACAATGCATTTTTGTATAATTAACATTAAATTATATCGATTACTATGCGTTTAAATGTATGTTATTTAAAATACAATTTCTAAAAGTGTGTTTAAGATTATAAATTAAATACTCTAAAATATTATTGGAATTCGGTTTTTAATATACTTCATTGTTACCACATTGATTATTTAAAATTATTATTACCCACTGCCTTTGTTAACAATCATTGCCAAATTATGTTACGTAATTTTTTTTTAAATTTTTGCTTTCCTTAAATATCGCAGGTTTATAAGCCGGTCTTTGACCAAGCACACAAACCTGAATATATATAGGTAATTCCATGCAAAATTATCCTGTCTGTAGTGTAAGTCACGTTTGTAAAAAGTGATGATGATTCAGGTAAATAATCATATTCATGAAAATATTTGCTATGTAAATAAATTATATTCGAAAATATGTGCTTTTTAAATAATCGTTGTATGTGTGATTTAATTTAAAATTAAAATGTTTCATCTTCTAGCCTTTATTTTATTTCTGAATTTTAAAATCCAAAAATTGTTTAAAAAAACGCATCCAAAAAAATCACCGTATTAGTGAAGAAGGTTTAATTCTAGCATCCTTTTGGCGAGAATATGTTAGCTTGTCGTTTTGAAGACACAATCTAAATCTTACCTTTTTCAATTGGGAGATTTCCCCCAAAGCGCGTTCAAAATTAATTCTTTTAATATCTCGGCAAATAATGCAAAACAAATAATTCTGTTTTAGACCTAGGGTATTTTGAAGGTGCTGAACATTTTTATGTAAAAAAAAATTGGGTGTTGCCATTGGATTTTTCAAAGTTGGTACTCATTTCAATATTTAGACGACCTTTTATACAATTTTTAATGCCGGTAATCAATTCCTTACTTTTTTCCCTGAAAAATGACCTTTCACAAAATCTTTTGATCAATAACAGCCGAGAAACGAGGGGTGAATCGGTTTTTTCCCCAGCTGTACCTATCACTAAAATTTAAAAATGTATAGAATTTTCAAAAATAGTTTAAGCAGTCATTTTATTTATTATTCATAATTTTAATATAATTAATTAAACGTACTTTAAAAAAACAAATTTAAAGTCAAGGACAAAAATACTAACCTTTAAATTTCTGCGTAAAAATTAAAGTAAATACATTCCTTTAAAAATTGCAAATCTAGTTTTTTTTTTTAAATAAAGGAGAGTTTTGTTGAGGAAAGGAAAAGCAGAAACAATTAAAAAAAAAAACCTTTTTATTATCAACTTACAAATTTATTTGTTTCTTTCAAATATTTTGAAAACCAAACAACATTCTTTAAAAACAAAAAATACTTTTGTTTAATGTCCAAACAGCACACGAATTTGTGATATAATAACAATAATTTTTTTTTTTAAAATGAAACCTAAAAATAGATTAGTCCTTTTCCCAAAAAGTCTCAAAAAGTTCCTAACTTTTTCAGCTTGGACGATTGCTGTCTTCCAGTTTCTGCTTTAGCACCTCTTTCATGCTAAGAAACCTCTCAGCAACCTTCTTTGTTCTTGCCTTATGTCCCTTGCAATGTCGCATATAGCTCGACTTATCTTTAAAAATGTCTTCACATATGTCGCACCGAAAAGGCTTTTGCTCAACATGCGTCAGGCAATGGATGTCGAAAAAGATTCTCTCGTTGAAGACTTTTCCGCAAACATCACACTCCTTGCGAGATTTCTTCTCGTGGAGCGTTTTGTGGGTCTTCACGAAACGTATATCATCGAAAAACTTGCCGCAGACGTCGCAGCTAAAGGGCTTGCTGGAGTCATGCAGAGTTTCATGTTTCTCAAGCCTGGTCTCACAGCCAAAGGTTTTATTGCAGACTTTGCATGAATAACGCTCAACTTGTTTAATGCCCTTGGATTTTCTTATCTTCGACTCGCCGTGAGTCGTCGTTAGCGCTGCAGGTTTTTTGACATCAGGTTTGGATTTCATGACCAGATTTTTGCTAGCACCCTTAATTTTTAAAGTAGAGTTATCTGTAAGGATTTTGTTCATGGATTCAGATGCACTTTTCTTGGATTCAATTCTACTTGAGGATCTGGAACTGACTCCAATTATTACATCAGGCTTTTGAGATGTATTTTCTGTATCAACTAATAAGGCACTTTCTGGTTTAAAAGAACTTGAGATCTGAACCGGAATGCTTTTACTAGCACGAACACTTTTATGTAGTTGGCGCTTATTTAGGAACTTAGAACTCCTAGAAACATCTCTAGTCTTCGAAACTGTTTCAACATTAGTTAACTTAGACTCTTTACTCAAGTTCTTACAACGATGACGACCTAAGGTACCCGTGTTCTTGAACACTTTGCCACAGGCATTACAAGGCAAGGTCTCAGACTTAACAAGGGGTTGCACAGAAGCCGTTTCTTTTGCATGAAGAGAACGGTGCCTGCTAAGTACACCTTCACGCTGGAAACTTCTTCCACAGATTTCACAAGCTATTTTCTTATTTGCACAGCTAGGCATGGTTTGAGCAACAGAACAGGAGGCTGAACTTCCAGCACCTTTCGTCACAGACTTAGATGAAAGACGGGTGCTTGGCATAGTTGACAATGAGCTATGGCATTTTTGAAGAAAATATCTTTTGCTGAAAATAAATATTATGATTACTTTCACACTTAATTAATCAAGAAGTTCTTAAAGAACTAAAATAGCTGACTTTCCTGTTACTTAAACACTTACTGAAATTCTAATCGGGAAAAATTTAGGTTCTTAACAGTAAATATCATCAACAACTGTTTCTACACTAGATTTATACACATTAGAAAAACAAATCGCTAAACACAGCATCCAGCCATAACATAAACTTCTAAAAGCCAAAATCAACTATTTTCCTTAATATTCTTTCGCCAATTAACTTAATATTATTTATCGTCTGCTCGATTTATTTGTAGTTCGAGGAATAATTAAATATAATTTTTAATAACAAAAGTAATGAAACTACTCCAAACTGCATTAAAAAATACGAAATGTAAATTAAAACTAAGCATAATTGTATGCAAAAAACATGCCTTGCCGCTTTCTTGGTAAACAATTAATGAACAATCAAAGAATTACATTGTGGTAACATTTTATGACATCATTGCAAACTGATTCATGAAAAAATTATTTTGCTTCAGATATTTTTAAATAAATAAAGTTTCTTATGCCATTGCTGATTTGGCAACAGTGATTTAAATGACTCAAAATTGAATTCCAATGCTAATTCAATGGGAAATTCGCCGACAGATAGTAAATTTATGTCTGTCCGGTACAGACAGGCGGACAAAAAGTATGAAAGTTGGGTCTCTGAGGTCATAGCTTTCTAACAAAAAAAGAATTTTTAAGATCCGATGGATAGAACCGAATTTGGAAGGGGGGTACGGACAGACAGACAGACGGACATCGACCGCATGTCAATACCTACTTTTTCATTTTTTTTAATTCTTTCAAAAATATTAAAAAAAAGAAAAGTAGGCTAAAAATAAGTACAGCTACAATATAATGGCTGGTCTTTTCATTGTCAACTTCCAAATTTACCTAAGGGTTGCTATATCTATCAAGTTGTGTGAAATGTGAATAGGAATTTTTACCACATTTGGGTAATTTTCGTTACTTGGCAAGATAATGCAATTTGTAACCAGCCATTTCATCATAGCTGTTCCAAAAAATGTATTTAATCTCAAATAAAATTACTCTGATGAACGCCACAGATTTCATAAAATCGCAAAGATAATGGAAATAAATATGTATTGAGTGGCAACAACAGTTTGTAAATTTCTAAACATAGTTCAGATATAATGATTATCACACGAATGATTTTATTTGAAATTAAAATCAGCTAATGAAAAGAAATAAAATTTGCATACTTATGGGGTAGTTTTTGTATTAAGAAATTGTGATGGGATGAAGTTTTTAAAACAATTTTTTTATCATGATAACAGTCTGTGAAGCAACCACAATTTTTGAAAAACATTTTCAATAATTGTATAACAATGATTTTGAGGAGTAAGCATGACGATGAAGTTTTCAGAGAAACCATCTTATTAAATCCATTGGACCTTTCCCTACTAAAATACAACCTTTTTTTTGTTGAAGAAGCAAATGATACCAATTTCGGATGAAAGGTAGATTTTGGAAGACCCTATTTAATTTTTCTTAAAATATAGTATACTATTTTTTTAATTAACTTTTAAATAGATTTTTGCAATGGTTAAAAAAATTCAAATAAAATAAAAATTAGCCTAAATTAGTTGCAATAAAAACAAAAATAATCCGGCCTAGAAAGCGATTTTTCAGTGTATTCAATTCTTGATCCTAATAATATCAGGAAGTCTTTTTTTTTTTAATAGAATTTTTATATTCACCGTAACAATCAAATTTACCGTACTACTACAGTTAGTAAAACTTTCATACATCATTTAACATATTTATTAGATAAGAGACCACAGGGTTTGGATAAAATTTTTGGGTAAAAGATAAGCAAGCTTCCATTAGTTCCATTTCCGTAAATACTAATTAGGCAGTAACTTCGTAGATTAATATAAATCAAGTCATGGTATATTTATAATCGGTTTAAAGTTTTAAATTAATTATTTTCGACAATAAAAAATTATAATTATCATACCTTTTTTGTACTTATTTAAAACTAATCGCTGATTTTTTAGTTCTTGTTTACTTTTAAACGATTACGTCAACAAATTGTTTTTCAACAGTTATGACTAACATGTTTTCAAAGTTAATATTCGATTTCAAAAAAATATTAAAATTCGATGCATAAGAAACATTTTATCTGTTATAAATATGAATACATACAATTAATACTGCATTTAACAAATATTTTCGTCAATAAGATTTTTAAACATTATTAAGCGAAATTTTCGGCAACATTTGTCTCTTTCAAAAGTTGTTTCTTGTTTTGATTTTGACAATCTGAAAATATAATAATTTTTTGCCAAATTATTTAAAATGTTAATAACCATCCTTTTGCTAATATTCATGCAGGAATGTTTCTGCAGTAAGTTTAAATCGTTTACTATATCTTTTTTATGTTCTAGGTTCAAGAGGTAATATTTAAATTGTATATTATGTTTCTTAGTAAACTGGTCTTAGTCTCTCTGTTAGTAAATGTTAATTTTTTAATTTGTATATTACTAAATTTTTAATAAAATATGGTATAGTTAAGATATTAAAACAAAAAACTATTGAATTAAAATACAGTAGTGTATTAATTCTTCCTTAGAGAAAATAAATTAATGGTGCATATTAAGTAATTGTTAAAATAAAACAAGCAACCCCATGTTTTTTATTTTTGAGAAGGCAATTAATTCATTTTATTTGACATGTTTGTAACAGCGAAAGCATACATAAAGGAACCCTAGGCTTCATGATGGAATGGTAGGAATTCAAAATCACTAACCGGACTTGATTGCAAAAATACCATCAAAGATCCCCCAAACGGCATTTTAGTTTACTCCGATAGTATATTCGGTTAATTCCTAGTTTTGGTATACGGCGACTTTCGGTACGTAGCGACGCATGATCGGACGATGCTACTTGGAAACCGCGAAGTCAAACAACTGTGTTGCCAGATTGGAATTATTTATCGCCTTTTTTTTGTCACCAATGTTCCGAAAAAGTCGCTGTATACCGAAACTAGGATTTAACCGTATATTCCTACTTTGGCATACCCTTTGAGGAGATTCTGAAAATTGGTGATAATAAAAGGCATAAAAAATAATCAATGCCATTACAAAAGAATATGTGGTTAAATCCTAGTTTCGGTATACGACTTTTTCGGAACGTTGGCGATAAAAAAAAGGCGATAAATAATTCCAATCTATCAACGCAGTTGTTTGATTTCGCGGTTTCCAGTAGCATCGTCTAATCACGCGTCGCTACGCGATATTTTCTCGCCAACAAGTTTGGCGAGAAATAAAAAGTCGCCGTATACCGAAACTAGGAATTAACCGAATATGTGCAGCAATGCATAGTATGCATTCATTTGTTACAATTTACAAAAAATCAAACAATTTAGCCCTAAAGAGTAACTAAAAATAACTTGCATAAAATACACACAATACCATAATATCTATTCATTTATGGCAATTTGTAAAAAATCAAAAAATTTAGCACCAAAGTGTAAAACTAGGATTTAACCACTCTGCTTCCACATACCAAACACTTTAATGCCTACAACAGGATGCATTAAATACTACTCTGATCTTGGTATTAAAATGTTGCTGTAGCATTTTGATTTAACTTTCTCAAGTTAAGCTTCAACTCTTGCTGCTAGAGTCCATCTTTTGTGTGTATATTTAACTATAATGATTTTATTGATTTACGAAACTGTTTGATTAACTTATAATAAGAAGAAAATATCTTTTTTTGAAGGTGTTCCTCCTCCTACAACTGTCCGCAGTACAGAAGCATTCTTCATACCAATCCTCCAAGAATGGTTCCCCAAGTTCCATAAAGGTCTGTAAAGCTAACCATACATAGAGAGGCTGGGGAGCCCAGTCGGTTGAGGCGTTCGTCTTGCATGCGGAAGGTCCCAGGTTTGGGTCTGAGCATTGCAAAATAACTTCCGACCTATAAACGGACTGTGCAGAAAAAATGTTGAATGAATAATACCCAGCGTAAAGGGAATGCAGTGCATGTTAAATACCCTCCAAAGTCCTGACGCTGCGTACAATGTCGCCCTTAACTGTTGCGTTGGGTGCCTACTCAGGTATCAGCTCGTCACCTGACTGGGGTTCTAAGTTACGACGCCCATTGCCAATAGCCCTCCTATAGCTCTAGTGTTATGATGATTCAAACTATCTTATCCTATCCTAACTATATATGGAAGGACTTGGCATGTGAACCTTCGACAAACATCGACACTCTTCCTCCTAGACGTTACCGAAAGCAATTTACACTTGTCAGGGATTGGTTTTGTGTGCACGTGCGACATGCTAAACCAATCACAAATAAGTTAAAAACATTTTCAGTAATGTCTTGGAAGAGGGGTGACAAAGGTTTATGTACCTGGTTCACTGAACTAGATATCAAACTTTGATTTTGATTTTCGCAATCAAAATAAGATGTTAATAATGATTTTATATTTTAGGTTCAGTTCTTATGAATTTTTTTCTTCATTTTCAAGATTTTATTTAAAGCTATTTTGAAAAGCTGTAGGTAATCCTACTTTTTTTTTATTGCACAGAAGTTGAGATTTTTCAGAAAGAAAAAGGGTGAAAATTAATGTTTTGCTTTACATTGTACATTTAACATTGTTACATTTTAACTGTTTTGCTTTACATTGTTATTAACCCTTTCAGTCCCAGTGATGCCATTTGGCATCATCATGTTTCTGATCATAATTTAAAAAAAAATAATAGGGTTGATATCTATTGGGATTAATAACAAATATTTTCTAATCGAAAAAAGTTTGAAGAATCGAATGATGTGCTTTTTGATATCATAAATGGCTACAGACGCTCAGACTTTTTTTCTAAAATTATGATGCCAAATTGTCATTGGGACTGAAAGGGTTAACTTAAAAATTAAAAAATCCAAATTAATTATTAATATTTATTTCGTAATATAGAAGCTTGCGTCTTATAACTTTGCCTTATGGGCTGTAAAAAACGGTATGATGTAATGTGTATCATCTCGCCAATAGAGGGCGCTACGGCGCTATTTATGTAACTTCGCCCACGATTAAATCAGAAATAAATTTGTCTTGAACCAAAAAGGATGCTTGAATTTTACTGAGCATCCAACCGCCACTAATTATTGATATTTACACTTCAAAACGTAAATGGGCTTGTAACTATCTCTACTAAATAATGAAGTGTCTGGCTTTAGTATTTCTTTAATTAAGTTGATCAGCACTACTAACCTTTATCATTTTCATTTAGATGATCCCCTAGAATACACAGCCTCTTTGGAGGGTCTTCCAGATCTCCCACACTGGATGTTCAGTAACCCATCGAACTCCAGTAATGCATTTCTTTATGGATCGGCAGATGAACCAGGAACGGTACACATTGAGGTACATGTATGGTCCCTTCATCTCATGGATATTAAATTTATATTTTAGGGAATCGAAAACTTTAAAACTAACTCCTGGAACATATGAATAGTCAAACTCCTGGGAGTGAGTTGATTTTTTCAATTGGCTCATTAGATTGCCTAAGATTATAAATTGTTCTTATTTTAATGATCTTAAATTTTATTGTTTTCTTAAGGTTGAATAGACATTTGCATCTTATAAGTGATGTAGAAAGATTAAGAGTATTTCAACAATTAAGGTTACTGATAATAAAAGTTTTAAAATTTGGTAAATTATTGTAATGAGTGAAAGATACTTTATAATAATTGATGCCTCCTAAAAATACATTTGGAATTGTTTTTTAATAAGCTATTACAAATCATTAATTTTTATACAAATTTACTGCATTCAAAATTACAAATATTTAAAAAAAAAAACATGTAAAAAAACTAGCATGTATAAAACATTATAAACAAACACCTTGTCTAAGTGGTTTGCATCATATTATGAGACTTGTGCTTTTTGCAAGACTGAAATGGCAATAATACTAATAAACAAACATGATGTCGTGGAATTTTTTAATTATTTTTTTGCTTTTTTGACACTGTTCTGCATTATTGTTGAAAATAAATATCATTTTAAGGGCTGCCT
The DNA here is from genome assembly GCA_019343175.1 of Oedothorax gibbosus. Taxonomy (NCBI): domain Eukaryota; kingdom Metazoa; phylum Arthropoda; class Arachnida; order Araneae; family Linyphiidae; genus Oedothorax; species Oedothorax gibbosus. The sequence continues at coordinate 21,112,150 of CM033275.1, forward strand.
TAAAATTTTATAAGCTAATGGTGCTTTTTTGTGGTCCTTTAAAAAAGTGAAATTTATTGATTTTTTTCAACATTTATCCCTTGAAATTACCCTTATCCCTAAAAACTACTTTATTTGCATTGGTAAATTAAATACATATTTTTTGCAACTAAAAATATTATTTTTTTTTGCTTTTTTGACACTGTACTGCATTATGTGAAACAAATTAATCATTAAGGGCTGCCTTAAAAATTTTTAAGTTAATGGTGTTTTTTTTGGTCCTTTAAAAAATGAAATTTATTGATTTTTTTCAACATTATCCCTTGAAATTACCCTTTATCCCATAAAACTACTTTATTTGCATTGGTAAATTAAATACATATTTTTTGCAACTAAAAATATTTTTGTGTTATTAGATCATAGCTCTCAATAAAAATACCTATGACACAGACTCAACAGTTATGGAACTGAATGTTGAACCTCGGGAAAGTAAGAGCTCTTTTATACGAAATAATTTTCAAAATTTACAACTATTAAATTTGTTATCTTAAAGAGGATAAATTCTTTTACAGAAACTGAATTTATTTTAAGCTAAAAATATATGTTTCAATGTACACTGCTCAAAACAATTAGGAGAGCGCATGGTTTAAACCCTTTCACCTCCAATGATTCCATTTGGAATTACCCAGCTTGCGATTTTTTTCTCACTAACTTAAGCTCGCACTTATTTACCATTAGATGGAAGAATCTTGTTTTTTGAAAAATTAAGTAATGTTTGTTTTAATTAAATGAAAATATGGAAAACATGCTAAAATAAAATTCACTCTGAAACAATTTTATTAAGTAAAATGACCCTAAATTCTTCATGCTTGCATTTTTAGATGTTTAAAAGTTAATTTTAACTATTTTTAGCAAATAAAATTTTGAAAAAAATTATTGTTATAATTTATTCAAAAGTTATGATTTAAATTTTTCCCCCTTAAATTTTAGTTAAAAAATTAATATTTTTTTCCTGTTTTTTACCATTTCATTCTGGATGCCTAATGAATCTATTTCACAAATTTTATATTTTTAGAATAAAAAGTAAAAAATTGGGACTGGAAGGGTTAACAAAATTAAGCTCCCCTAATTGTTTTGAGCAGTGTAGTTTTCTTATTATTTACTTTCTGGAAATGCTATGTATGCAAATTAGACTGGACTTACTCTGACCTTTTTCTAGGGTGACCAGACGTACTGCATTTCGCAGTGCAGTACAGTTTAGTTTATTACATAATGTAGCTATAAAGATTTGAATATAGTTTTCGTTTGATTTCTTTTTTATTTTTACAAACAAAAACAGCCCAAATGAAATATACATTATGAAATTTTAAGGAGGATTTCATAGTCAAAATGTGGTATCACTGAAACAAATCTGGTCAGGCTACTTTTTTCCACTTAAGCTTCTTTCACCTTTAGCCATGAAATCTGCTGTCTTGCAAAAGTAAAAGTAGAATGTCCAGACATACTGCATTTCGTTATACAGTACTAATTTTTAAGCTTTTGTCCGGCATTTTGTGCGATTAAAATTTCTCTATTCGAAGAACCGTAGGCAGGACAATCTTTTTGTTGACAACTCGTAACCCAAGCAGAATAGTGAGAACTATAAAGTTGTATACTTTTAGTCAATAGGTATAGTCTCTCATAAATGACAGGCAAGAGCTTTATTTCATTGTAACCCAAAATATTATTATATAATTAGTTTAAATTGTTATTTGTTCTAAACTGTCTTTAAGTGGTTTGCACCATATTACAAGACTTGAGTCGATTGCAAGATTAAAAAGAAAATAATATTATAAAATGAACGTGATGATGCAGAAATGTTCTGCTTCTATAACACTGTACTGCATTAACCTTGAAAATATCTGGTCCCTTAAGCAAAATTGTTTTCTTCAACAGAAAATCTACAACTATAGAAAAATCGTCTTAATTTTTTTTACCATTCTTTAAATATTAATAATTAAACATGTTTTTTCAGGAGTGTCCTCAAATGAAGTTGAGCTCAAGTTTTTGAATTTGGACGTCGGCGATATTTTTCGCAGCGGTCGTCTCAAGCGTCTCGAAGACATTTTCCGGTCGTCACTGTGGAGAGATGAGGAGGACATTTACGTCACAAGCGTCCTTTCTTCCGTAGATGCCGGTGGAAGATTGCCCCTTGACCCAACAGCTAAAGAAGGGTAAAGGGTTGTCCATAAATAAAGAACTTAGTGGAAGAACACGCTAAATGTGAAAATATTAAGATTTTAATGTCAATGGGCATGTCATTCCTTCCTTTAAAGATTAGAAGTTCCCCCTTTTTCATGTATTTTCAGTTAAGTATACGTTTTGTCGTTTCCAAGTACCGATTTTGGGGGATCTAAGTGCAAATGAAAAACTTTAAAGCTCATTTTCTCGTTTTCACCTTTTTGTCCCTTAACACGTTCTTCCACTAAGCTCTTCAAATCACATGCTGTGTTTTTAGTGATTTTTTTACCCCCTATTTCAAGTTTCGAAATTCCCATTTTTTATTTGAAACGTTTTTTTTTAATTTCAAAACTTTTGTTTGGATGTTTGATACCCGGAAAACTTCAAAACACATACAAATCAACCTCCAACCCCAAATTCCAGTAGTCCAAACAACAGCTGCATCATCTAATGATGGTGGGAGAGTATTTAAAAATCACATACAATGCACATTTTGTTTAGTTTTTCTTTGTGAAGTGTGAAAATACTTTGTATCTAAATTGAAACTAATTAATAGAACAGAAAGAAATGAACGCCAATGGAATTTATATAAAAGAATGGACCGTTTTTCCCCTAACAATTTTAAGTATGACCCAGAAACACACAAGAAATATTACCATGTAAGATTTTGCCAAACTTAAGTGAAGAAACATATTTTACTGCAATTTAACTATTTTCGAACAATTTTACGTTGATATTTTGCCGATAAAAATTACATTATATTTGACGTGACCCCCTTCCTACCTACATGAGATTTGGAGATATTCTGTTCAACCCTCTTCCCCTCTAAATGCATTGCACAATTTATGGACATCCCATAATTGGCTTGTATCAGATGATGTAACTCTTTTGTTTTCATTCTTGCTTTTTTTGCGATTCATTGATTGTTTTGGTTTCACTCTCAAAGCAGTCTTTTCGTCTGCTGTGTTCTACATTAGAGTTTTCTACGTTTAACTGGATTTTATTCTCTTGCTATTTATTAAAATTTAACAATATTGAAACTATAATAAGTAAGTCGTGTTTATCATGTTCAAAAATCTATTAAAATGTTAATGAAACTAATAATAGCTTTTGTTTCTTCTGTTACATTTCATAGATAGTAAATACAATTCTTTCCTGATAAAAGGGAAGATATATTATTGCAAAAAATTTGTATTTATCATTGTGAATGTTTTAAATGTATGCAAAAGCAGCGAACATTCGAATGGCAAAGTTGAAATAATCATTAATTTTATTATTATATAATATTAATGGCTATTTATTAACTGAAACAAATGTAATTCTAGCAGGACCAAAAATGAAAATATTACCGCTGGATCTGTTGCCACTCAAGACGAAACCGACCATTGATACATTTCCTTTTAGTAGTTAGGGCTTTAAGACACCCAATTAAAGCTCTGTAATTTTAAAAACGGTGAAGCAATGTTGTACTTACCTGAATCAAACAGAATATTTTTAAAAATAATTCCAGAAAAATCTGAACTAAGAACGATTCAATGTTTTACAATTTAAAAAAAAATTCTTTTGAATAATTTTTTTTTAAATAGGCTAAATAATATTATGCTATTTGAAAGTGGTGCAAAGATAGAGCATTGGTGGAGCAGAGGTAGAGCATCGGCCCATGGAACCAAGATTCCAGGGAATCGTGGGTGAATCCCAGCATAGCCGATTACAATTTATTATTTCAATATTATTCAGAACATTCTAGAACTTTCTTTTTATTCCATTCCGGTGAAAAGACTTCCGGTATATGAACATAAAAACCCTATCACCCGTAGTTTGGGGTCAGTGCTTTAATTTGTATCTTTGTATGCTGTCTGTATCTATAATCTTAATAAAATAAGGCAGCCCTACAGATCTTTGTGATTTCCGCACAACAATATGAATATCTAACAGCAACTTTAATTTTTCCAGTGTTGTGGTTCGAGTGGGCGGCGGTTTCACATTTTCTCGTGACCTGGAGGATTTAGGCCGGGAGGTGCAGCCATTGAGGAACCGCTCTCCGTGCCCTAGGGACTACAAACGTACCTCTGCAGAGCACCTTTTCCGGACAAGAAATTTTATTGTTGACTGGTGTAGCTTCCAACTAGTGCGTTGCTTTTATTAGTATATTTTCTGGCTGTTAACTTTAATTGGTACTTTAAAAGTGCTTCTATACTTATTCCTAAGTGTGTTATTATAATATATTTTCTCACTATCTGTTGTCGAGAAGTTTTTTTTAAAATTCAAAGTGTTGTTTTGTTATGTTCTGTGACATCATGTGTGTCACTGACCACTTTGTAAATTTTCTGGTTATTGACATTTAGTTGTGCTGTTGTTTCTGGTTTTATCTTTTCTGACCAAGTCTGATGAAGTCAGGTCAATCAATGACTTCTACTTGTAAAATATTATAGTACAATAGAATTTTAAAAGTAGAACAAGACGATAGACTAAAATTGTAAAGAAAATATATTAATTTATCCATAGTTTTTTTGCAGTAGTTTATCATTTATCTAACTTAATAACTCCTTTTCAATAAAGTATTAGATAAGCTACCAAGACCAAGATAAACTTACAGAAAGAATAATTTTAAGAACTAAATTAAAATTGTAACCTTAACTTGTGGTAAAGATAAATTATTTAGTAGTTCTATTATATCTATTTTTAAACATTTGAGCATATTCCTCTTCTGTCTTTCCACAGTTACATGACAGGCGGGACAAAGCTGGGAGTGACCAACACTCAGGCCACGCCCCTTCAGTTTCCTTGACCAATGGCGACGATGGTTATCGCCCACGTGACAATGAAATTCCTAGACGCGATCTCACGTTTGATTTTGTGGTTTCAGTTGTTTTACCAGCTGCTCTGGTATTTGTCGTTTCCATCGTTCTGACTTGTATCCTGTGCTACAGCAAAGACGAAAGGTGAGTTTTACTTTTATTAATTTTAATTAATGTATTGTTTTTTCTACACATATATAGTCAAACCTTGAACATTGACTTTCTGCTGAAGGGGGAATGGGAGCGGTAACCGTGTGTTCAAACCATAGATATCATAGTTAAAGTATTAGATTGGCAGATCACGTGACCTCCAATGCTAACGACGGGACGCGCTTGGAGGCCAAATAAGAGGGCAAAATGGCCAGTGTTGCTGCCACTTTAAGGAGAAAAATACTACGAAAAAATACCATTTAATTCTAAAATTACAAAAACATATCGTAAAAATACTAGCTGCATTTTGGAATCTTTTTAGTGACTTTAAATCCTTTTCTAGTATTTTTTTTGTAATTTTAGAATTAAATGGTATTTTTTTTGTAGTATTTTTCTCCTTAAAGTGGCAGCAACACTGGCCATTTTGGCCTTGGAGGTCGCGTGATCTGCCAATCTAATACTTTAACTATGATATCTATGGTTCAAACCAAACTCTTCTCTTTCAGTTAATCTAACTGAAAAATATTTTCTGAGCTTAAGTACTCCAGCTATATTGAATATTTTTTCCTAATATTTTTTTTAATAGATGTATCTGGATTACAGGGCTCTATATTTTCACTTTTTGAAATTGGTTCAAAATATTTTGATGTAAAACAATAAAATATGGCATGTGGTGCCCTGTAAGCCAGCTACATGTATCACATATAAAAACTGCCTGTAAAAATATTCATACGATCAAAGTTATTTGGCTTAAAAATTATATTTTTACATTGGATTAACACAGAGAGAAGACTACGGTTTGGAGACCCAGGTACTGCTCACATTTCCCCTTAACATTCTGAATGGCCTGAAAATGGGCAAAAATGTAAATTAAAATTTAAATTCAATTAATTTGAATTAAAAAATTGGTTTTAAAAAATCCTAATTAGCTATATTTTTTGAAGGGATGATCTTAAAATTATTCATAAATGAAAAAAGTAAATTATGAATAAAAATTTATTATTTATAAAATTTTGAAATTTAAGATTATTGTAAGAAAGACTGATGCTTAAAATAATTCAATGTTACGTTAATAGAAAGTAAAAAAAAAGCTTCAGAATGTTAAAACACGAAATATGTTTAATACGAAATGTCTAGTTACTCTCCTCAAGCTCATGTTAAAACAAAGTTAGACTATATTTGTAATTGATTATGTGTATTTTTTTTTAAATATTAAAATCTGGAAGATATTTGTTATTTACTGAAACAATAACTTCCTTGTATTCTATTCAAAATATTAATATAAAATTTAAGTTACCTTTTACGTTTTCTTTATATTGTTTACTTCGTATGGTTTTACTTTTATTTATGATTTAATTATTTTTCAGTGACAAGAATAATGAAGCCAATGAGTAAGATAATTTTTTTAAGCTTAACTTTCTATTTTTATTCCTTCTGTTCAAAATTATATTTTTATTTAAATTGTGTCTACCTTTTTTTAAACACAATACTTTTAGTTTAGTATTTTGAAAAAGCACTTAATTTTTTTTATTATCAAAATTACTATTTATTTTTTGCATTCTAATTTTGAAAGTTATTGCTTGTAACCCTGCCTCTACACTTCCAAATGATATTTTAAGAATTATTTTTTTAATATAATTTATAACAGAATATTGTCTTTATTTCAGAATGTAATATAAATTTTTAATTATTCTGTTATCCCTGCTTTAAAATGCATTCCTGCTAAAGTTATGTTTCTCTCTATATTAAAAAAGTAAGCTCTTTTAACATGTCCTGAGCGATAACAGTAAGAAATATTCATCTTAGAATTCCATTCTTTTTCTGGAAGGTGTGTCTCCCTTATGCCTCGATGCATTTTTTTTCCAAATTTCCAATTAGTTTTTAAATTAAAATTGCGCAACAGATCTTAGAATTTGATTGCGAGCCTAGGGGCGCAGCCCCTAGTTTATTTAAAAGAAAAAGTGATTCAAGTTGTTTGATCCAATTGCTGGTTTTCTGCTTCACCAGAGGCGTGATTATACCAGTCATGATAATTTAATATGAAGAGTACAGGGGGAAAAACCCTTCATTGCTTAGGAATCTGTCTGCATCCGACCTCTTTGGGGACAATAGCGAGTCATCGCCTAAACTGGTGTAGAAAAAACTGTTTCTCACTTTGTTTTCTCTCGCGGAAACCCTGATTCACGCGAGAGATCAGTGGACACGAGTCCCATGTTTGTACCGCTAAAGAAGAAGCAAGAGGGAAACCGGTTTCCTGTCGCCAATGTCTGGCAAGAAGACCAGAATATTTTAAAGATTCTTATGCAATGAAGGTTTTTTTCCCCTGTCGTAGTAGTCAAGTTTATTAGTCCCAAATAAAACTACACACTTCTTTCAAACTTCACGTAGCATATCCTCTTATTTCTTAGTCCCATGCATATCTATAATATTTATTTGTGTTTTATTCCAAAATTTTTAATTATTTTTTTTCTTCTCTAGTGTGGCAATGAACCACTACAACTCCACACGGTCCATCCAGGGTAAGCGGGAGGAGGGGCTTATTCGTTGCGACTCCACCCCTGCTTCCTCATTTCCCGCCTCCTGCACAGATAGCCCCTCCTCTACTTTACCAAAGGGATGCACACTCAGGTGAGGATGTCTTTATTGTTATATACTCGTGATTACAATAAAATCGAATATAACTTATAGTTATTTAAACTTTTAATCAAGATTGGGACATTAAATACTTGCTAAAATCAGAGACATTAAATATAATGGACTGCACATTCAATAGTAAAGAAGCTTCCAAAAACGTCCTCATCATCAAAAATCGCCAAGAGGAGATGGGTTGCTACATATGGCAGTTTATCGCTACTGTTTCGTTAGAACTATGCCAATTGTAGCCAGACCTGAAATTCAGGTAATAGAAGGCTGGCAAACCAAAAGGGTGACTCGCATCTATTTCCAAGTCACATGGATTTGCCAAAAACAACTGCACAGATTTTAATGTGTTTCGCAGACTATAATTTTTAGCTTTTTGCTGCTATGTTCAATATATTTGCTTTCATTCGTTTTATCTCTTGATGCTTTTATCTCTAGATGTTAGATGCTTAATTTTTTCGCAGTTTATAAAATGTAAACAGAAATTAAAAAGGGATCGGTGATACTTCACAGGTAAGATTGTTTAGATAGGCATATTTATCGTAATTTTATTCCTAAAAACCTATACTTTGAATTAGTCTATAAGTAAATTATTCTATAAGCTCTTTTAAAGTTGAGGAATTATTTTCTTGATAAAAATATTCTTTAAAGATTCTAATTAGCCTTATGCGCCACATGCACTGATCAGATCCACAATAAAATAACTATAAAAAAGAATGTTTAGCTTTTTTTTTATTAAAATAGCTGCAATAAGATGCCAAAAGTAGCAAACTTTTTCATCAAAATGGCAATTAATCTTTGTTCCTTTCCTAACTTTTCCATCCCACTAGATTGTCGGAACAAAGAAATAGAGACAACCAAATGAGCATCACTGTTCTGAACCTACATAGTTTGAGGTTTTGCTGTGAGATTAATAGCAATTGCTTTCCAGACCCAAGTAGCGTAGAGAGAAAACGAAAACAGCGATGATAATTGTAGGACCTTTAAAAAAGTGCTACGTTTTTAGATTAGTCTTTTGGAAGTCCTTTTTTTCCTTTAAAAGTCATGATGTAAACTTCATTGTAAATGAATTATAAAATTGTTCTGAGATATTCAATATTTAATATTTTTTACATGGACAGAACAAAAAGTTTATATGTAGAACAAAAATTACAAACCAAGACATTTATACTGACATATGCAATGTATAAAAATTTTTCTAAACTCTCTGATCTCAGTAGATCTCCCTAGGGAAGCGTTTTAACCATAGATATCATAGTTAAAGTATTACATTGGCAGATCACGTGACCTCCAATGCTAACGACGGGACGCACATGGATGGCAAAATAAGGAGGCAAAATGGCCAGTGTTGCCACCACTTTAAGGAGAAAAATACTACGAAAAAATACCATTTAATTCTACAATTACAAAAAAAATATCGTAAAAAACTAGCTGCATTTTGGAATCATTTTAGTGACTTGAAATGCTTTTCTAGTTTTTTTTTTTTTTTTTGTAAATTTAGAATTAAATGGTATTTTTCCGATGATGCTGTAGCATTTTTCTCCTTAAAGTGGTGGCAACACTGGATATTTTGCCCCCTTATTTTGGCCTCCATGCGCGTCCCATCACTAGCATTAGAGATCACGTTATCTGCCAATGTAATACTTGAACTATGATATCTATGGTTTTAACACACTGAAGACAGGAATGAAAATCGATTATTCTTATTATGTTGCAATCTTGAATAGAAAAAAAGACTTTTAGCCAGCTATTGTTCCTTGTTAATGTTGTAATGGGGTTTTTAAAATTAGAAGAAAAACAGATCAGGAGGAAATGTTAAAAAGAAACTATTTAAACCAGGATTGAACTCATCTGACCAATTTTTTTTTACACAGGTCTTCTGGTCGTACTTCAAGAATGCAGCCTGACCCTCCCCCGTACACTACCAACTCAAATATTCCACCTTCATAGTAAGTAGACTCTTCCAGTCACACCTTTTTAACTTCCATTCAATTAAGCCAATAAGTTAGATGCAAAATCCTATTGTGACACAAAACTAAGAAAACCACAAATGACAGAATGAAGAAGTTCTTCATTTTTTAAAAATTATGTGTTGGTATTTTAGAAGAAAAAGTTTGTCTAAAATCATATCAGCAAATGAAATTACAAAAAATATGTACCAAGTTAACAAGTAAACAAAAACTTCAAAAAAGGACGTTTTTGACATGACGTGATTTGCGACGCAATCACAAACGATTCCCTAAGCCCCACATCACTGCTTTGGTTACCTACTAAAACAAAAACTAAGGATGCACTTGACAAAAACGAAACACACTCAGGCCTCGCAGCGCTCCTATATTTCCTATAATTCCTATAAATTTGAAAAAGTTCCTATATTTCCTATAATTCCTATTTTTTTCTATTTTAGACCCTTACTTTCGTTTTTTTCCCCTTTTCATCATTACGATCTTTTCATTGATACTGTGATTACGACGCCCGGACTTGATCGGCAGAAAATTTTCTGGTTGGTTTGATTTGGCCTGAATCGGAGCTACACAAGTAAAATGAGACACCCTTCCGATCAATCGGAGTCAAAAATCTGCCAACCATTATAAGGACGTCATGGGTTCGTCAAAATTACTGGGCTGCAAAATAAGTAAATCAAGAAGCATTATTGGACTGAATATTTTTGGTCAGGTGTTGATGATCCTCTTCTAATGTGGGTGGGGTCCGCTGGCCGATATTTGAAGATATCTTAGTGCAATCTAATCTTAATTCATCTTCAAATTTTAATTATATTTTTTATCTTTATTATTTAAACTTGTTCTACATTGAAATTTAAGTTTAGTTTTCATTGATATAGACCGAGAATGGAGGAAACTACTTTTTCGGTGGCTTTAACGTTGTGGAAATTTTGAGGCGTCCGTCGTGTAAAAGCCAACCCTTTTTTACAAAGAGCTATTTTTTGTGCTTAATTTCTCGACCGAGATATACGAGTATGAGAATGTGCGGTATTTATTGACTATATAAAACGAACGGCTGATTAAGGAATTTTGTAATTCATTGTTAAAATCGAAATCAATTGACTATTTTCTGTCAAAATTTCCCCAAATTTATAAAATTTTTATACGATCTAGGATTTCCGGATTAGGCGTATTCTGCACCCGTGTGATTGTCTATTTTTCCTTTTGTATGATTTTCAGAGGTTTTCCCGATTATGGGATGAGTTTTTCTGTATTTGGATCGTCAGGTATTAGGATCGACAGTTTTCGGATATTAGGATCGTCGGAGTTGCCGGATACAGTTAGAACCTTTATTCCGCTCATCTCGGGACTTGAGCCTTTCCGGATTAGGGGTTAACTAACCAATATTTCCACAATTCTGAAAATTAGAATGAGTTTAGGGTAACTACGTGTCTGTGAATCGCGTTACAAGTACCATAGCATATAAATATCCAGGCAGAGAAATATAGTGCAAATATCGGTCTATATTAATGAAAACTAAGCTTAAATTTCAATAAAAAACTAGCTTAAATAATAAATTCTAATAATAAAGTTAAAAAATTTAATTAAAAGTTGAATATGAATTATAATTAGACTATACTAAGATGGTTTCGAAAATCGGTTACCGGCCAGTGCAATCCAACAATGCTTCCTGATTTACTTATATTGCTGCCTAGTAATTTTCACGAAATCCACCGATGGGGTCGCGATGTCTCATAATGATTGACATTTTTTGCCTCTGCGTGATCGGAAGAGCGTCTTCTTACTTATGTAGCTCCGGTTCACGCCAATCGGACCAACCAGAATAATTCCTTTTGATCAAGTGTTCGTGACCTCGTAATCACAAAAACAGCTTGATTGTTTAAATATTATTTTTGTTTACGTTTGAAACTCCCCTTCTACTTTGGTCTATTCTGGGGTTTCTGATTTTAGAAGGTTTAAGTTTTAAAAAAAAAACGGAGTATCGGAAATTTTTCGGACTATCGTCGAAATTCAAAAGTGTCTGGATTATAGGTGTCCAGATTAGTGATTTTGTAATTGTTATGGATCGTGGGAGTATTTTTTTTTTAATAAAAGATAGCTATAGTTTTTTTTAATGCTGTAGGATCACTTTAGTTGCCGATAGTAACCTAGTGAAATTTATTGGAAATTAAGGGTATTTCAGGTCCTCTGGTAGGGCAGCAGGCCCTATCGGATCGCTGGAGTTATATCATATATTAGATCCGATCCCTATCGGATATCAGTTAAGAGGGATTGTCAGTCCCATAGAGCTAATGCATTAGTTTTGTAATCATAACTTCCCCAGAAGTATTGCTTGGCCATGTTAGCCCTTTTTCCCCAGGTATGGGAATCAACATAACATCAAAATGAAACAAATTTGAAACGAAAATGTTATCTAGCTATTTAATTATATATTTTTGAAGTTTTAAAATGCCAAAAATTACAGCAGATGGCGACACTATTTTAAAACTTTATTAATTAATAATTGAATAACCGGATGTTATTTTCTTTTTAATTTTGTTTTTAAATGGATGTTATGATGATTCCCATACCTGGTGAGAATGGGAAAACATGGCAAACCAATTCTTTTGCCAAAGTTATGATTTCAAAACTAATGCATTAGCTCTATGGGACTGACAGTTCCTCTTAAATAAAGCTAATAAATCTTATATATTGTGCTTTTATGTATAATTTTTGATCATAGTTAAAATATTTGTCTCATTGCCATTCATTTTATCCATATATTTTCTTCACAAAAATTAATCTATCGACTTGAAAATATTCCTATAAATCCCTATATTTTTTTTAAAAATTCCTATATTTTCTTTAAAAATTCCTATATTTCCTATTATATTTTTGATTCCTATTATATATTTGAAAAGTCACTGCGAGGCCTGCACACTGCAACATCTCCAAATTTGATCTAATTTATTCGGCAGTTCAAACTAAACTGAAATTCAAACATAGTGTGAAATGAAAAATCACTGATACCCCCAAAAAATTCACAAAATCTTAGGAGAAAAGAATTTTGTAATATCAATACCAGCACTCAAGGGGGAAAATACTACGCTATTTCAACACACCTATGCTGTAGAGTGCCTGTATATAATAATAGTAAATTAGGAATTTAAAACCGCTGTAAACTCATAGCTGGCTGATAAAATGCACAGGTGGCAGAATTCCTTGGGCACATGCTACATCAGTGGTTCCCAACCTTTTCTGGACCATCGCCTCGTAATTTAGGTTGATCCACATTCATTGCCCCCTTTTAATTTTCATGTTATGTCTAATCATAATTTGAGTTAAAGTATAACTATAAAAAAGTTTTATAACACTTACTAACCGTTTATAAAAGCAACCAAAGAAGCTTTATCCAGCCACTTTTAAATAAAATAGAAAAAACATAAAACACATATTTTTTAACGTATTTTTAAAGAACCAAAGTGAAATAATTAAATAAAATATTTTTACTGGTTTCTAGAAAATTTAAGACAGTTGAATGTAAAAATTGGCTGGTTTGGTTATGGTTGGGGAATGGGTTTACTGTACAAAGGTAGGACATTATTTTAATTTTCCCCTTTGAATACTCATCGCCCCCTGATCGCCCCTCAAGTATTTTTTGCCCCCTTGATAACACAAATCGCCTACTTGGGGGCGATCGCCCCCAGGTTGGGAACCGCTGTGCTGCATCATCAGCTGCTCATCGTTTTTCATAGGCTTTTGAAAATCGATGACTATAAGTCACTGTAATTAAGTAAATATTGAACAGAATGAAGAAATAATTTGAATTTAGGAGTTTCTTAAAATTCTTATTCGATTTAAAAAATAAAGTAATGCTGAACTTCCTTACTGTATTTATCTGGGTATGGGTTGTTAGAAATACAAGATATTTTATTTGGTTATGTCATATTAAATTTTATTTATCTTGTATAAAATATGTGTTTATATCTTTCTTTTACAGTCTGGGTTCGTCCAGGAACAATTTGGCACACCAATAAAAATGCATATTTAATAGAATCTTGTGCACAAACGAACCAAAGATGTTCACTGTTTAGTGTGAATCTCGTTTTTTAATATTAGATCTCTTATTTCTTCTTGGATTTGCTAATGGTATTTATATACTATAAATAGAGGCTTTAGGTTTTTAAACTAGTGTGATAAGATTTTTTAAAATCATTAGCCTTATGTAACAATGGCTTTGTTTTTGGTATAATCTCATTTGTTGAAATGCATTAGTGGTTGTAGTGTACCATTCAGCGTGGTGAATATTTCAAAGTATATTTACAAATTCATGTTTTAATTATGTTTGATAGAGCAATATACTAAAATGTAGAAATTGTGTTGAAAAAGCCTGTTTGCATAGTTTATTCTGTTTTTTAAACATAAAAAGTTAGAGATTTTAAAAGCTTTATGAAAGTTGCTGCCCTGTAATTGCAGAAAGGGGAAAAAATCTGAATAATGTTGTAGTAAAATACTATAATCATCTGTCGCGTGCTGTAAATGTAAATTTTGTGTACACATTTTCATTTGACCCCGTACCATGTTAAAAGAATATTATCTTATTAATCATGGTAAATTCTTTATTGGATGAAATTTTTACTATGCAATTTTTTGTCTGTTAAAGTTTTTTGTCTGCCAAATATTTGTAAGCATGTTTTACTGGAATTTGGTGATTATATATTATTTACAAAAAGCTCTTATAATGTTGTGAAATTTTATTTATATACTTGTTTTTTTTTCAGTGCAATTATTTATTGTTTGTCTTTTTTTTTGTAAAAATGCGGCTTAAAGAAAATCTTTACATTTTCTATTATGTAACCAAAAAAGATTCGTCAAATTAATAATTATAGTTATATTTTACTGTACAAAAACTAATAGTTTAAATTGTGTTTTTTTAGAAATTACAGATTGCAACAATTAAAACAATATTAAAGAACTCGCCATGTTTTACGATAGTTTAACTTTTATTTAGTTAATACTCTTTAATTATAAATTAAAGCAACATTAAATCAACCAAATGTTCTAGTCTGTGTAAAACTAATTCAAATAAAAATAAATGTTCTAAAATTATGAGATCACTAAATTGTTTGAAAAGGCCACCTGGATTGCAAATTCAAAAGTTGCAAATGAAATAACACACCATAGAATTATAGAATTCATATCTTTAAAAGTACTTGATTTATTTTTATAAGTATATTGGGTTTAAATTTCGATGTCATTAAATTATATCTTCCATTAAGTATGTACACTTTCTATTGAAAGTAACATACAGTCAATACTCGATAACTCTCGGGGGACCCCCAAAAATATTCGTCTTATCCGAAGTTTGATTTATCAAAGGTATTTCCCATTCCTCTCTACTGGTACTTAGGATGGGTTGACTTGGTTTGATAGGTGCCATAATACTATAGTTGTAAGCATTTCATTTTTTTTAATAGTATATGTAAACAACAAGAGAAGAATGGGGTCATAAAGTTTATTAAAACTCAACTTTAACGAAATTTGGCCTCATTACTTATTTATTAGTATACATACCATGTAAATATCATTTGGAAAAAAAACAGATGTTTCTTGTTTGTATTTTTTAAGGTTGTTGGCATTCACAAAGTCACCTAAATTTTTGAAGTTTTGAGCTGAATTGTGTTTTTATAGGGGAAATCTATCACAAAAACTTAGAAGATGTTCTCTTCGAGTTATAGAGACAGTTTTTTTGTAGAAAAGTATAGAAATGATTCGGGACTTGATCAAAAGTTCGAGTTAGCGGAATATTCGACTTATTGGAAGTCGAGTTATCGAGGTTTGACTGTAATAGAATTCATACATTTCAAGTAATTTTTTTTTGCTGTTGTATTATTGATTTAAATTTTGATACCATTAAATTATTATCTCTTAATTACTGTTTACTCTTTCTGTTGGAAACAATGTTATAAGTTTTTCTTCTATTATTCAAATTGTCTAGACTAGGAAATGTTGCTGTCAGTTATAGACAATTTGCTAAAATGAGCAATGATAATGTCAGAAACGAGTGCTTAATCATTATCATAATTATTGACAGTGTCATAGTTGCCATACATAATCATGTGTCATACTGGTTGTGATGTTTTTTGTGTTTAATAACATTTGAATTAGAAATCTAGATATTGTTTTTACTATGAAGTAACTACTTATTTTAAAAGCTTCCTTTTTTGTACCATGTGTTTGCGTTACAAAAAACATCATTTTTATAATATGAATATTTTTCGATTCTACTGCCGTTATTATAATTCATTTTAGATAGAAACATAAATTATATAAGGAATCTTTTAATCTTTCAATTTGCATTATAATTATGTTGTTACTGTTATCATTATAGTTATCGACGTTATCGTATATAATCCTATGTCATACAATTGTGATGTGTATATTTGTAAGGCTGTGTCCTGACTACAACATCAAATGCAACAAAACTTGGCGACTTGGCAGAGTCAGCCCTCAAGCTATTGCATCGCTTGGCGCCCTTGTCGGTCGCCAAGTTTTGTTGCATTTGTGGCATTTGATGTCGTTGTCAGGACACAGCCTAAAAATAACATTTGCATTCAAAATTAGGTTATTGTTTTTGGTATGAGGTTTTACCTAAGAACTACTTATTTAAATAGAGTAAAGCTTTATTTTTATTATGTGTTACAAACACATTTATGTTATAACTAGCAAACTTATACCCGTTCTTCGCACGGAATAAAAAAATATCAAATAGATTCCAAATATGTGTACCATATACCCTGTTATAGGATCATAAAATTATTATTGTTTCCGCTCGTTATAAATTATAAAATCCCGTTTCATTGCCTTAAAATTCCAAAATGAAAAATACGCTATAAAATGCACTCATAAATGTCATCACAATTCCCTCATAAATACATAAAACCTTTTAGCTCATTTGGCGCGTTTTGGGAAATAATTTGGCGAGAAAATAGATATAGATACAAACACACCCATTATACAGCTCTAACACAATGACCTTCGAACAACCGACCAGCTTATAAATTATTTATAAAAGAAATTGCCTATTTGGCGAATTTTAGTTAATAATTTGGCGAGTTTGGCAACGTATTTGGCGAAAAAATAAAGACATAAAACACTAATAGCTCTAGTGCGATGGCCTTTATTAACCATCATAGTTCAGTAATAGCTTAACTATACATTTATTGCTTAAATATGCATACATGCAGTCAACAGAAAAATCAATGAAAAAATCATCAAATAAACACACAATAAAATCCGCGAATGAATACTGGCGGAATTACGTCACTTGAAACGTGTCAATTATTTTTCAAATAATGAATTAAGTTTCTGAAAGTATTGGCAAAAGAATAAATAAACATTTTGAATTTTAAATGTTTTCGTTAAAAGTTTTATTTAATTTTTTCAGCCGATGGCATCAGGAAAGAGAAAAAAATGATCGGATTTGAGCGAAAGTGGTGTATTTTTTTCAGAAAATTCGAATTTTCTTCAAAAATGGAACCAATATGAAAAAACTGAGCCTCAGGTGCACACGTTAGTATTAAAGGGAATCTATCTTAAAAATTTCGAATTTCTGAGGGCAGTATAAGTAGGTCTTTTACGATCCGATAACAGACACACAGACAGACAGACTCTTTCTTTTATTATTATAGATATCAATATGTTTCAATTATGCTGTCGTAACTAAGATCTGAGTATAAATTCATTTTATATAGTTTAACTTATAAATACTTACTATATATACTTTTCTATAATATATTATTTATACTGTACTGTATTGAAAGCTGCCATATAAAATATATCGCAATATTATAATGGTTAGATTTAGTGATGTGATATTTTAAAGTTCATTGTCACATTGTTTGTACTTATTTTTACTAATGAAGAGGCTATTGATTTCAATTTACAATTCATTTATAAAAATGACCTCAAAAAGTATCTTGTAGCCATATCAAATATAGAAGCATTTGTTAGGTTGTCTTCAATATCATATTAGAAATTCATATCATATTGTTTGTGTACTTATACATGTGAATGAATGTGCAATATCTACCATGTATGTTGTAGAGTGTTGAACCAAAGAGAATAAAGTGTATCGTGTTAATGTTTTATTGCTTAAGAATAGATGTTAATGCTTACTTATGTTGGTATTTGATAGTGTTTTTTTTAGCTTCCATACTACGTTTATAACGTAAAAAGTGGAAGGTATTATAATCGTTCAGTCCGTCTGTCTGTCCGTCACCCACTTTCATAGCCCAAACTAAAAATGCTACGGACAAGTGTGATACGTCAAAATATTCAGCGCATCGAAATTAGAATACATTGAAAATTTCAGAAAAGAATTCGAATTCGAAGTACTTCAATTATTTAAAAAACTGCAAAATTTAATGCTCCTTTAAAAAGCATAGGAAGCCATTTTTATAAGAATTAAATCACCATTGCATTCACAACAATAGCTCGAGAAACTTTAATTCTTTTAGACAATAAATTAAAATAAATTTATTTTTGTAACATCGATCAGTTTTAAATGACGTCAAATATATTTCACTATGGATTCTTTGTATGTTGATGTGAAATGTTTTCATTCTATTTAAAAGCGAGGAATATTACATATTTATTCTTTGAAATATAAATTTTTGCAAACGATAAGTAATATTGAATTTTTCGAAATAAAATAAATGAAACTAGCTAAATTTAGCATGTAAATGTTTAATATAGAATTAATGCTGGGATTGGCGCCTTTTTTACCTGTTAAACACTGTTGTTGTGTGGACGCGGGTTAAGTGACAGATTCTGTTACAAACCTACTTGTTTTTAGCTTCCACACTACGTTTATAACGTAAAAAGTGGAAGGTTTTATAATCGTTCAGTCCGTCTATCTGTCCGTCACCCACTTTCACAGAAAGAACCACTAGTCCCACAGACAAGTGGAATACGTCATTTTGAAGCAAAAAATCAGATTAGGCTACATTCCAAATTTCATTAAAAAATTTAAATTCGAAGTTTATTTAAAATTTAAATAACTAAAAATTTATTCTACATTGAAATAACATGCAAATTCCATTTTTATTCAATATTTTCACTCTTGCCATTTCGTTAAACGTACGAGAAACTTTATTTAAAATAAAAATAAACACTTTTGAAATAATATTTATTTATGTGATATATAATTCAGTTTGGATTGTTGTAATATCACAATAGAGTTCTTTTGAAGGTTTATTATATATGTATGAAGAAAGATGCATAGAGAATTCTAACTTGGCATAAAAAATATGCAAAGTTTTGCTTTTATTTTTAAAGCATCAATTGCACTAATTATATATTTTTCGAACTGTAAATTAATTTAACAAACGATAAATGACTGAATTTTCGAAAGAAATGTAAATGGTAAATTGTGACGACACAGAGATATTTATTAAAAAAGATTACATTATTATTCTTGAAACTTCAAACAAATTAAGCAAACGATAAAGTCTAATTATTAAATCTGAGAAAGAAGATTAATGAAAATAATTAATTTTATCGTTTAAATGTTTAATTACAACTAGCTAAAGGCTCTGTTTTCCGAATTTCTTTCTGAGGTGTATAAATCGTTTGTTTCCTGTTGAGCACAAATGTTGTGTGGAAGCGGGTTAAGTAACAGATTCTGTTACAAACCTACTTGTTTTTTAATCTTTGAAATAATCTAGCACTGTATGGACAAACCAAGTGCATAAAACTAAAATATAAAATAGAAACTTCTTGTAAAGATGAATTAAATTTTTAATTCATGAAATAAATATACAATAATTAAATACTCAAACATGCAACTTCTGTCCTTTAAGACTTTTACAATAGTGTTGTTCTTAATATACAATATCAGTGAACTAAAATGTCCTTTTCAAGATTTTACTTGATGTAAATGATTGTGTTGTACACATTAGCAACTTTCAAAATAACAGAAATTGTAGTTAAAATGGTTAATAAGAGCAAATGTTTCATCTTTTAAAGTATATTTATAAATTATTTTTAAAAGTGTAGGTTAAATTTAAGTTGAAATATTTATACAAAAAATCACTTTGTTAATTAAATCAGTTAGGAGAAGGTAATTTGATAAAAATTATGCAAAATTGGCAATTCAATGATCAAATTTTTGAAAATATTTAAAAATTTGAAGAGTACAATAATACATAATCAGGAATATATATTCCACTGGAATCTAATGGCTGCACTGCACATTCCAAAATTTGTTCTAAAACTGTCCCTTTTAGTGTACATTGCACTATTGCAACGAATTACAATTCCTAACACTCTGTTCAAAACTAAAAAAAAAATCATTCCATGTATTCTTCTAATGCTTCTTCCTCTCTCGCTTCTTCAATTGCAACATCAGACAACTGTGGCTCCGAGCAGACGTTCCTAGTGCACGTTAATGTCGGCCGGCAAGGGCAGAATAGGGCATATGAGTCTTCGATGTATCGGAAGATTTGATTTGGATAGAACAGAGTTCGTTCTTCTGGCTCGGCTCCCATTCGGCAAGGGTCGCCAATATCGCCAAGTGGCGAACATTCGGGCAAAGCGTAGCGTTGCATGCCTAGATATAAAGATATGTTTAATGAATTTTAAATTTAAACTCATAGTTTCCTTGCACAGAAGCCATGACCATGGGCGGAGCTATAAAACGCGCAGAGCAATCAGATGAAGAGGAAATTTCAGTCGTTTTATTTAGTCTTCATCTGATTGCTCCGCGCCTGTGGTCGTGGCTTCTGTGCAAGGAAACTGTTTTTAATTATATAGTTGTAATTTTAAGGTGATAAATAAATTAAACAGTTTGAGATTGCAGTGATTTTAAATATCAAGTCGTGTTACCAATTAAACCGGATATAATTTTAAAGTTAAATATAGCAGAATCGAAATCGAATAAAATACAATTTAATATGAATATTAAAAATTGTAAAATATTGCAAAATAAAAATTAAAATTTTTATGAAGAACAACCTGAATGGACTATTCGAACAGGGAGGAGCATGGTTTGTGGGGTATATATCGGGGTGCCATAGAGGACAAAGATTTACGTAGTTTTAACGTCACCTTAGGCTGGTCGTTCTAATTTGGGCGAATTAGCTGCCTGGTGGTTTGTTTGTGCGGCATAAGTCAATGTTTGACGTTACTATACGCATGGTCGTTCCAGTTGTTCATTGTTAATAATAATTATAATGCAATTAAGTTGAATTTTATTTAAAAAAAAACCTTTCCATAGAAGTTTTGCAGGGACGTGCTTTTAAGGCTGGAGACAAATCTATGCTTTATTGATAGTAACTTAGTTAATTGATAATTAGAATTATGATTGTGGTTCGACCCAAAGACAGCGATAAGTATTCAAATGAATAAAGAATAAAAATGTGTCATCTTACCAATTCTGCAACACGCATTCGGACCACAGTCGCGTGCAGAGGAACACTCTCTGGGCTGATAGGATAGAGCGACCTAAGAAAAATTAATCTTCTTAAAAAATAACTATTACTTTCAATTATCCTAATATGAAATATAAGTTAATGAAAGTATTGCGATGGGGTCGAAATGGAGATTATGTGTTTTCTTCACGTTTTGGAGGGTGCTGATTCTAAAAAAAGTGTACATTGAGCATCGTCGGTCTAAAACCTCTCTACAGCTCGAACTAAAAAAGCTATATCGACTTCAAATTTGGAATGCGAGTTCGTAGTACAACTGTCGGGCGTCATTATAAGGCTTTCGAAAAAATAGCGCATGTCCAAAGAGTATCCGCCAATGCTGCCATAGAACTTTTTAGATTTTAAGGTTTTCGCTAGAAAAAGAGAGATACAGACTTCAAATTTGGTGTGGAGTTCGCCGTACATGTCGGACGTAACAATGATGTTTTCGAGAAAATAATGCATGTGAAGAGTAGCTGCCGTAGAACTTTTTAGGTTTTAAAGGTATTGTTGAAAAACGAAAACCTTCTTGTACAAATCCTTAATCTAATTCTAGCTTATTAAATACACATTAATAGGTGTTAGACTGTTAGACTGCAAGTCTTGTGGTGTTTCACCCCCCCCCCCCCTAGTTCTTTTTAATGTTTTGTTACGCTATTCACTATTGTGACGTCACTCTGCTCAGCAAGTAGGCTTTCTGATCCAGGTTGTATTGGATAGTCCATTGTTCTCAAAACAGCGTAGTTCCATGCTAGTAATGATTAACTCAAGAGAAACATTTTTGAAAAATTTATTAAATTTATAAAGGACAATTTAGAATATTATTCAGAAAAGAACCACGATTTCGATTTCGTCAAACTTATAAAAAATTTTAATTAATAAACTAATTGGAAATTTGAAAAAAAAGGCATCGAGGTAGAAGGGAGACACACATTCCAGAAAAAGAATGGAGTTTTAAGATGAATATTTCATATTGTTATGGCTCCGGACATTTTAAAAGAGCTTATTTTTTTAAGATAGAGAGAAACGGTGAAATCGTACTTACCGAGGCCAATAAACCGAAGACACTGTAAACCATAAGTCCCTTCATTTTATAATTTTTTTTATGTCGTAAAGTATTCTTCCTTTTTTCCTGTGAAAAAAATTAATTTACGTAAAGATAACTACATACTACTATTTACTTTTAAAAAGTAACTCGTTACAGTTACTTAATACGAAAATTAACTAATCACAGTTACTTTTAGAAGTTTCAAGTTATAAGAAAATTTTTAATTTAGCCACCTTACCATTTTTCAAAGAGACTAAAGAAATAGAGAAAATTGGAAAAAATATAAGAACGAAAATTCAACTTCGTTAAAAGTGACAAAGAAAATATTCTATTTTTACCCGATGGGGCTGCTTTTAATATTTTATATAAAATTTAATAATTTGTTAGTAAAGAATAAAAGTATCTTATTCGAATTGAATGTTCTTTTATTTTTGCACGCTTTTAATCAAATGAAATTAAAACTTATATTTAAAATATATCCTATAATATTTAAAATTAAAAAGCTTACTTATTATCCACAAGACGACACCGCTTTAGTTCTATTCGAAGTGAAATAAGAACACATTGTTCGCTCGAACTTTTTTAAAAACTCTTCATTTTTTAACTACCGTAGTGGACGCTTCTGCCTCGACCAACAGAACTAAAATCCCAATAACCATATAATGGCCGTGAAATAATGAAATATTATTCAAACTTAAGATTGCGCATTCTATTGTTTTGCATGCAAAGGAAGCATCATCAAATAAACACGTCATTTTTGTTGTATTTTTTGGAATAAAAGGTCGCCTTAGATATGGTTTTAGCGTCTTAATTTTATTTCTTTATCGTGTCTTTATTTTTTAGGGGACAGTCGTGATAGTTTGAATGGCGAATCTTGAATTGTAAATTTTATTTCTTTTTTTAGTGACGTCATCATTTAGAAGATAAATGTTTATGATCTGTTGCAGCTGGTTGTGTACATGTTTCTTTAGAACTGCTCAATGGGATTTTAAATATTAAAATGTATTGAAGTTCGAATGGTTGACTTTTGAATTTACGAACTTGTATGAAGCAATCGGTTAATGGATTTTTTTTATCGAAGCATTTTCAGCATAAAGGCATGCCAAGCGAGAAAACTTGAACTGGAACTCGACTTAACCACAACGCCAAAAAGTTTGTGACCTGAACAGATTTAACGTACACCTGCTTTATAGTAAAAATGTACCTAATATTTTTAGAAATATAACTTACTAAAATTAATTGGGAAAAAGTTTCTTTTTATCGTAATTGTTTTATTTTATTTGTCCTGATATTTCTGAACCATATTAAGTAGTTAAAAACTGTAACCCAGGACACAAAAAGTCTGTGGTTCGAATCCAGCCTCTGACATGCATAAGCGAATATGGAATCAGATTCTAGCAATATTTTATGCGGCTCATAGTAATATATCTATACAGGAAGAAGTTCTGATTCAAGTATCCAACGCTCAGCCAAAACTATTATAGGTACAGATTTCAAATTTTAGGAGCATGTCTCTTTTTTACTCCGTCTTTGGTATGGTAGTACAGACGTTGCCTAAGGAAGTCCGGAAATTATTTTTGAGATATGTTATATAGAGGATTGGGTTGGGAAACATTTGTTATGTCCCATGACTGGAATGGAGAAAACTATTCGAACTTTTCACGTTATGCATTTTTACATTGGTCTACGAGGAAACCCTCAAACTCTTAGAAGGGACGGGATTCAGTCGGACATCCAATTTTTTTAAAAATGCTGACATCAGTATGGGAGTGGGAGGGTTATAATAAACAGATTCAGTGGCTGTGGGCTGTGAGGTATTACGTGCCCGATATTGGTCTTAAGCCCAAGATTGTGGGTTCGAGCCCCGCCTGAGTCGGCAGAGTTTTCGGATTTGAAAATGGTCGACATGCATGTCATATGAACCCTTGAAGGCCCATTTGGCTTGGGTTCTCTCGGCCAAATTAAAATATCGACGTACTTTAACATCCACAAAGAGCTCGCATATTCATTGCAATCTGAGCGCCGAAATTGGTAGCGAGAGCCGCCTAGATGGTGCCATAAAAAAATGTCTCTCAGTTCTCGGGAATATGCCGAGTCTGCAAAGACTTAATCCACCAAAAAAGCAACCCCTTTGAAAAACAACAAAAAATAACAGTTCACATAATATGCAATTCATCGTTATTTAAGGGTACTCCCGCGGAAAACTCATTTTTATAAAGCTATTGCATTAAGAGCTATTTATTAAAAAATTTTAGAAAACA
This sequence comes from Oedothorax gibbosus, assembly GCA_019343175.1. Taxonomy (NCBI): domain Eukaryota; kingdom Metazoa; phylum Arthropoda; class Arachnida; order Araneae; family Linyphiidae; genus Oedothorax; species Oedothorax gibbosus. The sequence goes on from CM033275.1 coordinate 21,136,657, forward strand.
AACTTATAAAATGTATTTATTTACCGTGGATGTGTCAGTCCATCCCTTCCTTGCGGTGCAACGATCTCTCCTACGAATGGCTTTTCAATGTTGCCGAGTGGGCGAAGGGTCAGGGCTCTGCTGAGCTCATCTTTTTGGTCGCCCTCCCCAACTGGTTTGCTAATCAAGTTCGTTTGCGGACTTATTTTATCTCAATTCGAGGATGAGTGTTCGTAATTATTAATGCACAACAGAACATCTCTGTAAGGTTTTGTTTCAGAATTGTATTTTGTGTTGGAATTGAGGGTTCGAAAGATGAACTTTTCGGACCTTTGTGTGACCTCACCTCACCTAACTGGAACCAAAAGTCCCACAGACCAATGTCATAAGTTTAGTTATATTGTTTTTATAAGGTTAGTATAAGTTTTGGGAACAAAACTTATTAAATAATGAAAGAAAATGTATTAAAGAAATGTATTAAATAATCAAGCTAAACAAACTGAGCTATTTCAGCACCCAGTATTTCAACAAACAGAACAGTTAAAATGCTTTTTCGATTGCAGTCTTTCTTTACACTGTTAAAAACAGAAAAAACTGCTTTTACTCAAAACAACATATTTTTACAGATTTTTTTAAAGAAAATGACAGCATTTTTATGTAAATATTTTTTTTGTGTGTAAAACTAACAGATATTTTTTACAGTGTGCGGCATTCAATTAATATTTAAAACATTTTTTTTATTAAATTTAGTTTAGTATTGCCGAAGTTTATTTTTATATCAGAAACTTTATCGATATAAAATGAAAAATAAGTAAATAATAATAAATTTAAAAAAAATATTTTCAAAATTTAACTCATTTGTTCAAATTAATCAACAGCACGACATTGGTGCATTATTCATATTCATAAAAAACATTTACTTACTTTATTTTGTACCTCAAGTGGACTGTTTTTCAAAGCCAACAAGCAATTCACACAACCTAACTAATAAACTAAATGACAATGAAACCAAAGCTAGGATATTAAATTCAGCCTTTGCATCGATATCTAAACGTTCCAAGAATAAAGAACTTGACGAATGTTCTCCCTTTTAGCTTCCACACTACGTTTATAACGTAAAAAGTGGAAGGTTTTATAATCGTTCAGTCCGTCTGTCCGTCCGTCTGTCTGTCACCCACTTTCACAGAAACAACCACAAGTCCCACAGACAAGTGGGATACGTCATTTTAAAGCAAAAAATCAGATTAGGCTACATTCCAAATTTCATTAAAAAATTTTAATTAGAAGTTTATTTAAAATTTAAATAACTAAATTTTTTTTATCTACATTGAAATAACATGCAAATTCTATTTTTATTCATATTTTCACTGTTGTCATCCACAAGTCCCACAGACAAGTGGGATACGTCATTTTGAAGCAAAAAATCAGATTAGGCTACATGCCAAATTTCATTAAAAAATTTAAACTAGAAGCTTATTTAAAATTTAAATAACTAAAAATTTAATCTACATTGAAATAACATGCCAATTCCATTTTTATTCAATATTTTCACTGTTGCCATTTCGTTAAACGTACGAGAAACTTTTGTTAAAATAAAAATACACTTTTGAAAAAATATTTATTTATGTGATATAATTCGGTTTGGATTGTTGTATTATCACAATAGAGTTCTTTTAATGGTTCTATATATATGTATGTAGAAAGATGCATAGAGAATTCTAACTTAACATAAAAAAAACATGCTAAGTTTCGCTTTTATTTTTAAAGCATCAATTGTACAAATTATAAATTTTTGAACTGTAAATTAATTTAACAAATTATAAATAAGTGAATTTTCGAAAGAAATGTAAATGGGAAATTGTGGCGACAAAAATATTTATTAAAAAAGATTACATCATTATTCTTCGAACTTCAAACAAATTTAGCAAACGATAAAGTCTAATTATTAAATCTGAGAAAGAAGATTAATGAAAATAGTTAATTTTGGCGTTTAAAAGTTTGAATTACAAATAGCTAAAGGCCCTGTTTTTATTAGAATTAAATCACATTTGCCATTCGCAACAATCGCTCGAGAAACTTTAATTCTTTTAGACAATAAATTAAAATAAATTTATTTTTGCAACATCGATCAGTTTGAAATGACGTCAAATATATTTCACTACGGAATCCTTGTATGGTGATATGAAATGTTTTCATTCTATTAAAAGCGAGGAATATGACATATTTATTCTTTAAAATATAAATTAATTTTTGCAAACGATAAGTAATAATTATTGAATTTTCGAAATAAAATAAATGAAACTAGCCAAATTTAGCTTGTAAATGTTAAATATAGAATTAATGTGTTTGGCGCGTTTTTTCCTGTTAAACACAAATATGTGGAAGCGAGTTAAGTGACAGATTCTGTTACAAACCTACTTGTTTATCTAACGTCCTGCAACTGTTCGGTGCTTCCTTCTGTATTTCGAGAGATTACACCAAATCTCGGACACAACATGAAATTCTGGGCATTTGAGGAAGAAATATGTGTACCCTGGTAATATTTTTTCACTATTTGAACCAAGAAATATCTAGATTTAACTGGTACAAAGCGGTTTTGGAAGGGGGTCGTTAGGGGTCGGGTGATCCCCTATGACGTCATTGTAGTTTGCTGATTGTGGTGCAATGTATGGTTTAGGTAGAAACCGAATGGCGACTTTTTTTTTGTACCTTTATTAGCATGAAAGTAGTCAAATTGACGTTTAGTTAGTATTAAAAAATTTCAAGATAACGTTTTTATGAATAGGGTACAAGTAAGTTTGGGGTATGTCGCCACAACGTAAATTAATATATCTATATAAGCGTAATTTTTTCATTTTTAATTTGTACAAATTAATGACCTTTGACTATTATCTTAAACGCGTAAGATTTGCATATGTCACGTATTTTTTTAATACATACAGAAGATATGACACCAGAGACCTTTCATATTGTTATATACACTCTTAAAACAAACGAGCGGTTTTAACTCAGTCTGAGTTAATTTCCACTCCTTTCCGTGCCGAAAATGCACTTCTCCTATAGGAGTGAATTTCACTCTTTTTCGGAGTGGGTAAAAGTAACAAAAGAAAACAATCTGCGTCCTACACTCTTAAAACGAACGGTTTTAACTCAGCCTGAGTTAATTTCCACTCCTTTCCGGTGCCGAAAATGCACTTCTCCTATAGGAGTGAATTTCACTCTTTTGTTTTAAGAGTGTACGTCATATAATATTTTAAATACATACTTACATACCTAATTTTTATTCAACCTGTCAGGTCATAATTTATAAAAATATCAAGGGGTATAATAATTTCGTGCCTCGTTTTCGTAAAATTAATAACACTTGGTTCAATGGGGTTGTTTCACGGAGGATCTGGCAATAGCTCTGCGGTTTTGTTTTCATGTCTCTCAAATTACTTTTGTTGATATTCGAAATTGAGTTTTCTAAGAATAAGTTATTTTAGTTGTTATTTTTTAAAATTACAACTTCTTGCTGTGCTGTTGGTTGTTTTAATCATTTATCAAGGAAAACTTGCATTGAAAGAAGTTGGAATTTTAAAAAAATAACAACTAAAATATTCTCTTCGAAAACTTACTCCCGAATACCAAAACAACAGTAATTCGAGAGACATGAAAACAAAACCGCAGAGCAATTGCCAGATCCTCCGTGAAACAACCCCATTTTAATTAATTTAATAGTAATTTTTTGTGGCAACTAATTTTTGGCAAAGTTTTTCCTCAATATTATTCGTTTTTATGCAACTTTGGGAGCCCTCTTGAAGTGGGGAACCCTGGAAAAGTACGCCGTTTTCCCTGCCTGAAATCAGGTGGGCTGGGGAGCCCAGTCGGTAAGATTCTTGTCTTGCATGCAAAAGGTCCCAGGTTCGGGGTCGGGCACTGTCAAAACAACGTATCGTATTGCAAAAATAAGCCAAACTCTGCCGAAAATCAAGGCTCTGTTTATGACATCTGAAAATTTGACAGATTCCATAAATTTCAAAAAGACATCATTTATGCTGTTCTTTTTTCAGCAACAGTCTAATATCGTTCCAAACCAATGATCAAAACCAAATGATCGCAGGCTAAAATGCTACCCAACACTAATCTCCTTAAAAACTACTGCATTTATATGTGATAAAATATCAAAGAATCCGTTCAGTGGCGAATGATGCCCAGTAATTCTGTCGTGGTCTAATATCATGGGAAAAATGTAGTTATTGGGTAGCTTTCGGTGCCCACTTCGGTATAGGTCACATCACTTGACCGCGGGTTAAAAGTACATAAACCTTCTCCAGTAGTCCATATGTAGCTCTAGTCTAGTGAAAGGCTATTCCAACCAAATATCCAATTCAATTGCCAATATGTAGCTCTAGTGCGACGTTAATTGAACTAAACTCCCTCACAATGCTACTCCAAAGTGGGCTGGGGAGCCCAGTCGGTTAAGGCGTTCGACTTGCATGCGGAAGGTCCCAGGTTTGGGTCCGGGCATCGCCAAAATAACTGCCGACCTATAAACGGTCAGTGCAGCCAAAAATGTCCGACGAATAATACCCCTTGAAGAGGGACTGCAAGTTAAATATGATCTAAAGTCCAACGCTGCGTACGATGTCGCCCTTAACGGTTGCGTTGGGTGCCTACACAGGTGTCAGCTCGTCACTTGACTGGGGTTCTAAGTTATGACGCCAATCGCCAATAGCCCTCGTGTTCAATTCAACTAAACTAAAACCAATGCAAAAGGTCCCAGGTTCGGAATCGGGCACTGTCAAAACAACGTATCGTATTTCAAAAATAAGCCAAACTCTGCCGAAATCAAGGCTCTGTTTATGACATCTAAAAATTTGACAGATTAGATAAATTTTAAAAAGACGTCATTTATGCTGTTCTTTTTCGGCAACAATCTAATATCGTTGAATGTTTCGATCTTCAGGACCTTAAATTGACTTTGAGAATATGCGTTACCATTTAAGAAAACACCCAATTAAGAAGAAAAAATCGAAAATGCTTAATCTATCATAAAAATTCCAGAAGAACATAAACAATTTTACAAAAACTTGTCCCGAAGACCAACAACTATGGCAGAAAGTAGTTGCAGTTAAGATGAAAATTAATTTCCTCATGTTATTGTTTAACTTTTGTGATATTATTTTTGACGACTCAAAATTTTGACGACAATTGATGTTATTCAAATTCAAGTTACGTTGATTATGCCCATAAAATGTAAAATTTGAGTGTTAAAAGGACAAATTATCATAACCAATGCATTAGTTCACATTTTAACCACTAAATGTGAAAAAAATACCTACACATCTTATTGCTTTAAAATTGAGTATTGATAAGTTTTAGAACTACAAAATGTCTTTACTCTGAAAAAAGAAATAACTCCACGACTTTCAACTTTTGAATTACTTTTTTTTAATCTAAAAGTCAAATAAACAAATCTAAAGTAACGAAGTAATGAATAAGCGTAATGAGTGTGTCATTAAATTTTTTAAAGAAAATATTCAGAAATAATGGATTTAGATATCCCGCGATCGCATTTTTGGAGTTATTTTCTTATTCAAACGACCTATTCAATCGAGCTTCCTGAGTATAATTTACATTTACATTGTTGACATTTACCAGATTTAGCATAAATGGTTTAACTCTATACTTTTTGCGTGGGAGGTATGGCGATAGAGTGAATCGGTCTGACCCTGACATTGACCTTGCACGAAACAACCCTTTAATTGCAGGGAAAACAATCAGGGACGCCCTTCAGATTGTGACGAAACAACGAAACTTGTTCTGCCGGTGGAGAAGTCTGTCGGAGATGCGCAAACAGTCTCATCTCAAAATGTAATTACTTTGTTGTTAGTGAAGTCAGGATGCATAAAAATTCCTGTTAAAAATAAAGTTTATGTGGATGTAGGGGGGGGGGGGGGTAGGTATAGGTACATGTACATATATACTCCGGCTTGTGTGCTTGATCAGAGACCCGCTTATAAGCCTTCGTCAAGTAAGACAGACACAGAAAGAAATTTTACTGACACAGAGAAAGGAAGTACACCCAGGGCGAAGGCGGAAATCGAACCCGCACCCGTTACTGCGCGCAGACTGCTAGTAATGGTCTGCGATCCTAACCACTAGGCCATCCGGACCCCATTATTTGGATTTAATTTGGTAATTTAATCGTTTCCGTCTATTTGTAGCCTCCTTTTGGAGCTTTATCACGACAAATTATGTCTCGATATTTCGAACCACTATCAAGTGACGAGGTCGATACCTGAGCTGGCACCCAACGGAACTTCAAATGACATCGTTCGCTAACGCCGTCGGGACTTTGGACTCCACAGATTTATAACTATCTATTTTCTATCCCAGTATACTCGATTATTTTAGTTGGATTTGGGCTGCATATTTTCGTTTAGGAAAGCAGTGACTGCCACCCGGATAAAACCAGCGCCTAACGCTTGCTATCCCATCTAGGCCGATAGTGTGTCCAACTCTACCATCTGGGCTTCTAAGCCCTCTAAAAATTTATGTGGATTTAATTATAGACCGTCATTTTTTAAAGGATGAAATGCATCTCCAATAAACACATAGTTCTTTTTTGCTTAACTTCCCCTTCTTGTCGTCCGAGGACGATTGTAGCGCCATCTCACGCCGCCAGATGCGTGGGACAAAGTCTAAACTTGATAAAGACGTTTAAAGCGTCTGGGAAAAGTTTCGGCCGACGGAAAGTGTCTGGGAATTTTATTATTAACTTTTAACATTATTTTCTAAAACATACGTAAAAACCAGCCTTTAGTAAATGACTTAAGTTAACTTATAATTTACCTACTTTTTGACCCGATACCTGTAATTTGGCCGTCGATTCACTGTAGCGGGTATATGCATATACTAAAAGTAAATGAAAACCGAACCTAACCGATACATTTCATCCTTTAAAAAATGACTTAGGTCAGGGGGCCCTGGGCTCTCGCTCTATTAAGGGAAGGTAGACTTTAGGGAGTGGAGCGATTTGAGTTGAGTATCGGCGCACTAGAACTACACGCTGGCTATTTTCAAAGGGGATCGTAATTTAGAATTACAGTAAAGTGACAAGCCGACACCTGAGTAAGCACTCAACACAACTTTTTGAAGAACGGCATCCTACGCGCGTTGGGAGTTTTTTTTTAACGCGCGTTGGAGCATATTCAACGTCCACTCCTCTACACGAGGAATTATTCATCGTACTTTTTGGCTGCACAGACCGTTTATAGGTCGGCAGATATCTTGGCAATGTGGCCGAACCCGGGACACTTCGCATGTAAGGCAAGCAGCTTACCGACCGAGCTCCCTATCCCAGGGATAGTTAAGTAAAATTTGTATGTATGGTGGGTAGTAGAAAAAGCATTTGGTTGGTTGGTTGGTAGACATATATATTCAGGTTTGTGTGCTTGGTCAGCGACCCGCTTATAAACCTTCGTCAAGTAAGACAGACACAACAGACAACACACGCACATAAATGGATCCATCTAATTTTTAGAGACAGAGGCCAACTAGAGGATCCCCAGAATTGGCTTGTCACCCCCAGAGGTATTGATTTGGTATGGGAACTTAGAGGACTTTCGGACCCAACAGATTTAACGAGCACGTACTCCGCATATACTCGGTAGGTCTTCAGTGGTACCGGGACTCGATCGCAGGACCTTCCGATCCCGAGACCGAGACGCTGACCACTAGGCTCACTACGGCCCTAACCTCATTGTGATTTGGTAATTTAAATCGTTTCCGGCTGTTTATTTCCAGCATCCTTTAGAAGCTTGAACATAGCAATTTTGACCTCGTAATTTAGAACAGTGGTCAAGAGACGAGGTCGACACCTGAGCTGGCACCCAGCTGGACTTCGAGTGACATTGTTCGCTAACGCCGTCGGGACTTTGGACTAAACAGATTTAACGAGCACGTATGTCCCAGAGCACTAGGGGAACCCCATAATTTAGTCGATTTTATTTTTGACAACAAATATCCGTCTATAGGATATGGACGGGTTTTGAACACGGGAGCCTCTGTTTATGAGAGGCTGATGTTCTGACGACTGGGCTACGGAGCCCCACCTGATTGTGATAAAGCATCTTTTAATGAAAATAATCAGTTTTGTGGATACAGATGAATCACTGAATTACGTAGAAAGACTCCTAGATTCGGCGACTAGTTGCCTTATTTGGGGTAATAGCTATCAACAGCGTTTATTTTTTCTTACACAACTTCTTTATTATCACTAGAGGGAAATTCATCGTTTCCGGCTGTCTATTTCTAGCCTTCCTTATACTTTATAATCAGTAATACATATGCATACAGCCAAACCTTGTTAAAACAAATCCCAAGTAAATTACAAAAGTTTTTTTTGTTTTAATATCTTTACTCTCAAAACAATTCATGCACATTTATTTATTTTATTTAAACATATTTTTCAAACAATTATGTATTTAGAAGTATGTTTCGCAAGGAATTTTGAAAAAGTTACGCTTGAAATTTTCTGAGTGGCACGTCAATTCAGTGGATTTTTTTTAGTGGAATCCAAATTTGAGGCTTTTAGCCTCAAATTTGGATTCCACTAAATTTTTTCCGTCATTTTTTGTGATTGTTTGTTAATTCTAATAAAAGTGTCTCACTAAAGCATGGAGAAAGTAATTTAGTTCGAATGAACAGTAATTCGTTTTAACCGTGCTCGTTTTACCGAAGCTTGTCTATAATAAATTAATAAATAAAAAAATTAATTAAGAAATATCGATGAAATAACAAAACATTGAAGTGAAACATGACTCAATATGCTTTAACAAAAACGGTGACTCCCTTCGTTCCAAAGGCAAAAAATAATAAATTATAGAATTTCCACTGTTTAAAGTTCTTTGTGGTTTTCTGTGATGTTAAAATAGAGCTTGCGAAAATATGAAAAGTGAAATTTTGTGTATTGCTAATAGCTTTATTACAAGTAGCTTACCCATAGAGGTAGGAAGGAGATGTAGAGAGGTTCACCAGTGGAGAGAAATATTCCAAGATGCACCGCTCTAGCCTGCTTCATTTGTGCGCTATTGCGCATATACAAGGACCTCTATTCTCCTTCCTAGCTCTATGAGCTTACCAGATTTGTTTCAGCAATTAACTTTTCGACTATAGGCGCGTTCTCATGCACGCGATTGGGAGGCGTATACCGAGATTTAGGAACAAAAATCCCTCCGTTAGGGAAAATTGGGGGATCGAAATCGTACCCGCATGTACCCCATTTATCCGTGATGCATTGCGGTTTTGAGAATCAAAACAAAACAAACATGGCGGACAGGTAAAGAGAGGAGGAAATTTAACGTGTTTAACCTCCCTCTAATTTTTAATAGAAGGATAGTTTTAAGAATTTGCCGCGAAGCCATGGCGGCTTAAAAAATAAACAAACTCTACAACGTGACTGAAAGTAAACAGGATGTGACGTTAACCATACGTCACTTCCGAAGTCCCGGTATATTCTGGGTACTCATGTGAACGGGTGTTTTTGTTTTCAGGAATTGAGCCGGCTTAATACCATGTCGATTTTTTTTTGGATGTCCAGCTCGATACTCTATTAAGTTTGGCCTAAATTGGACATAGTATCTGCATATTTATTATATTAAAAACTATGGAAATCGGCTTACATTTTATATTTACTTTACTCTACAATTTTTAAGATAAAAATCCAAAAAATTCTTGAATACTTTGAACTAACTTATTGCTTACAGTTGTAGTAATTTACGTTAGATTACTTTATAAACTATGTTTTTAGATTTAGAGGTTTTCACTAGATTAACCAAACGCAGAATACACGAATTATTTTATATTTTCAAAATATATATATATATATATGTGTGTATGTGTGTATGTATATAAAAATCAAGTACCACTTACCATTATTTTTTTTCTAGATAAAAATATATAAAAAGTTTGATCGCCTAATACTCTGCTAACTCTTTTTTTCTATCTATTTTTACTACCGAGTTTTTATAGTTAAATTAAAACTACTTATCTCAAAGCTATATAATATGTTATTTCAATTGGGATGAACTAAATTCCAACCAAACTGAAAGTTGCAATTTCAGTATTCTTTTTAATTTGTGATTACCTAATGAAATAACTGACACCAGGTTACATTATAGTGGTTTCAGGGACTGGATTAAATATTTCTCAAGTCATACAACCAAAATTAAAACGCTTTTCCAGGCTTTAGCTGGGAAAAGATATAATTCTTAAAAATATAATTTAACAACAAAAAGGTATAAAAACGAGGCAACAAATTTTTCGTTGTACTTTTATCTGATAGATGGCAGCACCACAGAAATCAAAATCTATACAGATTTTTTGACAAATCATTTGACTGACTTAAGTTTTTGATTGGCTTGTTTCAGGCAGGTGACGTAGTTCCTTCCAGCTTTGATTTCTGTTCTGCTTTCGATTGGTGCTCTGTTCCCACATGATATTGATCAACCAATCGACATTCGAGAATTAATTTATTTTCTTTCAGCATTTCTGTTGCCACTCAACACCTCAAACATGCCCGTTGTTTGTTTTCGAATAACATTAAAAAAATGTTAAACATGTATGCAAAAAAAGTCGATCCAAATTAATATAAACAATATAGTATTATGTAATGCACTATCTACCTTTGTAGAATTTTGAAGAACTACATAGTTTTCGGACACATGTAATATTTGTTGATATTTTTCAGTTAACTTCGTGTTCTTTGGATATAAATAATTATCAATATAATAGTTTTGTATTTAAAGTTAATGGATATTAGTAGCTTATATAGTTGTCACACACACAGTTCCCAAGCTCTCTTTATTAGGTCTGTTCTCTTTAATCTTTATGGAGTTATTTTTAGTTTTTTTGTTTGATTCCTAGATGGCAGCACCATAAATAAGTACTTTAATATTTTGCTCTTCTGCATTTCTTTAGTACGGTAACTTATCATTTCTTTTCTTTCAAATGATAGGAGGATTTTCAGCATTTGACTTAATATTTATAAGAAAGCTAAGTACTTTGACACCAATTAAGCAAAACTGATTTATATTTAAAAAATTTAAAAGGTATATTTTATTTTTGTTCAACTATAAACAATGTCCTTGAACTTTAATTAACGAAAAAAAAACTATCGTAACATGAAGGGCGATTATTATCTATAGGTAAAAGTTCAAATTCATTGTAAATAAGGACTGAGGACTCTGGGTTGGAAATTCACAAAATTATTTTATATAATAATTATTTCATTCAGGATATTCTAGTTAACTTAATTCCCAGAATTAAAACAAAATGATCGCAGGCTAAAATGCTACCCAACACTAATCTCCTTAACCCTTTCAGTCCCAATGACAATTTGGCATCTTCATTTTAGAATTATTTTTCTGATCGTCTATAGCCATTTATGATATCAAAAAGCACATCATTCGATTCTTCAAACTTTTTTCTATTAGAAAACATTTTTTATTAATCCCTATAGATGTCAGCCCTATTATTTTTTTTTTAATTATGATCAGAAACATGATGATGCCAAATGGCATCACTGGGACTGAAAGGGTTAAAAACTAACTGCGTTCATATGTGATAAAATATCAAACGAATCCGTTCAGTGGCGAATGATGCTCAGTAATTCCGTCGTGGTCCAATATCATGGGGAAAATGTAGTTATTAGGTAGCTTTCGGTGCCCACTTCGGTATCGATCACATCACTTGACCGCGGATTAAAAGTACATAAACCTTCTCCAGTAGTCCATATGTAGCTCTAGTGGAAGGCTATTCCAACCAAATATCCACATCAATTGCCCATATGTAGCTCTAGTGCGACGTTAATTCAACTAAACTCCCTCACAATGCTACTCCAAAGTGGGGCTGGGGAGCCCAGTCGGTTAAGGCGTTCGACTTGCATGCGGAAGGTCCCAGGTTTGGGTCCGGGCATCGCCAAAATAACTGCCGACCTATAAACGGCCCGTGCAGCCAAAAATGTCCGACGAATAATACCCCTTTTAGAGGGACTGCACGTTAAATATGCTCCAAAGTCCCAACGCTGCGTACGATGTCGCCCTTAACGGTTGCGTTGGGTGCCTACACAGGTGTCCGCTCGTCACTTGACTGGGGTTCTAAATTACGACGCCAATAGCCCTCGTGTAGCTCTAGTGCGACGATAATTCAAATTAAACTAAACTAAATTGTCTAGCCGCTTCATGATTGTATCACCTTCTCTGATCGGTCCAAATTAGGCTCTTAAATCTTTCTCTCCCTGGTTATTAGCATTTTATCCTGTTTTTGATTTAAGTTCCAGGGGTCTCCTACCCAGGGCCGGATTTAAAGATTTGCCGCCTGTAGGCTGCGAAACGTCTGATTTGAAATAACGAATTTATTTGTGTTTTTTCCTTCTCCTACTTCCGCTGTAAGATATCCCCCTATCCCAGATATAGTTTTCTTGACTATTTTTTTCTGTCTACCTATTAGCATCATCAATGTACCTTTACATTCTGAATCGAAAGCGGAAAAAATAGGCGAATTATTTTAAACTTTTCTACTATTTTTATTCAACTTCCAAATCTGGGGGGAAAGGGTGCAATTGCCCTCACAGCGGCTATGTTTGCTACTAAATATTAGTACTATATATAGGTTTACAGTTTACGCATTAATGTAATTTATTTGTTTTCTTCCTTTAAAATATTAGTATATTTATAATAAGTTTTTATGCCGAATGCCGCTTTAATTGGTCGTAAAATTTGCCTCTAGGCTACAGCTTACTTAGCCTATTTAGAAATCCGGCCCTGCTCCTACCCATATAGATAACAGTTGGTCTGACTGATTATAGTTTAACATATTCGTACTTTCGTTTTCCGGCGTTATTACATTAGCTCTTAATAGCTTTTTAAGTGCACAGAAAATGCAGGGCCGTAGTGAGCCTAGTGGTCAGCGTCTTGGTCTCGGGATCGGAAGGTCCTGCGATCGAGTCCCGGTACCACTGAAGACCTACCGAGTATATGCGGAGTACGTGCTCGTTAAATCTGTTGGGTCCGAAAGTCCTCTAAGTTCCCATACCAAATCAATACCTCTGGGGGTGACAAGCCAATTCTGGGGATCCTCTAGTTGGCCTCTGTCTCTAAAAATTAGAAGGATCCACTTATGTGTGTGTTGTCTGTTGTGTCTGTCTTACTTGACGAAGGTTTATAAGCGGGTCGCTGACCAAGCACACAAACCTGAATATATATGTCTACCAACCAACCAACCAACCAACAGAAAATGCGATTTTCTGCCTTCAGTCTTTATTTCATTTCTGGCCGAATGTATCATTATTTTCAGTGATAACTGCAACTAAGTATTTAACTGCTTTATTATTTAGGTACAGATATCACTGAAACTTATCACACAACTTATTCAAATTTTAATCCTTCATTTGGCTTTAGCTCAGTATCTGCATCTGTTCCCTCTCAAATCATGCTCGAACTCAGGGCCGGATTTAAAGATTTGCCGCCCATGTCACAATATTCTCCCCCTTCGGGAAAAGATAACTGGTTAGCTGCAAAATACGGGGTATAATGTGCTATTTAAAATTATCACAACGAAATTAAAAGAGGGAAAATAGGTTTATTTGAAATACAATATAATTAGATAATTTATAATATCCTCACTTACCCTGGTCTCATAAGGTGTAACTGATGTGAACCACACAGCGACGACAAGCTCAGCCAGCGGGTGCTGTATATACAGTTTAACGCATTAATGTAAATTATTTGTTTCATTCTTAAAAATATTAGTATCTTAATTATAATTTTTATTGCTGAATGCCGCTTTAATTGGTCGTAAAATTTGCCGCCCCCAAAAATTCGCCGCGCTAGGCTACAGCCTACTTAGCCTATTTAGAAATCCAGCCCTGCTCAAACTGACCTTACACTAAAACAAAATGCACAAAAATTAAAATTGTATTAAATGCAAATTGTATTAAATATAAATTATACTGTAACGGGGAATTTTATTTAGGTAATAGTTCATTATCAATCACTATTTCATTATTGGATGTTAGCAATTCGATAATGTCGGATGTTTATTTCGTGATAAACATCACGACGTAAAACTTTTTTTAAAAATAATTCACTACATAAATGCAATTGATGAACTTGTGTATTTAGCTTAAGTGCGATGTTAATTCAACCAAATCACGAGGTAAAAAAAGGTTACCTTGAAAAATATTTGAATCGAATTTACAAAGCAATACTTTAAAGAATATAATACTATGAAACACAAAATCCATTTAGCATTTTATCCTGTTTTTGATTTAAGTTCCAGGGGTCTCCTACCCAGGGCCGGATTTAAAGATTTGCCGCCTGTAGGCTACGAAACGTCTGATTTGAAATAACGAATTTATTTGTGTTTTTGGTGTTTTTCCTTCTCCTACTTCCGCTGTAAGATATCCCCCTATCCCAGATATAGTTTTCTTGACTATTTTTTTCTGTCTACCTATTAGCATCATCAATGTACCTTTACATTCTGAATCGAAAGCGAAAAAATAGGCGAATTATTTTAAACTGTTCTACTATTTTTATTCAACTTCCAAATCTGGGGGGAAAGGGTGCAATTGCCCTCACAGCGGCTATGTTTGCTACTAAATATTAGTACTATATATAGGTTTACAGTTTACGCATTAATGTAATTTATTTGTTTTCTTCCTTTAAAATATTAGTATATTTATAATAAGTTTTTATGCCGAATGCCGCTTTAATTGGTCGTAAAATTTGCCTCTAGGCTACAGCTTACTTAGCCTATTTAGAAATCCGGCCCTGCTCCTACCCATATAGATAACAGTTGGTCTGACTGATTATAGTTTAACATATTCGTACTTTCGTTTTCCGGCGTTATTACATTAGCTCTTAATAGCTTTTTAAGTGCACAGAAAATGCAGGGCCGTAGTGAGCCTAGTGGTCAGCGTCTTGGTCTCGGGATCGGAAGGTCCTGCGATCGAGTCCCGGTACCACTGAAGACCTACCGAGTATATGCGGAGTACGTGCTCGTTAAATCTGTTGGGTCCGAAAGTCCTCTAAGTTCCCATACCAAATCAATACCTCTGGGGGTGACAAGCCAATTCTGGGGATCCTCTAGTTGGCCTCTGTCTCTAAAAATTAGAAGGATCCACTTATGTGTGTGTGTTGTCTGTTGTGTCTGTCTTACTTGACGAAGGTTTATAAGCGGGTCGCTGACCAAGCACACAAACCTGAATATATATGTCTACCAACCAACCAACCAACCAACAGAAAATGCGATTTTCTGCCTTCAGTCTTTATTTCATTTCTGGCCGAATGTATCATTATTTTCAGTGATAACTGCAACTAAGTATTTAACTGCTTTATTATTTAGGTACAGATATCACTGAAACTTATCACACAACTTATTCAAATTTTAATCCTTCGTTTGTCTTTAGCTCAGTATCTGCATCTGTTCCCTCTCAAATCATGCTCAAACTCAGGGCCGGATTTAAAGATTTGCCGCCCCTGTCACAATATTCTCCCCCTTCGGGAAAAAATAGCTGGTTAGCTGCAACATACGGTGGTATAATGTGCTATTTAAAATTATCACAACGAAATTAAAAGAGGGAAAATAGGTTTATTTGAAATACAATATAATTAGATAATTTATAATATCCTCACTTACCCTGGTCTCATAAGGTGTAACTGATGTGAACCACACAGCGACGACAAGCTCAGCCAGCGGGTGCTATATATATAGTTTACGCATTAATGTAAATTATTTGTTTCCATTCTTAAAAATATTAGTATCTTAACTATAATTTTTATTGCCGAATGCCGCTTTAATTGGTCGTAAAATTTGCCGCCCCCAAAAATTCGCCGCGCTAGGCTACAGCCTACTTAGCCTATTTAGAAATCCAGCCCTGCTCAAACTGACCTTACACTAAAACAAAATGCGACAAAAATTAAAATTGTATTAAATGCAAATTGTATTAAATATAAATTATACTGTAAAGGGGAATTTTATTTAGGTAATAGTTCATTATCAATCACTATTTCATTATTGGATGTTAGCAATTCGATAATGTCGGATGTTTATTTCGTGATAAACATCACGACGTAAAACTTTTTTTAAAAATAATTCACTACATAACTGCAATTGATGAACTTGTGTATTTAGCTTAAGTGCGATATTAATTCAACCAAATCACGAGGTAAAAAAAGGTTACCTTGAAAAATATTTGAATCGAATTTACAAGCAATACTTTAAAGAATATAATACTATGAAACACAAAAATCCTCCCCCCCCCCACCCCCCAAAAAAACTATTATAAATTTAATGCATAAAATTATAGATAATTAAATTGTTAAAAAATCATTAAATGAAGACATTACAATTGCTTGTACTTCAATTATTTAACTGCAAAACATTTAACTGCATCAATTATAAAACTGCAAAATTGAATGCTCATTTAAAAAGCATAGGAAGCCATTTTTATTAGAATTTAATCACCATTGCCATTCGCAACAATCACTCGAAAAACTCTCATTCTTTTAGACAATAAATTAAAATAAATTTATTTTTGCGACATCGATCAGTTTGAAATGACGTCAAATATGTTTCACTAGGAGATTCTTTGTACGTTGATATGAAATGTTTTAATTCTATTTAAAAGCGAGGAATATTACATATTTATTCTTTGAAATATAAATTAAATTTTGCAAACGATAAGTAATAATTATTAAATTTTTGAAATAAAATAAATGAAACTAGCCAAATTTAGCATGCAAATGTTTAATATAGAATATCAATGCTGTGTTTGTCGCCTTTTTACCTGTTAAACACAATTGTTGACACTGTTGTGTGGAAGCGGGTTAAGTGACAGATTCTGTTACAAACCTACTTGTTCTATTTTAATATTCAAAGCCCTATTCGAAATTACCTACTAATTTAAAAGCTAATCATATTTATTATAACATAGGAGTACACTCTACATCAACTGTAAAGACGCCACTAATGAAAACATGTCTTGACACTTCCAAGAATAAAATTAAAATAAAATCGCAACTAACCCTTTAGTTTAGAAGAAGATGGAAATGTTGGCGGGAAATAAAGTGAAGCCGTCAGAAAGTCGCCAAGTAACCCTAGTAAGCATAAACAAACCGCTCACTCAACGTTAGTTCAATGCAAAACGCATCATTTTATTCTTCAAATTAGTTCAATGCAAAACGCATCATTTTATTCTTCAAATTAGTTCAATGCAAAACGCATCATTTTATTCTTTAAATTAGTTCAATGCAAAACGCATCATTTTATTCTTTAAATTAGTTCAATGCAAAACGCATCATTTTATTCTTTAAATTAGTTCAATGCAAAACGCATCATTTTATTCTTCAAATTTGTTCAATGCAAAACGCATCATTTTATTCTTCAAATTAGTTCAATGCAAAACGCATCATTTTATTCTTTAAATTAGTTCAATGCAAAACGCATCATTTTATTCTTTAAATTAGTTCAATGCAAAACGAATCATTTTATTCCTTAAATTAGTTCAATGCAAAACGCATCATTTTATTCTTTAAAAAACGTTGATTGAAATTAAAGCATGACTGTTTATGCAGTTGTAGGCTGTAGCACGAGATCTGAATTTACACAAGATGGTAGTAATTCCCTTAACAGGTAAGAAAAATACTTTGTCGCCAATTCGATGTAGTAAGCCCATACTAACTCCACTGTAGAGGGGGCTGGGGAGCCTATAAGTCGGTTAAGATATGCAAAAAGTCCCAGGTTCGGGTCGGGGCATCGCCAAAATAACTGCCGACCTATAAACGGCCCGTGCAGCCAAAAATTTCCGACGAATAATACCCCGTTAAGAGGGACTCGGGGAGTGCAAGTTAAATATTCCCCAAAGTCCAAACGCTACATACGATGTCGCCCTTAACTGTTGCGTTGGATGCCTACTCAGGTGTCGGCTCGTCACTTGACTGTAGTTCTAAATTACGACGTTCGTCGCCAATAGCCCTTGTGTAGCTCTAGTGCGACGATAATTCAAACTAAACTAAATCACTGTACAATAGAGCGAAATACTTAACCGCGAGAGTTTGTTTGGGCTTACTCCAAGGCGATCAATGGCTTCACTTGGCAAACCGGGTTTACCGTTATTTTTTGCTCGGCAGCATCTTCATTTTCTTCTTTACTCTAACACACACAAAAAAAAACTAAATTAAGTATCGCCAAAAAATATATACAAAACTCCGCAATTGTCACCCTCCCCGCTGCTGTGTGCAAACGACTTTTATTGTACCAGTGCAGTAGCCTTAACCCGGATAAGTGAATTCGAACGACCCCTGGGGGCACGTGCGGCGCAGACGATTATTACAGGAGGAGACCGTTGCCACTCCCAAGAAAAGAATTCAGTCATCGATAATTGGCAGCAGGGCGCTTTCATTTTGGACCCGGAACTGCCCTGGCCCTTGAGGCTGTTTGATATACTTTCAGGGAGGGAGGGGGGATAAAGAGCAGACGATAATTTTTTTTATTTGTTCTTTCCTTGTAAAAAATCGTTTGGTGGTTTTAAATATGTAAGTTTGTTTAGTTTAGTCTTTGTTGGGATTATATTTTTGAAACGTTTGGATATTATTTTTAAAACTTTATAAACGTTTCATCTACACTGCTCAAAACAATTAGGGGAGCACTTTGCGTACTTTTTTTTTAACCCTTTCAGTTTCAACTTATTTTTTATTTTTAAAATCTAAAATGTGTGAAATAGATTCATTATGCATCCAGAATGAAATGGTAAAAAATAGGGGGGAAAATCATAATTTTTTAACTAAAATTTAAGGGGGGGAAATTGGAATCATAACTTTTGAATAAATTATAACAATAATTTTTTCGAACCCTTATTTGTTAAAATCAAAGTTAAAATCAATTTTTAAACATCCAAGAATGCAAGCATGAAGAATTTAGGGTGAATGTATTTCATAAAAGTTTTTGGGAGTGAATTTTATTTTACCATGTTTTTCATATTCTCATTTAATTAAAACAAGCATTATTTAATTCTTCAAAAGACATGATTCTGCCATATAACGATAAATAAGTGCAATCTCAACTTAGTGAGAAAAAAAAATCGCAAGCAGATGATTCCAAATGGAATCATGGGGGGTGAAAGGGTTTAAACCATGAGTTCCCTTAATTGTTTTGAGCAGTGTATATTTATATAATTTACTATATCTTTATTTTACTCTCTCAACTGTCAACTCTCTTATTGCTCTCTCCTAACTCAATCTATCTCTTTTCCTTTTGTATTCATCTACCTCGAGTTCCCTTTCGATGTCTCTTCAGTTTTTCATTTTATTTTTAAAAAGTCTTTACTGTATTGTTGTCGGAATAGGTTTTATAGGAATGTATTATTATCGGAATAGGTTTTATCGGAATGTATTATTATCGGAATAGGTTTTATCAATGTATATTATCGAATAGTTTTATCGATGTATATATGGAATAGGTTTTATCGGAAGTTTTATCGGAATAGGTTTTATCGGGAATAGGTTTTATCGGAATGTAATATTATTGGAATAAGTTTTATCGGAATGTATTATTATCGGAATAGTTTCAATACATCCTAAGAACTGTTAAAAAGTCGTTCCTGACACCTCATAAAAAATGTTGTTAGAGTATACGTAAGGTGGGGAACAATAAATTCCAACATCCGTAAGCTAAGATCAGCTTTTTGTATGTGGGTGTCACTTAAAAAGTTTAAAACTATATTTTTTCCCTCCTTTAAAGACCATACATGCCCATAAAAAACAATACTCAAAATAGACTTGTTCACTATTGTTGTACGTAAAATATTTTAACATAACTCAAAACTATACCTTCTACCCATAATGCTGGAGACACCCGGCCTATAAATCACTGCCGTCTTATTAATTGAATGTAAAATAACAAGAGAGTAGGTTTGTAACAGAATCTGTCACTTAACCCGCTTCCACACAATAGTTGTGTTTAACAGGTAAAAAGGCGCCAAATACAGCATTAATTCTATATTAAACATTAACAAGCTAAATTTGGCTAGTTTCATTTATTTTATTTCGAAAATTCAATGATTATTACTTATCGTTTGCGTAAATTAATTGATATTTTAAATAATGAATATGTAATATTCCTCGCTTTTAAATTGAATAAAAATATTTCATATCAACATACGAAGAATCTCGTAGTGAAATATATTTGACGTCATTTCAAATTGATCGATGGACGGACGGACAGACAGACAGACGGAAGGACTGAACGATTATAATACCTTCCACTTTTTACGTTATAAACGTAGTGTGGAAGCTAAAAAAGGGGGTTGGGTTATGCTACATGATTTTCAATTACCACCCAATTAATCGATAATGTCAGATGGATCAATGTTCCAAAACCACTTTTTCAGAAACAGCACCCTCCATAATGTCTCCGTTTCGGATTTTCGATTCCATCGCAATTTTTCCATTACCTCATATTTTATATTAGCTGATTGAAAGTAAGAAAGAAACTCGAAGTAAAAATAAAAGTTCAAATTAGTATTTATGTTACCATTTAGGAGCGACGTGTTACCACTAAACTATATGAAGTGCAATGTGTTTTTGTAACTAACCCTTTTGTTAATTTAGGTTAGGTTGAACGTTTCCGGCTGTCTCTCTATTTCTAGTCTCGTTCCCAACCCTTTTATGTTTTCAATAGTTATGAGTCATCTTTTATTTACTAATGTTACTTCAACCGCTTTGAAGATTAAGTTTCGGACGATTAATCAAGTTTTTTTTTTCTCTTACGGAGCGTTTTTCCCCATTGTCCGAGGTCAAGCTTCGACCAGACCCATCCCAATTTTCCCACGCTCCCCCGAAATCGCCTGCGACACCCTTTACGGACCTCCAAAAATTATCGTCGGCTAATTTCCGTTTACCGAACCCCTCTAGAAAAATCAGACGATTTTAGCACCCACGCCCGAGCCATTTACACCCCTTTCTCCGAACAGATGTTCCGAAGAAAAGAAAGAATAAATAAATACCATGGAATTTGAGTGGGCAGAAAAAATTGGTCAGACGACATTATATCCATCCTTTTTATAAATATCGTCCGCACCTCTTTTTCGCAAAAAATCTTCTCAACTCTGACCTTCGGTGGAGGATAGAAAAGTGAAGTGAAACAAAGGAATGCAGACGATCTCTTTGGGTGGAGTCGGGATCCTGTCGTCTGCTTTTGAAGAGGAGAAACTTGGGGGGCGTTCGAAAGGTATTCATTTCGCTACCCGGGGTTTAGGGCTGCAGAAGTCACCAAACCGGAGGATTGGAAGCCAAAAGTCGCCATTTTTTATCAGGCAAATTATTGTAAGCTGTAGGTATCTTACCTTATATATATGTAGCGGCCTCGGTCTACCAAAAGGATCCTCAAGGTGAAGATGAGTTACCTCGGCTTAAATACTACTATTAACGTTGTAATCTAAAATAGTGGTAGGAACGTGGCTGTAAATCAGCGCCACCTAGTTGTTGATTGCAAATTGAGGTTGCGTGTGTGGTAAACCGCCACACCACTCCCCTCCTAGAAAAAACGAGGTAAGGAACCGTGCGCGGGTTGCTTTGCTGTGCGTTGAGTGCATTAGCAGCGAGTAGCAACCGTTGAGCGCATCGTAGCAGGAGCATCGTTGGAGTGGGTGACGATCACGTCCGGGTCACCACTGTAGCGGCCTCAGTAACCCACAGTCTACCAAAAGGATCCTCAAGGTGAAGATGAGTTACCTCGGCTTAAATACTACTATTAACGTTGTAATCTGGAATAGTGGTAGGAACGTGGCTGTAAATCAGCACCACCTAGTTGTTGATTGCAAATTGAGGTTGCGTGTGTGGTGAACCGTCACATATATATTGCCCATTCTATCCAATGTAATTTTTTTTTTGTATTTCTTTCATAACTTTTCAATAATAGCATTGTTTTTTTAATATAAAACATTTTTAAAAATTAAATATCAGTCGAAAAGTTTAAAAAAAATTACGCATTGACAGTTATTGTTTTGAATATACTTCTGCCTATATACTCTGCTTTTTAAACGTAGTTCTAGTCGTGTATACTTAAGATTGCGAAAGTAGGTCACCAGCGGATAAAGCCTGTGTATTCGGTTGGTTTACGTCGTACTAGAGCTACACATTGTGGCTTTGAAATTCTTAATTTCGAACCACGGCAAAGTGACGATGCCTAGCACTGATATGCCCTCAAATTCGTCCAAAACACATCCCTTTCACTATTTGCGTTAACACAGCATAAAAGCAAAACATTGATCGATTCTTCGCCAAACATGGCAACCATCTACAGGTAGAATCCCATCGTTACCCCCCCCCCCCCCCATCCAATTTCTCCTCATAATTAAAGAGCGTTTTTCGGCAAAGTCAAGAAGAGCTCGGGCAGTTTTGTTTATTTATTATTTTTCATCATCTGTTCGGTACAAAGAGATTTCTGAAGTTTCATTTTGTGCAGGTGACGAGGCCGAAAAATTGAAGGGAATTTGTAGGAGGTTGAAGTTGAATTGTTGGATAAACTTCTCAATAGATAACACAATGGGCCGTTGGTGGGTTTTTATGTATTTTTATTAGGAAAGATCTATATTTATTTATAATTTTTTTAATGTAAATTGTATTTGAAGGAAGGGAATTTGTAGGACATTGATGGTGAATTAGTAGGAAGAGAGATTTAGAGGAGGAATTTGAGGGAACACAATGGGCCGTTGGCGGTTTTTATGTATTGTTATTAGGAAAGATCTATATTTATTTATAATTTTTTTTAATGTAAATTGTATTTGAAGGAAGAGAACTTGTAGGACATTGATGCTGAATTGGTGAATTTGTAGGAAGAGAGATTTAGAGGAGGAATTTGTAGGAGGTTGATGTTGGATTGTTGGATTAATTTCTCAACCGAATGTACAATTTGCCGTTGAAGGGATTTTATGTATTGTTATTAGGAAAGATATAAATTTATATATAAAAAAATTATTTTAAATCATATTTGAAGCTAGGGAATTTCTAGGAGGATGATGTTGAATTTTTGGATTAACTTCTAAATAGAGTGAAAAATGGACCTTTGGTGGTGTTTTATGTATTGCTATTAGGTAAAACCGAATTTTTTTATGCTAAATGATTGCTTTACTACACAATTGTTATCTTATGTATTACCTATGATGGAAATTTCTCTTCGTCTGTACTCCCTTTTAACTTCCTTTATAACAGTCCAATTTTTAAAAAAATCCTTTTTTTAGCTTAAGATGTGAGATGTGACATCAAAAATCTATCTTTTGTAATTGTTGTCCAATTTTCCTGTCCACGTACTATAAGAATTTCTCTCAGTATTAAAGTAACAAAAAATGCTATTTTAATTCTTTTAAAATCTAATTTTCGTGATTACATATACATTTACTTGCTATTATCGATCCTTATAATTAATGAATTCATTTTAACTGACAAAGATTCTGGTATTACGTCATAACATCGGCTGGTTCATAACCTCAGGGGACCAACAAGAGACCTAATTTATTTTCACCTTTTAGGGCTGGGGAGCTCAGTCGGTTAGGCGCTCGCCTAGCATGCGAAAGGTCCCAGGTTTGGGTCCGGGCATCGCCAAAATAACTGCCGACCTATAAACGGCCCGTGCAGCCAAAAATGTCCGAAAAATAATATCCCGTGTAGAGGGAGTGCACGTTAAAATACGCTCCAAAGTCCCAACGCTGCGTACGATATCGCCCTTAACGGTTGCGTGTTGGGTGCCAACTCAGGTGTCGGCTCGTCACTTGACTGTGGTTCTAAAATACGACGCCCGTCACCAATAGCCCTCGTGTAGCTCTAGTGCGATGATAATTCAAACTAAACAATTTCCACCTTTTAATGACGTCATTTGGTAAACATTATACGTCATACTTATTTCTTAAAAAAAAAAAACGGTTTGGTTGACCGCATGAAACGCATTTATTTTCATATGGAATGATTCGGCATAATGTGACGACATCTATGACACATTTTAACGTCATGATGGTGAGTATCAAACTTTTCATGACACAATAGAACGTCGTTTTGAATGTTCGTGTGCATTCCATTCCAACTGTATTCGACCTACATGATTTTAACGTCACGTCAAGATTATGACGTAATATTACCCCATATAGAGGGAGTGACGTCAACTATGCTCCAAAGTCAAAACGCTGCGTACGACGTCGCCCTTAAAAATTGCGTTAAGTGCCTACTCAGGTGTTGGCAGGTCACTTGTCTGTGGCTCTATATTACGACGTCCGCCGCCAATAGCCCTTGTGTAATTCTAGTGCGGCTATAATTAAACCCAACTGAATATTATGACGTCAATTTTTTCATTCTTAAGACGTCTTTTTAAAGGTTTGTGGCGACAGGAAAATCTCTTAAAATCATTGCCAATTTAAGGCGTCTTTAAAACATCTTGTACTACTTTTTTAATGGGGTATTCTGTTAGCATGGAGATTGTTGCTACCCAGGAATGTTGATTAACTGGCTTCATGGCGCTTGTGCAACTCCGCAATTATTACCTCGGTATAATTGCTCTTCTGTCAAAAAACCTTCTTGATTCAATTCTGAACAATTATCTCTTGAAAGAATGGCATCGCCATAGAATTTTAACTTTTCGGTATTTTTGATCGACATTCCTAAAGGTTGGGACCATAGATATCATAGTTAAAGTATTAGATTGGCAGATCACGTGACCTCCAATGCTAACGACGGGATGCGCATTGAGGCCAAAATAAGGGGGCAAAATGGCCAGAGTTGCTGCCACTTTAAGGAGAAAAATACTACGGAAAAATGCCATTTAATTCTAAAATTACAAAAAAAATATCGTAAAAATACTAGCTTCATTTTGGAATCTTTTTAGTGACTTTAAATCCTTTTCTAGTATTTTTTTTTTTGTAATTTTAGAATTAAATGGTATTTTTTCGTAGTATTTTTCTCCTTAAAGTGGCAGAAACACTGGCCATTTTGCCCCCTTGATTTGGCCTCCATGCGCGTCCCGTCGTTAGCATTGGAGGTCACGTGATCAGCCAATCTAATACATTAATTATGATATCTATGGTTGGGACACTGTCATGCAACTTATATTATATTTACTGACGGTGTTGTGTACAGTGAATCAAAGCAAGTAGTGAGATGTTTCTAATATCATTGTAAAAGATATGTTTAAATGGAAAGAAACTTATAATAAACGTTACTTATTTAATAAAAAATTTGACGTCATAATCTTGATGCTAAAATTCCACAGCTACTTAGAATACATTTGGAATGGAATACATGCACACCAACATTCAAAACCGACGTTTTAGGCCTGAAAAAGTTTTACTCATCACCTTGACGTTAAAATATGTCATAGGTGTGTTGCCCTATTATGCTAAATGATGGCATGTTTAAATAAATACATTTCATGCGGTTTACCAAAACCTCTGTATGTTAATAAATAAGTATGACGTCTGAACTATAATAACCAAATGACATCATTAAAAAAGCAAAAACCTCTCTCTTTTAACATTAGACTTTCAAAAGCAGTAGAATACAAGTACTCCAGTTTGCTTTTTAACACTATTAAAATCAGTAATTTCTTAAAATCTAAAATGTTCTGTTCAAAGGGCATGTTTCAGGTCTTGAGACGCAACAGAAATGCTGAATGAAAATAACCTTTTTCTCGATCCTCGCTTGGGGAGGGGGGAATCAATATCACGTGGGAACAGAGCACTAATTGGCATTGAGCTAGAAGGGGAACTGGAGTGAAGGGTCAGCGAGCCGAAAACCCACTCACACCCTTTTGAGCGAACCGGGCACGAAAGGACTATTTTCCCTACACTTGTATGCAATGCTTGTATGAGACCCCTCTATCATATTGACCTGGGCTCCTAAAGGTATTTTAACATTTTTATTTCGAAATAATTAACCATGTGGATCATTAACTAAGAACCAGCGAAGACGAACCCAATAGCGAAATAGGCAAGTTTCTATGTTTTCTGCCCGTTTCGTTTTTGGGCCGGCTCGTTTGCTGCCCTGTTCAGTGAATCACACACCTCACTCCAGTTTTCCTTCCAGCTCAATGCTAATTGGAGCATCGAACGAAGTAAATGCAGGAATGGGAACGGGAAGGAATACGTCACCTGAGACAACCCAATTAAGTTATAATACATCGTTGCATTACAACTATACTCCGTATGAGCTATAAGTGAATGTGCAGCATAGAAGGGGTCATATTTTTAAGAAAACTTACCACCGCGCTTTCTCTTTTTAATATTTTGATAAAAGAAGCGAGAAAATGAAAATTTTCCTAGAAACAATACCCCTTTTAAC
Organism: Oedothorax gibbosus; assembly: GCA_019343175.1. Taxonomy (NCBI): domain Eukaryota; kingdom Metazoa; phylum Arthropoda; class Arachnida; order Araneae; family Linyphiidae; genus Oedothorax; species Oedothorax gibbosus. The sequence goes on from CM033275.1 coordinate 21,163,002, forward strand.
GAATCATGTAACTAGCACTAAGGATACTCATTCGGTTAGTTAAACCAAAGCCAAACTAAATTGATTATCAGTCCTCGACATTCCGACTGGTGGTAATACAGATGATCTAAGATCAGGACGAGTCTTCACCGTACCGAACGCTACTCGCGTGAAGCGGAGAAAATTGTTACTACTAACTCAAACAAAGCTTCTCTCATTGCATAACTAGTATTACCACCAATTCACACAAGTAGCGCTTCAAAGGGTGTAGTCCCGTCCATACGCTGTCATCACGTAACCGTATGTTATCAAGGCTTGATACTCTATTTAGTTTGGCCTTAGTTAAACACTTTAAATAAATACTACAAAATGTGAAAATGCATATCTTTATTGAAATTAAAGCCAAGAAAAAGCATTATTCAAACATGTTAACAGCTCAAACCCAGCTTTGTCAACAGAAAGCTCAAGAAATAAATATATTTATCATTATATAAACACTCACGCACGAAAAATATTAACTATTTACACTGGAACAAAGTCACTTAGGAACTAAAAAAATCTTTGATCGTGGTTTTTTGAAACCTCAGGTCTCATCTAAAGGATCAAAATGTCCGATTGCGTTTCGAGTTCGACTGAACAGTTTAAGAGTTCTCAAATGTTGTGCATTGAACATTACACTGGACATTTGTTCTTCCATTGATTTATGAACAATTGCATGACCATCTTCAATGTTCATCAATAGAATTAACATTTGTTATACTGTAGAACAGTGAAATTTTCAGGCGATTTTCATCAATAGTTTTGCAAGCTTATAAATTATTAAAGTTTTAAAGACTTTTTTAAAATTTTAATATTATGTATGATTTCAAACTTGTATTTTTTTGTGTGGTAAATCAAATGAAGAGTAATAGAAATCATTAAATGTAAAATAAAGTTATATAACAATGCTCTACGTTTGAGTTTAAACTAGTTCTTTAGTTAACGTTAAAAGACTATTATAAGCTAATTTATATGCAATTTTTTAGCGATTGCATTTCATCGCAATGTTTATCATTCAAATGTACTTTTATATTTACAGTATTCATGTAATGTTAACCCATTCGTGAATACCATTAACACCTTCCTTGCTAAATAAAAACGGTAACTTTAAGTATTTAAAATTCGTTTTTTATAACATAATTCATATTTTGTTATTAAAAATAATTTAAAGCAGAAAGTTTATTTTCATGGCAAATTCTCCTGTCAACCGTCGTTAATGATTAGATTTTGTTAGCATATGTTACCTTCAACAATTTTTAATTTACAATCGAACTCTTCTTCCTTTAATTCATATTTTATACACTTTTCACACTTTTGAAACTAGATACGACGTTCGTTTTTGGAACAGCTGTGATATGATGGCCGATGTCGATTTGCGTTACGTTGCCAAGCAATGAATATCTCCAAATGTTGTAAACATTCCACTTCATATTTCATGCAACTCAATAGGTATAGCAACCCCACGTTAAATTTTCAAGCTCGCCAAAACGTCGCCAATGAATAAAACGGCCATTATATCATAACTATACCCATTATTTTTACATGCACAATCCACAGCATTAAAGCTTTTATATTCACCATCTTTAAATTATTCCTCACACTATTCAATCTTTATATGCTGTTCATCATTAAATTTAACATTTGTATTCACACCATTGAATGTTTTTATTAAGTTCATCATTATGATATGCTCTTCCACACAATTGAATCTTATTCTCCATCTTCTTCACATTATACAACGTTCTCCACACGATGTTCCTTTATTCAGAATGTTCCTCAGACTATTCAATCTTGAATCGGTATTCATCATTAATTTTCGCATCATCGAATGTTTTTTTTTAATATCCATTAATATGTCATTCCATCCAATGCGATGTTCATTATTAATTTCACTTTTCACATATCAACATCATTATATGCGATGTTTGTTCACTTTTGAATAATGTGACAAACATCGCATATGTGCGATAATAGTAACTGTTATCACACACATAGGAAATAAGTCCAGTCTATGTACAACAAAAGGGTAAGATCTGGGGAAGTTTTTCATGCAAGCATTTGACGTCATTATTTTCAGATGACGTGGCGTTGCTGATAGACGAAGGCGAGTGAAATGACGATGAATAATGACGTGGAAATTCCGTGGCGTGATATGGCGCTGTTTTCTTCGTCCTCGTCTTCCTTGGTTGATCCTAAAACAAAAAGTAAGACTTTTACTAAAAATGAAATGGCTTGTAGTTGTGCGGATTATAACAAGTAGGTTTGTAACAGAATCTGTCACTTAACCCGCTTCCACACAACATTTGTGTTTAACAGGTAAAAACGCGCCAAACACAGCATTAATTCTATATTAAACAATAACATGCTAAGGTTTATTAGGCTGGTTTCATTTATTTTATTTCGAAAATTCAATAATTATTTGTTATCGTTTGCTAAAATAATTTATATTTCAAAGAATAAATATGAAATAGAAGGAAAACATTTCATATCAATATACAATCAATCTCTTGGTGAAATATATTTGACGTCATTTTAAACTGATTTATGGCGCAAAAATAAATTTATTTTAATTTATTGTAAAAAAGAATTAAAGTTTCTCGAGCGATTGTTGCGAATGGCAATGATGATTTAATTCTAATAAAACTGGCTTCGTATGCTTTTTGAAGGAGCATTAAATTTTGCAGTTTTTTAAATAATTGAAGTACTTCGAATTCTTTTTGAAATTTTCAATATATTCTAATTTCGATGCGCTGGATTTTTTGACGTATCGCACTTGTCTGTAGCATTTGTAGTTTGGGCTATGAAAGTGGGTGACGGACAGACAGACTGAACGATTATAATACCTTCCACTTTTTTACGTTATAAACGTAGTGTGGAAGCTAATAATATAGAAATGTACTTACTTGTTGGCGACTTCCTGTTCTTGGCCGCTTTTTCCGATCGCCAAAGCTCGTTGTCTGGCACAGGGGAGTAGTATGGAAGATCGTCGTCTGGGGGAGCCACTGTCGGATACCGAGGACCATGTGGAGAGAGGCCTAAATCTGGACAGGTAGCTAGAAAAATAGTTATGCATTTAGTGCTTGTTGTTAAACTTTCAGACTTGCACAAAACATGTTTTGAGGGAGGTTCTTGCACAAGACATGTTTTAATATTAGGAAAATGGTCAATTTGCTCCCAGACAGATATTTTAATATTTACAGAAAATTGTCTCAAACTATTTTTTTTTTTTTGGTAAGGACTTCTTTGCTTTATATCCTAATGAAATCTTCAAATTTTGTCTAATTTTTTTTCCTGTGTAAGGTTTTGAAGCTTTAAAAAGTCAGATCGTTAACGTATCACAACTACCAATGCATAATTTGCTAAGATATCCTATTCGTTTTATATGTCATAACAAATATACTTTAGAATTAAAACTACTTTATATAATGTCTTTTATCAAAAGTATGCCTTATTTTATAACATTTAACTGAAATACGTACGTCACAAGTTTACATGTCAGATCGGCAACATCAACTTCCGAATTGAGTTGTGGCAGCAGAGGCATGCGGAGCGATAGGTACGCTTGAGAAAAACAGTGACGTGTGGCGATTTTTTATTTTTTTTTATTACTTGGTAAATATTTTTTTAAAAAATACAACATAAAATCGAAATTCTAAAAATTGCTAGATTTTCTCGTTCAAAGTTACTTAGAGGTCACTAAAATGACTTTACTCACCATGTCTAGTGATTTTCATGCCGTAGACTATGGGATCCTCTCCTCTGATGCAGCTGCTCACTCCCGCTTCTTTGATGTAAGCCTCTCGGCCGCCATTTACGACCTTCCCGGACTGGAAATAAAAAGAAAAAATTAAAAATTTTATTTAAAATAATTACTTAAATTATGTAAATGGTCATATTTGAATCAAAGTAACCCATTAACGACTTTGCGAGTACCATTAACACCTTCATTTCCGAATAAAATAAACTTTAAAGGGTTTTTTTTTCAAGTCGCTTTTCTTATAACTCAAATTTTCCTACATAAAATGACCAGGACTACTATTGTCTTCACTTGTCTTACATTTTGTTTGTTTAGATTAACTTAAGCAGATAGCTCACTATCGCGTGGCATATTTTCTTACCAACCGGCGCCGGCGTTAAAGCGTTAACATACTAACTAAAACTGCACATTTAGATTTTTCAATTAATAATTTTTTGTTACTGTGATTAGAACATCTGCATAAGTCGTTCTGAATGTTCCAGAAATTAGAATATTTTGGTGAACATTTGATTCTGTTCAACTAGTTTTGTAGTTCGATCCTTATCTCTCTATATTAAAAAACAGTAAGCTCTTTTAAAGTGTCAGCAGCCATAACAGGATGAAATATTGATGTTACAAGTCCAAAATTTTTCTGGAAGGTGTGTCTCCCTTATGCCTCGATGCCTTTTTTTGTTTTTCAAATTTCTAATTAGTTTCTTAATTAAAAATTATAATAAGTTTGACGAAATTGAATCGTCGCGAATAGGTTGGCGAGCGATAGCCAGCAGGGGGCGGAGCCCCCTAGTGCGGTAAAAAAAAGATACCATACATCTTTTGTAGCTATAAAGTGGGTTTCCTATTTCAAAACGTATGGTAGCTAATAAGATACTTACAAAGCATTGAAATCCATCCATTTCCCTTCGTTGTGTGTAGGTGAAAGTGACCCCAGTTCTCTCGTCTTCCCAGCTGCCGAGACATCTGTACTCGCGTTCTAAAACAGAAACACGGAACCATTAGTTTGAAGATAACTCTGGTGGCCAGATTAAAATTTGAAGAGTACAGGGGAAGAACCGCTTGATTTATTAGGAGTCGTCCCGTAATTGTGTCTGCTTGGCGGACATTGGCGGCAGGAAACCGGTTTCTCTCTTTTTCTTCGCTTGGTCCAAGCGTCGGAGTCGTGCATCGCGTGAATCTCGGTAGGTAAAAAAGTCGTGATTTACGACTTTTCAATTAATTTGCGAATCTTAAAATTTATCTTAATTGTTTTAGAAAAATTCGTGATTTTCAATCAATCGTACTTTATTTTTAAAGCTTAAGATGATGATGAACACGGTCTTTTGAATAAAACGCGGAACTGAATTCCAGGGTTGCAATGAGAGTAGATGCACAAGAAAGTGAGAAACTGGTTTCCTTACACCAGTTTCGGCGATTACTCGCTATCATCGCCAAAGATGCCGATGAGAAAGTTTTCTACGAAATTAAGCAGTTTTTCCCCTGTCAGCCGTCCTAATTACCATTTTCTGATAATTTTTTTTTTTGTCTGTAGTGTGTTGAAATGTAGGTTTTCTCCAAGTCACTCAACTTCCACAGCACTTTTAAGGCTGTGTTTCCTTTTAGTCAACTGATTGGTGAGTTAAGCCACAGCCTACTAATTTTTAAGGCTACAAAGAAATTCTTCGTGACGTCACGCTATCCTTCCAGTTCGGATTGTCCAAGAGGAAATGTGCAAGGCCTACTATTCTTTTCAGGTTCCGAACAGGTTTTGAATATTTAAGCCTTTGAATAAACTGGCATTTTAAATTATATGGAAGGTGAAGTTATTTATTAAATATCTTTACTGACCTTCAAAAACCTGCGACTTGTTATGGCAGTCTGCTACAGTGTAGAACATGACATCGGGGTTGTTGCAGTCTGAAGCCACCTTAGCACATAGACCTGGATTTTCAGGCAGGACACCGGTATAGTCGCCCGTGATAGGGCAGATGCCCCCGGTCCCTTTCACACCTGTAAATGAGAGAAACATTTTAGGGTCTGGAATTTTAATACTGATTGATGCGAATCAGGAAGTTCAGCATTTTTTTTTTCTTAAATCAAATTACAGTGTTGAGAAACTCCTAAATCCAAAATATTTCTTTATTCTGCGCAATATTTACTTAATTACTTTTTCGCGGCATTTAAAATCACTACTCGAAGTTAGCGATCTCAAAGCCCGCGAAAATAGATGGGCGGCTGATGACGTAGCGCGTGCCCAAATTGTTCAATGGCCCTGTATTTTTTACCTGCACGGTCAACACCTGGCCCGCACTAGTTTACAGCGGTTTAAGAGGTTTTAAATATTTTATTTAGCTATTGATATGTGCAGGAATCCAACATTCTTCAGCGTAGGCACGAGGAGCTATAGGCGCGCGTGAAGAAAGCAGTGACGTGGAGCCTGGGGAACCGTTTGTGATTGCATCATTTTCTGACGATTTTCTTTACTTCATAATTAGTATTTTTTTTTTCACAATTTCGTCTGCGAATTTGACTTTAAACGAACTTTTTCTTTTAAAATACAACTTAAAATCTAAAATCTAAAAAAAAAATGCTGAACTTCCTCATTGTTGATCGATTGAGTAGACATAATTGTTAAACTTTCGAAAAATATACATATATATTAAGGTAAGATTTTGGTATATCTCTAGGTTTAATTTCTCATTGAAACTAGAATAAACTACGATAGAATACGCTGATTTTTAAATAATTACTAAAGCTTTCTTTATTTTTTTTTATGTTCTTAAACTTCTCTAAAGGTTTATTAAATATATAATGAAAAAAAACATTGTTTTAGCTTTTGAAAAGAGTTAAAATGCTTATAAAATTAACACTTAAAAAATATTATTGTACTTACGTCCTTGTGTTGTCCACAGGTCATCACTAAACTGCAGATCATGACAGAGAGAGTCCGAATACTGCCTGCTGGGCTGAGAACCTGAAATACAAAACATAGAAAAGTGATTAAAACAATGCACTAAAAGTCATTGTTTGATGATTTATTTTAAAATTCCAAAATCGAGGACTCACCTATTTGGAATTCTAGAACATTCTGGCTTCTTCTCTTCAACCAGACGCAGTTGTAGCTTTCTTCTCCGCTGTTGGGTAAAAAAGACAATGTTTAATGTTTTACAGATAACTTAGGGTAGTTATCAAATTACATAATAAAACTTATATGTACAAGTAAATTGCAAAAAAAACCCAAGTTTTTCTGCTGGTTTTATTCTACATGAATTTAAAATGTTGCGGCTATGTAACCAAAAATTTCGTCATGGTTGATTGTAACCTACTGTATAACTTGTAGGTATGTATGACTTGTAGGTATATAATATAGCCTTTTATTCAAAGAGGTATATTTTAATACTAAAAGACCTAAACACTTCATAGTTTCTTTTGTTAAAAAAAAGTACGAGAGACCTAATTTTAGTTTCTAATTACTTTTAAGTAATGAAGATTCAATTTTCCCGCTCATCACCCTCTCCCCCCCCCCCCCCCCCCCCCTCAACAAAAAGCTGGTGCTGCCCTCAACGTCACCAAAATTTCTCAAAATAAAAACTGAAACCCCTTTTAATGAAAAAAAAAAGTTGCCGATTACTGTGCTAAGAGTTATCAAATAACACAGTTTTAAATATATGGTTAAAGCTTTTACCAGAAAACAGAATATTTTATTAGTTATTTGATTCTGCTAATTTTATTCTGTTTTAGGGAAATTCGCAGCAAATTAAAAGTAAATTTTAAAAACCGTAAATAGCAATACGACATCCACCATCATTCCACACAAGTAAAAATAATCATTACATACCAGTGGGTAGACGAGAACACAATAAATCTGTCTTCTCTGGTCCCTTCTTCCTTTCGTAGGCACGTGAGCGATATTCTCTGGAGCGACGGCGGGTCCCTGTACAGCAGAACATTTCGAACAACTTGGGTCCCTTCCCATGGACCCTGGGCCCAATCCGGAAAGCGACAATGGGCCTGGAGAACTGGACCGGGAGGACTCTTTTCCGGGACTAATAAGAAGTGTTGAAATTATTATTAAGACATTTTCAAATGAAGAGTACAGGGGGGAAAAAACTTTATTGCATAGGAATCTGTCTGCATCAGGATTCTTTGGCCACCATGGCGAGTCATCGCCTATACGCTTGTGTAAGGAAACCGGTTCTCACTGTATTTTTCTCTAGCGGCAACCCTGATTAACGCCAGAGACCAGTGGACACGAGTCACATGTTTGTACCGCGAAATGAGAACCGAGGGAAAAACCGGTTTCCAGTCGCCAGTGTCCGCCAAGCACACCAGAATACGGGAAGATTCCTATGCAACGAAGTTATTTTTCCCTGTACTCTTCAAATATCATACATAGGAAATTTATGTTATGGTCTTTTTACTGTTAGAGTTCAAACATTCGATGTAATTTTTTTTTCTATTTTAAATTTTGTTCAGCAAATTCAGTACGTTTACTGGTTTGTAGTTTGTACATCTATTGTATATCAATAAAAAAAATGCATGTTGTTTACTTATGCTTCCCACATTAGTCTATAACCCCCCTTTTTTTTCCTTTTTCATCCATATTTTTATTCTATGATCTTTAAAACACCGGTCCCAATCGTTAAACGTTCGTTCGTTCGCTTCGCTTTGCCCTAGGCCTAGGGTCTCCTACGGGTTTTCCACGCTTATTTTATACCTAGACCTTTGGTTTACTTTTAGAAACCATAAACGCTCTCCCATTTTGGGGTATCTTAGATGGAGAAGTCAGGGCGCTTCGCGTCGATACTTCGTATTGTTATTTCGATCTCCGAAACTAGATCCTGAATACAGAGCCCTGCAGTACCCCCTACTCTATCTTAAAGTGAGGATTTTGTCTAGCCCAGCTATTCCCAGTCAAACTTAACCCCTTTTCGGGAAGTTTTCGATGAAGGAGTAAGGACGCTTCGCGTCGACACTCGTCAGTTAATATTCGAATTCAGATTTCGATTTCCGAAAAAACGAAAACTGGTTCAGAATAAATTTTTCGAAGTTTGGTTCAGTAATTAATGATGAGCTAGAGTTAAACGTCTGTAAGTTTTTTCAGTGATGTCTATTAAGGATTTATTGTATCTTTATTATGCTTTGTATGGGCAAGGTATACTTACATGGCGTCAGTATGAGCGACTCGTAACCGTCAGTGGCCGATCTTAACTGGTTGTGGCAAGTGGAATCAGCCGACAAGGATACAAACATACGACCTGTCAAAGGGTCCACACGGTACATCTACAAAAGAGAATACTGTTGTTACGGAATATATATCAATGTAAAAGATAGTACAATTAAAGTTTTATTCTAAAAACAATGCTAAATCTATAATAATAAAAGAAAGAGTCTGTCAGTCTGTTTGTCTGTGGATCGTAAAAGACCTACTTATACTGCCCTCAGAAATTCGAAATTTTTAAGATAGATTCCCTTTATTACCAACGTGTGCACCTGAGGCTTAGTTTTTTCATATTTGTTCCATTTTTTGAGAAAATTCTAATTTTCTGAAAAAAATACACCACTTTCGCTCAAATCTGATTATTTTTTCCCTTTCGTGTTGCCATTCGACAGAAGAAATTAAAATGAACACAAAAGTGCATTTTATGGTGATGTATTTTTTATTTTGGAATTTTAAAGCAATATAAGTAACGGGATTTTATTCTTTATAATGAACGGGAACAAAGGCAAAGCGTATTATCCTATAGCAAATTAAATGACACATATACTTGGATCGATTTGATATTCATTTAGTCCGTGCGAAGAACGGGTATAAATTTGCTAGTAGACAATAAAAACATTCCAGTGACCATAATAACAAGTTTTTGATTGGTTGCCAAACTTTAAAGGGGAATGGGAGAGGGTCTTGTCCCTGTGTTAATCCAATGGAAAAAATAGGTTTCTATAAGACCAATTACTCTGGTTGTATTGAATAGATTTTCAAGTGGTTTTTTTTCTACAATAAATGTCGCTGGCTTACATGGCACTATAATACTACTTTTTGAAATTGGTTCGAATATCTAGTTGTAAATTTATTTATTGAAAATTTAATTTTTTAATTTATTTATTGAATTTTTTTTAATTTTTTCTTTTTTTAATTTTATTATTGAAAAATTTTAAACTTTTAATTAATTTATTGAAAATTTTTTTTAAATTAATTAATTTTTTTTTAAATTTTAATTTTTTTTTTAAATTTTAATTTTTTTTTATTGAATTTTTATAAAATTTATTTAAATTTTTATTGAAAATTTTTTATTATTGAAAATTTTTAAAATTTTGAATCAATGTAATCCTATTCCATACTTCTGGAGAAATTTGACTTATTATAAATTATTTTTACCATTGGATTAACACAAAGAGACTTCGGTTTGGATACCCGCTTCCATTTCCCCTTAATATAAGTTCGGTGGCGGCACCTATATTCAATAAGAAGAACGCTGTACTTACCCCACATCTGAACCTGGGCCTTTCTTCTGCCATTCCTCGCAGGTCCATGAGGGCTAGATAACGATCGTTATTGGTCCCTTCCCAGTCACCAAGACAGAGAAACTTCACATCTATAAAAAATAAATTCATTACCTTAAAAATATTTTCAATTTACGTAATAAAGAGTTACTATGTGGCAAACATAGATATCATAGTTAAAGTATTAGATTGGCAGATCACGTGACCTCCAATGCTCACGACAGGACGCGCATGGAGACCAGAATAAGAGGGCAATGGGGCCAGTGTTGCCCCCAGTTTTAGGAGAAAAACACTACGAAAAAATACCATTGAATTCTAAAATTACAAAACAAGACCATAAAAATTTTAGCTGCATTTTGGAATCATTTTAGTGACTTTAAAAATAAACGTGATACGCTTTGCTAGTATTTGTATGGTATGTTTTTGTATTTTTAGAATTAAATGGTATTTTTTCGTAATGTTTTTCTCCTAAAACTGGTGGCAACACTGGCCCCATTGCCCTCTTATTCTGGTCTCCTTGCGCGTCCCGTGCGTCGTTAGCATTGTAGGTCACGTGATTTTCCAATCTAATATTTTAACTGTGATATCTATGGTGGCAAAGTAACTGTACAAAAATAAGTTCAAACAACAAATGTACCCAATCGTTTAACTTTTTTGAAATTATATAAGCATATTTATTCCTCGGTAGTGCAATATTTTAGACCGAATCTAGTTAGTTGCACTGCTGAAACAATACTGATTCATATTTAGCAGATTTAAATCCAAAACATCGGGCATGTTTCACGTTTTGGTGGGCAACAGTTCCTCAGAAATGAAAATAAGGCCTTGATTGGTGATTTGTGTCCACGTGACATCTAATCAATACAGTGGGCGGAGCTTACCATGTCATACCACCAATCACCTACACCAACAATGAAATCACGGAAGAACATGAATGACAGCTGGAATGAACTACGTCACCTAAAACATGCTGATTAGCGACCCGACGGACGTCAATAAAATTTGAAATCGTACAATTCAAATGAAACAGCTAAAATATCATACTCGTAAAAATTATACAGTTGCAGATTTCACATTGTTATTTCCTTATTTCTATAACTATCACCGCCAATTTTACTTTACATTGAGATATTTTCCTATAAGAACTCAACATCAACGAATCAAAGCAAAAGGATTACTTACCCATATCCGGAAAGGAGCACTGTCTGAACTTGCCAGTTAGCACATTAGCTGCCGGGCAATTGGACAACTCGGACAGCGATTGGTCACACCGGAACTCGCCCCCTCTTGCTGTGTAAGTGAATCGAAACTTGCCGCTGATTGGACAAAAAACGGGTTCCGGTGGTGTCATAGTATCTTGCTTTCCTATTAAACAAAATAGACTTCGTTAAGTAAATTGAAATATAAATGTTATAAAGTTTCTGAGTTAAAGTAATGGCAGAGTGTTAAAACCTTATACAAAAATACAGCATAGTGTCCGACCCGCTACCTGCTTCTCACCTTTAAGGCCACAGAAGCTCTTCGTGAAGTGACACTATCCGTCCGGTTCGGCTTGACGGCTCTTCCGAAGAAAAGGTAGGGAATATATTCGCTCACGGCCGATTATAATTTTCATTTCAGGCTTCGTTCCTCACTTTCGGAACAGCCAACAACCCGAACCGGATGGATATGTGACGTCACAGAAAGCTTATCTGATGGACTTATTATTATTAGTTAAGTAGGTCGTGGTCAGACCCGCTAACCCTCCGGATTTAATCCGACAAAAACTGAATTTTAACCCTTTTAAGCAGCAATGTACACTGCTTCACCACAATTAGGGGAACGCATGGTTTAAACCCTTTCACCCCCAATGATTCCATTTGGAATCATCAGCTTGCGTTTTTTTCCCTCACTAAGTTGAGCTCTCTTTTTTATCATTAGATGGAAGAATCATGTCTTTTGAAGAATTAAATAATGTTTGTTTTAACCCTTTCAGTCCCAGTGATGTCTTTTGGCATCATCATGTTTCTGATCATAATTTTAAAAAAAATAGGGCTGACATCTATTGGTATTAATAAAAAATATTTTCTAATAGAAATAAGTTTGAAGAATCGAAAGATGTGCTTTTTGATATCATAAATGGCTATAGACGATCAGGAAAAAAAAATCTAAAATGATGATGCTAAATTGTAATTGGGACTGAAAGGGTTAATTAAATGAAAATATGAAAAACATGGCAGTAAACATGGAGTGAAATAAATTTCACTCCCAAATTTTTTTATGAAATAAATTGACCCTAAATTCTTCACGTTTTTAGTTTAGCACTTTAGTTTCAAATTCATTCAGAGTTAAAAATTTATGCATATATGCTTACTGTAGAGCATGATTTCCTTAAATTTTCTCTCGTGGACCGCCCTGTCGTCAGGACATGTCGCTCTGACTGCCTCTTCTTTCGTATAACACTTGCTCAAACCTGCGAAGGAAATAAAAAAGATATTTTAAAAAAACTTCCACTATTAGGTCGGTCTTCCACTACTGGTCATTATTGTCATATTTTCAGTAGTGCTACTTAAAATAAAAAAGTACTGATGGCTACAAAAAAAAGTACAGACTGGTAAGGTTATCAGATTGCAGGACCCTGGGACCAGGGCCTGATCTAGCATAAGGCATTAGGTAATAGGGCACTTAAATTTAGGGGCTATTAAAATGGCAGCAAAAAAATATGATAGGCCAACCAGCAATTTTTTTCAGATAAAAAAGGTCGCTGTGACAAAAACGATAAAAGTAACGAAAAACGGATTCTTTTTAACCCCAAAAAACTGCATAAGAAACACTTATACTATTTAAAAACTTTAAAAGCTTAATTTATAGTTTGTGATTTTGAGCACTTATTTAGTATAAAAACGTGAACATATCAAAAAGCAGAGCAGTTACAGAAAAACTGATTTCATATTTAGAATCAGAGCGAACTAAATATAATTAAAATCAGTTCTAAAATATATATAGAATTTATATGGAATATTCATATAGATAGAAATGCACCAAAACAACTGTTGCCCTATGATATCAAAAAAAAAAATCGTTGTTATATACTTTTAAATCCTAATGTTTATTACAAAATAACAGGGATGTTCTTCTATTTACTTTTAACCAGACGTATTATTCGGTACGCACCCAATACAAAGTATTTTCCAGGGTTTGGAAAGTTACTTTAAAAAAGTAACTGTTTTTTTAGTTACAGTTACTTAATTAAGAAAGTAACTCTGTTACAGTGGCTTAATGTGAAAAGTAACGCGTTACAGTTACTTATTACGAAAAGTAACAATTCACAGGTGTTTTTTTTTTGAAATTTTAAGTTATGTATAAGAAAAATTTAAATTTTGCCATCTTACTATTTTTCAAAGGGAACCACGATTCTCGAAACATAAGCTGAAACAAAATATTGAAATTATAATTAATAAACATTTTTTAAAATCCTTTTTACGATAATAATCAGCTTTTAGGAGTGGAAATTTCAAAATAAGCATTAGATAGCCTTCGGAAAGTAACGGAAAAGTAACGAAATTTTTCGATACTTCGTTACCATTAAAAGTAACTAAGTTACAGTTACTTTCTGGAAAATGTAACGGCGTTACTAGGCGTTACCTAAAAAAAGTAACTGTTACAAGTAACGCGTTACTCCAATCCCTGGTATTTTCTATGAAGGGCCCCCTAAAATTTGTTGTGCTCATAGTCTCAGTTTTTCTAGATCAAGCCTTCATTAGGACAGTCTACTTAACTACATTCAGGTCCTTCGTGTCAAATGATTCAAATCAATGTTTAGTCCAAAAAAAATTCACAATCAATGGAGACGTTAACAGATCATCACTGAACCTTTTATTGAAATACACTGCTAAAAACAATTAGGGGAGCACTTTGCGTACTTTTGTTTCCCTTTCAGCTCCAACTTTTTATTTTTTATTCTAAAAACCTAAAATTTGTGAAATAGATTCATTATGCATCTAGAATGAAATGGTAAAAAACAGGGAATAAAATTTTTAATTTTTGAACTAAAATTTAAGGGTAAAGAAATTGGAATCGTAACTTTTGAATAAATGATAACAATAATTTTTTCAAAACTTTATTTGTTAAAAATAGTTAAAATCAATTTTTAATCAATTTTAAACATCTAAAAATGCAAGCATGAAGAATTTAGGGTTAATTTATTTAATAAAATTGTTTCAGAGCAAATTTTATTTTACCATGTTTTTCATATTGTCATTAATTAAAAAAAAATATTATTTAATTCTTCAAAAGACATGATTCTTCCATATAACGATAAATAAGTGTGAGCTTAACTTAGTGAGAAAAAAATCGCAAGCTGATGATTCCAAATGAATCATTGGGGATGAAAGGGTTAATACCATGTGCTCCCCTAATTGTTTTGAGCAGTGTAGATGGTAATTTTCATATTTTGTGTATATTGGAAAAGCAGGAGGAAGTCTTTTTTACCTTCCGTATGTATCTGGATGACATTGGGAGCTTTGAGGGTAAGGTGAAAGCACCTCATGCAGTCTTCACCGCCCGTACTGGAAAGAAAATGTTAAAAATATTAGTAAATCCCAACACTAATATTAAAGTTAAAAATGTCGCTGTATAATATTTAATTGGTTAAAGTTGTCGACTTTTTAAAAGCATTTAGAATAACAATAGTAACCTTAGGAATCATGTTCTGGGCAAGATCAACGATATAGCCAGCCTTAAAATACTAGTTAAAACCTCTAGTAGGTTTTCCTAAAGTAGCAAATACTAGATAGCAAATTTTATTTTCAATATAACGTTAATGGGGGGGGGGGGGGGGGGGCGGGGATGGCCGAGTGGTTTGGACCATTACGCTAGCAGTCTGCGCGCTGTAACGGGTGCGGGTTCGATTCCCGCCTTCGCCTTGGGTGTAATTTCCTTTCTCTGTGACAGTAAAAAAAATCTTTCTGTGTCTGTTTTACTTGACGAAGGCTTATATAAGCGGGTCTCTGATCAAGCACACAAGCCGGAATATATATGTACCTTACCTACCCCAACGTTAATGGGTGGGTTTGGTTTTTGTTGAATTAGTCATAATAGACTAGAGCTACACGAGGGCTATTGGCGACGGGCCTCATGATTTTGAATCACGGTCAAGTGACGGCAGCCAAGCTGGCACCCAACGCAACCATATAGAGAGTGCTTTAGTATGATTTCTTACCTGTCTTTGGGGCTTGGAGAGCCCAGACGGTAAGGCGCTTACTTGCATGCAAAGATCCCACGTTCAAGCATTGTAAAAAAACAACTGCCTCTTCAAAGTCCCGACGTCACGTACGGAGGGCGCCCTTAAAAGTTGCGTTGGGTACCGACTTATGTGTCGGCTCGTCACTTGATTGTAGTTCTAAATTACGACGGCCGTCGCCAATAGCCCACATGTAGCTCTAGTGCGACGATAATTCGAGTTAATTATTACCTGTCTTTCAAAATCACGTTGTTGCCCCGCCTTGCATGGCATCGTCCCCAGGGGGGTATGGCATCAGCTTCGATTGAAATTTCCGAAAATGTCGAGGTCGTGTGTCCGTCCGTCTGTATGAGCCACGAGCCGACGAGCTCTGAGGGGAAGAAGCATCCAAGGCATGCTGCAAAGACAAAGGGAAATATTTAATTATTGGTTAGACTCATATAAATATAAAACTCATTACTTTTTAAAGCTATTTTATAGCTTAAAAATGCATAATTTAGGGCTATTTGACCTTGTATAATCATAAATTGTGTGTAAATATTACTAGTAAAATAAAATTCAATAATTCTAACTCTGTATAATTTTGCTTCATTCATTCCTGCCCATAGGAGGTTAGGTTAGTTTGACTTATCGTCGCACTAGAGCTACACGAGGGCTATTCTGCCCTTAGGAGGAATAGGGGCGGTAGCCGGGTCGTTGAACCAATGTCTTCTCTCTTTGTTAATCCAATAAAAAAATTGTTTTCTAAGCTGCAATTTATCTGCCCATGGCAAAACTTTTATTGATTAAAATGTACGCTTCTTCGGGAAAAAAAATCCGATTATCCGAATTTTTTTAATTTTTCAAATGAATGGGTCCAAATAGCTTCGGATAATTTTTAGTTCTACTGTATAGTTATAATTTGAAGTTGCACATATTCTGTTTAAAACAAGTAGGTTTGTAACAGAATCTGTCACTTAACCCGCTTCCACACAAAAGTTGTGTTAAACAGGTAAAAAGGCGCCAAACACTGCATTAATTCTATATTAAACATTTACATGCTAAATTTGGCTAGTTTTATTTATTTTATTTCGAAAATTCAATAATTATTACTTATCGTTTGCAAAAATTAATTTGTATTTCAAAGAATAAATATGTACTATTCCTCGCTTTTAAATAGAATGAAAATATTTCATATCAACATACAAAGAATTTCGCAGTGAAATATATTTGACGTCATTTCAAACTGATCGATGTCGCAAAATAAATTTATTTTAATTTATTGTCTAAAAGAATTAATTTTATCGGGCGATTGTTGCGAATGGCAATGGTGATTTAATTCTAATAACAAACAGGGCCTTTAGCTATTTGTAATTCAAACTTTTAAACGCCAAAATTAACTATTTTCATTAATCTTCTCTCTCAGATTTAATAATTAGATTTATTTAAATTACAGTTCGAAAAATAAATAATTAGTACAAATGATGCTTTAAAAATAAAAGCGAAACTTTGCACATTTTTTATGCCAAGTTAGAATTCTCATTGCATCTTTCTTCATACATATATAATGGACCATCAAAAGAACTCTATTGTGATATTACAACAATCCAAACTGAATCATATCACATAAATAAATATTCTTTCAAATGTTTGTATTTTTTTAAATAAAATTTCTCGTACGTTTAACGAAATGACAACAGTGAAAATATTGAATAAAAATGGAATTTGCTTTCTCAGATTAATTATTAATTTTTAAATTTTGAAATAAATTACTAATTGTAAAATTTTTAAATGGAAATTTGCACATTTAGCCAATAGATATTTTTTCTTCCAAAATGACCCATCCAACTCTTTGTGGATTGTCATACAACCAATGAAATATAATAAATAAAATAATGTGATTTTTTAATAAATTGTATGTTATTTCAATGTAGATAAAAAAAATAGTTATTTAAATTTTAAATAAACTTCTAATTAAAATTTTTTTAATGAAATTTGGAATGTAGCCTAATCTAATTTTTTTCTTCAAAATGACGTATTCCACTTGTCTGTGGGACTTGTGGTTCTTTCTGTGAAAGTGGGTGGACGGAGACGCGACCAGACGGACTGAACGATTATAAAACCTTCCACTTTTTACGTTATAAACGTAGTGTGGAAGCTAAAATTGGTGAAAGGGGCGATATTATCTCGATATTTTGTCCAATTACTTCGAGGTTAAAATAAACAAACCACCATCTAAAAATGGGTATTTTTTTTGTAAAAAAAAAAAAAATGTTGGTATACGCAGGCAGTATTCGAAGCGGAACCATTTGATAGTTGCATCTTTTTTCGTAAAAAAAAAAAGTTTTAGAATCAAAACATGAATAGTATTTCTGTAAAAATAATGAATGATATCAAATAAAGATACGAATCTAGGTAGCCATTTTGTAGAAAGAAATAAAATTTACTCTACGCTTGGCGAAACACTTGGAATTCGGTCCTCGCCTATCTTTTTCGGATACCCCCCCCCTGAATGTTTACAAACACCGAAAAAGTAAAAAGAAATTATAACATTTAGGGTTCTTCATTTCCTTCGTTGTATAAAAACATTATGGTCATTATCTCCCCCCTTCAGAGACGGACGGATGGACAGAGAAAAGTAAATTGTTATTTAACTTTTTGTGTAATTTTTTTACTAAATTCCGATAGTTTTTTTTTTTATTTCGAATGTCTCTTGGTCAAGAATGCGTAGAGCGGGTGCTGGGTTGCCAGAACAAGTTTCGCTCTTTTTAGCAATTTGGAAACTTAAGGCTGTGTCCTCACTACGACATCAAATGCCACAAAGGCAACAAATGCCACAAAACTTGGCGACCGCCAAGGGCTCCTAGCGATGCAATAGCTTGGGGGCTGACTCTGCCAAGTCGCCAAGTTTTGTTGCTTTTGTTGCCTTTGTGGCATTTGTGGCGTAGTCAGGACACAGCCTTATAGAAACAACTATTTAATAGCCAATAGCGAGAAAGACGTGATGTCTATTTTTTTAAGTCTGTTAATTTTAGCTTCCACACTACGTTTATAACGTAAAAAGTGGAAGGTATTATAATCGTTCAGTCAGTCTGTCTGTCCGTCCGTCACCCACTTTCGTTCCCCAAACTACAAATATTGCAGGCAAGTGTGATACGTCAAAAAATTCAGCGCATAGAAATTATAAGACATTGAAAATCTTAGAAAAAAATTCGAATTTGAAGTACTTTAATTATTAAAAAAACCCTGCAAAATTTAATGCTCATTTAAAAAAGCAAAAGAAGACATTTTTATTTGAATTAATTCACCAATGCCATTCGCAACAAACACTCGAGAAACTTTAATTCTTTTAAATAATAAATTAAAAGAAATTTATTTTTGAGACATCAATCAGTTTGAAATGACGTCAAATATATTTCACTAAGAGATTCTTTGTTTGTATGTTGACATGAAATATTTTGGTTCTATTTAAAAGAGAAGAATATTACATATTTATTCTTAGAAATATAAATAAATTTTTGCAAACGATAATAATATTTGAATAATTATTAAAGAAATAATTATTGAATGTTCGAAATAAAATAAATGAAACTATCCAAATTTAGCGTGTAAATGATTATATTAGAATTAATATTGTGGTGACTTTTTTTTCCTGTTGAACACAAATGTTGTGCGGAAGCGGGCTGAGTGACAGATTCTGTTACAAACCTACTTGTTTTGTCACGTCTTGGAAAGATGTTGCGCTAGAGTCGTAATTTCATTATGCTATTTCTACGGAGCATTACGTGGAGTCAAAACGTTTTTTCGTATAGACTGTGTGAATAAAAGAAATGTTAAAACACTATAGTAGACCCAGGTATATTACCTTCAAACAAAAAAAAAATTCTCCACAATTACTAATCTCGTATAATTCGTAAAACAATTCTTTAAAATCGTCAAACAGATTATTCCAAATTCACTTTAAACGAAACAAAATGGCGATGGTAGAAAAATATTTTTACGTCGTCGTGGAAAAAAAAGAATAAAATAGAAATAATAGTTACACAAAAATATAATAAGTACAAAAACCACAAACTTCTCTTTTGCAGCGTACTAAAAAAAATCACAATCCTTTCATGCAGTGCTACGAAGATATAATAAAAATTCCTCAACAGATTCAGAAACTTTTTGATAATGGCGAATTAAAACTCCATTAGAAAAGAAGAAACTGACTTTAATAACAAATATATCAAGTGAAGAAACACGAAAAAGAGTTTTGGATTTCTAAGAACTTATTTCACCAAGCGCGAGTGAATGCATTCACCGTTCTTTTTTTCGAATCTTGTGTCGGTAAGTCGGCATGAAGTTTAGAACGAAGTTGAACGGCCATTTTTTGCATTCTAATTTTTCCCAAAATGGCGGTGTTATGAATGGCTTGTTTTAATTTTAGAATTTTGTGGTTTTCCCAGTCAAATTCCAAATAAAAATTGTTAAAAAATATTAGAAATGCTTTAAAAAAAATTGTTAATGTAAAGAAAAATTTGGGGTAAGTTTCATTAAAAGAATTTTTCAATTAATTCCTTACTTGTTGCACCGATGGATATTTATAAATAGTGTTAAATATTACATGAAAAGTAAACATATAGCTTTATAGGTCTATGACACACGGTGAAATGAAGTGTTAGTTTACAATAAATTTAATGGTTAGTTATTTTTGGAAATGAGAAATTATTTAGAAACTTATAGAAACTTAGAGCTCACTAATTTTAAATGTGTCTTGTTTATTTTTTTATTCACTAGCATGGGAGATTCTATTCTTTATTGTACTTTTTTTGTTTAATAAAGAATAATTTTCAAAAAACAATATAAAGTACGCCTGACGGCAACATCATTTTTAGTACATAGTTAAAGAAAAAAATAAACGAGCTAGAAAAATTGGAAGATCTGACTTTTTGTCGAAATCTTCTTAAACAAATTTTAACCCAGTTCAGAATAGTTAAGTTTAATAGTTATACTTTTAAATGGAAGGAGAGTTTCCCTTCACTGAAGTGATTCTAAAAACAAATGCTTAACTACCCTATGTCGTTTTTCTGGCAGCATTCCTTAGCTAAAATACCCTTCACTGACCAACGAAAAAAAAAGTCGAACTTTTAAACAAAGAGAACGAAGATTCAAGTAAATTACAGTGAGACAATTTACTCTACCCCCTCCCCCCACATTTCCTTCACGGTTCACAGTTACGCTTCCTTGCACTTTGTTTGAGCAAAAGATTATTGTTCACCGGAGCATCAAAGAATCGTCTTCGAATATACGAGGGGGTGTTCCTGCGCAGACGATTTTTTTTTCTGAAGTGAGTTTTTAACCTGTATCGTTTGTTTGCCCAAGGTGCACGGTTTCTCACGGTTATCGTCTGTTTTTAACTGTGTTCGAATTTCGCGTCTCGGATTTCGATTTATTTCGGTAACACAGTAGATGAGCTTATCAGCAATGTTGATTTTTGTTGTTGTTTTTCGATTTGGTTGAATTAACATCGCACTAAAGCTACAAGCGAGCTATTGAGCTTTACCACAAGTACTTAGGACGATACGTTACGGACGTAAATTAGGTTAGGTTGAAATATCGTCGCACTAGAGCTACACGAGTGTTATTGGCGCCGAGCGTCGTAATTTAGATCCACAGTCAAGTGACGAGCCAACACCTGAAGAAGCACCCAACACAACTTTTAAGGGCGACTTCGTACGCGGCGTCGGGTTTTGGAACATATTTAACGTGCACTCTCCCCTTATTCGCACATTATTCGTCGGTCTTTTCGGACAGACTATTTAAAGTTCGGCAGTTATTTTGGCGATGCTCGGACCCGAACCTGGAACCTTTCGCATGCAAGACAAGCGCCTTACTGACTGGGCTCCCCAGCCCCCCACATGACGTAGGAGCCTTCAAGGAAGTGGTGTATGCTGGGTCATATTCAGAATCAAAACAAATGTGGTTGTTGTATTCCTTCGATATCTTTACGATGGTCATTTTGTGGTATTCTAAATTGCAGTAAAAGCATAATAAAGGAGAAGGGAAAATAGTTTTTTCGCGCTTTATCCAAAGGCCTAAGAAGAAAAATTAATAAACATCTCTTTATTCGACACAAGTTCAAACCTAGTCCATTTTGGCTGCGTTAAAGCTCTCAAAATATAGTAATAAACACGTTGTCGGGAGGCGGTGCCATATGAATGCTTTTTATGACCCACAAAACTGCGTAACCAAGTAGCAGACGATCCAAGGGGTGCTTTCCAACATCTATGAGGGGTGCTTCGAACAATCGTGATCGTCGTGACCCTAGCCCCACGCGCAGACGATCGTGAAAATCGTGAGAGGTTTTAAAAAAAGAGGGCGTACGATTTTTTTCACTCACGATAAGGTTTTTTTTTATGAATGAATCACAATCGAAGTTGTGAATGAATGCGTAGTATTT
This sequence comes from Oedothorax gibbosus, assembly GCA_019343175.1. NCBI lineage: Eukaryota > Metazoa > Arthropoda > Arachnida > Araneae > Linyphiidae > Oedothorax > Oedothorax gibbosus. The sequence goes on from CM033275.1 coordinate 21,184,896, forward strand.
TTTTACTATTACTCCCCCTTTGTGTGTGAGTCCTATTGTTGCATAGGGATTTTTTTAACGTGTAGTTGGGGATCATGGTTTTATGATTTGTATGTATGATGTTTCCGGGGTCTTTTTGTAGTGTGTTTAGTAATTAAGGTGAATGTATTTATCATAGATATCATAATTAAAGTATTAGATTGGAAGATCACGTGACCTCCAATGCTAAAGACGGGCCGCGCATGGAGGCCAAAATAAGAGGGCAAAATGACCAGTGTTGCTGCCACTTTAAGAAGAAAAATACTACGAAAAAATACCATCTAATTCTAAAATTACAAAAAAATATCGTAAAAATACTAGCTGCATTTTGGAATCTTTTTAGTGACTTTAAATCCTTTTCTAGTATTTTTTTTTTTTTTGTAATTTTAGAATGACATGGTATTTTTTCGTTGTAATTTTAGAATGACATGGTATTTTTTCGTAGTATTTTTCTCCTTAAAGTGGCAGCAACACTGGCCATTTTGCCCTCTAATTTGGCCTCCATGCGCGTCCCGTCGTTAGCATTGGAGGTCACGTGATCTGCCAATCTAATACTTTAACTATGATATCTATGGTATTTATAGTTCTCTCTTTTTAATCCGAAGTCATAGATGCAAAAGATGTGTCGTAGTATAGAGAGAATATACATGGACAGAGAATTTAGGAGATGATTTACAATATAATGCTGATCACGGTCAACTAATAAAAAATATATACCATACAATAAGGAAGGGACTGTAGTACATATAATTCGATGTGTTCTGCTTGATTTTGATCTTTAAACTTTGATATTTCAATAAAATTGAATTTGCTCCGCAAAATTCTTTTCTTAAGGAAAAACAAAAAAAAAGTTAAACAAAATGAAGTCAATTTGTCGTCTGCAGCCGACGAGAGAGTGTGATCGAATGCCCACAAAAATGGCGAGAAATCTCGAGCTCTACTTCACTGACCAATCAGAGCCATGAGAAAGTTGAAAGATCAATTAAAAAATGTGATGACTTAACAGTTTCTGTGGGAACGAATTGATCTAGGCGACTGTTTGTCGCCGACAGGGTGTGGTTGAGATGTTAAAGTATTAAGTGATATTAAGGATCTATGAAAAATATAATTTAAATTATTAAGTTTAATTGGGGTACAAAATATAAGAGTTTGAGGGGGTTAAGTTATGATATGTCATGTATTTAATGAGTCAAAGTGCTGCTTTCAGAACGATTTTACAAGGAAAAAAACTAATGGGTTAATATTTACCCTGGTTTGTAGCTTTAAGGTTAAAAAATAGGCTTGTATGGGCTTAAAGACGCCTAAGCACCATAAATAACCAAGAAATGGTTACTATAATATTTTTATAATAACGTGCAAAAACGTTCACTTTTTTATATCATATTCATTCATAAATCGTTGCGAAAATGACACTTTACGTCCTTACGTCACAGACAGTGCCGAAAGTAGTACTTTCGGCACTAGTGCGGTAAAGTAAATAAGAGTATCTGATTGGTAGAAAAACAAAATGATGTCATGAATATCTCTATGGAAACTAAATGATGTCATGAAACTCACTTATTTCTATTGGTTCATTACTTTTGCATTTTCTAATATCTCCATGGAAACTACAAGTACTACAATAGAAAATTATTTTACAACTTTTCTTTTTCTACTTTGCATTTTCGAATATCGCTATGGAAACTAAATGATGTCATGAAAATCACTCATTGGTAGAAATACTTTTTGCACATTATAAAAAATATTGTAAGCAAGCACGTGCCAAATAATACTTTATTAAGCTCTTGTCATTATTTCAATCGACCTACGGTCTCGTGAAATAAAAGCCACTCGCTTAATAAAGTATTATTTTCGGCACTAGTTGCTTAAATAACTATTATATTAAATTTTCGAACAAATTATAGAACATCCTTAAACATAGACCCCACACGAATAGCTAAACACTAATCCCCAGAAGAAAAGAAGTCCAATAAGACGATGGAAAAATATTAAAAAGATAAACTACATGGCGATCGGAAATCCGTATTTCACCCGATTAAAATCATGATTTGAAGATCGGAGATTATTTTAATCGTAATCGGTCGACCGGAAGTTACGGAGAGGGGTCATGGTTGGATGCTGTTGTACGGTACCGTAGTGTGATTGGATAAGACTTGGATTTCCATTAAAGATCGGGATCAGTGAAATAAAAATAGATTTCGAATCCGGTGTATTATTTGCGAGCATGTTATTGTTTCAGCAGTGTAAAAATGATGTTTAACTATTTTTAGGGAAATGATTAAGTGAAAACCTTGAAACCTGTATATTTATTGCACATTCAAAGTTTAAATAAAAACTTTTTTAAAAAACAGAGAGGAATCCAACTTTTGTTTTTCAGTGCTCAGAAAAATAAATTAAAAATTAATTCAAAAACGCATTTTAATAGAACAAAAAGAATAAAAAGAAAGAATAAAAAAAGAATAATAAAATTCAAAAATGTTTTTTAACGAAAGTTAAATACTGTAAGACACAGTTCGTTTACTTGAATATAGATGGCAGCACCATCTAAATTTTATATATAACATCTGTCATTTTGTATTCAAATCCTCTAAAATTGTCGATAAAAATCATCTCATTTTTTGCAAATACGCTCATCTGTATAATACAACTAAGAAACAAAGAAATATATACCAATTTTTTTTAGGAATTAAACTCTCGAATTAAGGGTAACCCCACACGACAATAATTCTAACACAACGTTCCTTCAACCAATTAATCACAACATGAAAAAAAACCCAAAAGCCTTCATTAACTCGGCTAAAAACATTCCCAAATTCCACACATAAAAAAATTCTACAAATCGGGGGCACATTCCAAGGCTTATCCTAAACTTCCCCTCCGGATACGGTTCTAAAAAAATAAATAAAAACGATCATTGCACCAAGGGCTTCGCCACCTGTCGTCCGTCCACGCGCCACCTGCACTGCAAAATCGTCTGCTTTTCCCCCCCAGGGGGGTGTAAAAAAGAAGTGGCATTCCACCCCCCCTTCTAATCGCCATCGCAAAGTTATAGTTTGGTTGTTTTTGTCGGGATGTGTTGAGACGTGTTTGTTTCGGTTGAAAAAAATTGACAACGAAAAAGAGGACTCGTGTTCAATTGATAAAAATCATGACTAAAACGTTTAGTTGTTAAAAAGTTGACGACGGGAATTAACAGGTCGAAAATTTAATTGCCAAACACATATACATAAATTAGAGACATATTCTGTTTTCTCTTATTTTTAACCATTGCCTGTTGGATGCCAACAAGAGGGATTGTCAGTCCCATAGAGCTAATGTATTAGTTTTAGAATCACAACTTCCGCAGAAGTATTGCTTTTTCATGTTAGCCCTTTTTCACCAGGTATGGGGGAGTTAACATAACATCGAAATGAAACAAATTTGAAACGAAAATGTTATCTAGTTATTTAATTATATATTTTTGAAGTTTTAAATTCCCCAAATGTCCTGCAGATATTTTAAAACTTTTTCAATTAATAATTAAATAACCGGATGTTATTTTCTTTTCAATTTTGTTTTAAATCGATGTTATGATGATTCCCGTACCTGGTGAAAATGGGATAACATGGCAAAGCAATTCTTTTGCAAAAGTTGTGATTTCAAAACTAATGCATTAGCTCTATGGGACTGACAGTCCCTCTTTTAAAAGTGAGTAAAAAGCTTTACAATAGAGATTGGAAATAAACTAGAATAAACATTTATGGTTATTAAGATTTTTTTCGACAAAGCCTGTTATTTCTAGGCACACGTAGTAGGAAAAAATACTGTTTAGAAATTTTTTTATAATTTAAAATGATGCCTTTTGTTATGCTATTTAAAAATGTTATATAATTCGGAAATCTTTGAAAAAAAATTCAATTATAAAATATCACTTCAATAAAAAAAAATATCCTATTTATAATTTTATAACGATAATAAATAAACGAATATAAAAATTCAGTACGCATTATAATTTTTTTTAGTTGTTAATGAAGTATAGTATGGATAATGTATTATCAAGTGATAATTATTTTCATTCAAACTTCTATCGGTTGCATTTGTTTGAAAAATAATGACCAATTAAAAGAATACACCCAAAAAGGAAAAGCAAATTAAACGTCCATAAAAAAAAATAACGTATCAAATAAGTTTCATTATCGCAAACAACAATTTTTCACATTATAATTGGCAATACCCCCTTTTAACGCAACAAATTTTGCATACATTGTTACGCAAGTCACCGATTGCGAAATTGTTTACTGTAAATCATTAGCATCTAACGAAGGAAAATAATAATGACCGGCTGCATTATAATATAAGTAACAATGCTAGCAGATGGACTTTTGTAAATGCCTTTACCTAACAAAAACTTAAGTAACAATAGACGGGGTTTTCCTTAAGTAAAATTAGGGAAACGTGATTTAACATTTTTTTTTTCCTTATTTGAATATAGGTGGTCCGGTGGTTGGGCCAACGGACTTGTGTTAAAAGTGTGGGTTCGTTGTTTAAATTTGCTATTTGTGGAGTAGGTAATTTACCCATTGACGACGATTAAATTAAAAAAAAAACTTAACGTTTTTATTTGGAAATGGAGGTATTAAGGGGGAATGGGCGCACTGGACCGGGGGTCTCCAAAGCAAAGTGCATCAGTGTTAATCCTACGGCGAAAAAAAAACTGCCACATTTCTCCGGCTGTATTGAATATTTTTACAAGCGGATTTTTTTATGTGATAAATGTAGCTGACTTACAGGGTCCCGACCTTCCAACTTTTTGAAATGGGTTCGAATATTTTTTTTTAATTTTCAATGAATAATTTTACACAAAATATTCGAAGCAATTTCAAAAAGTGGAAAGATAGAGACCTGTAAGTTATCTACATTTATTATTTAAAAAAAAACGTTTGTAAAAATATTCAATACAGCCGGAGAAATGTGGCAGAGAAAATAGTTTTTTCGCCATTGGATTAACACTGAGGCACTTGAGTTTGGAGACCCGCGGTCCAGCGCGCCCATTCCCCCTTAATGGTATTCATAAATGGTTCTTTAATAGGTTAATTTTTAAGGCGCTTTTCTCTAAGAATTTTTAATGCTTGCCCTTTTTTTGTTATTGTTTTTGTTAATTTACGTCGTCTTAGAGCTAAACATGGTCTACTGTAGAAAACGGGGAAAGATGGAACTTTTTTGATTGCTATGTTCAGTTTTTGCACATTGAAGTCTATAAAGTTAAAGTAAATTGTGTTTAAAACTTTTACTTAAGTTATCGTGTTTTCAAAGACAAATGCTCAAAATTAAAACTTAATTCGGTGCATAAAGAGTTAAACTGTGTTTTGCCACCAAGAAATTCCGTTTGTCGCCAAATCACCAAATATTCCATTTGGCGAGATTTGCACCCGCGAAATGAAAAGTACTTTTTTTTGTTAAATATTTATAACTAACTCAGATATATATATATATAAAGTCTAAACGATACTCCAAACAGACAAAAAAAAACATATCTAAAAGTTAAGATAATATCAAAAAAAATATTATCAATACAAAATAAATACCAAAACATAACAAAAACCCGTTAAAATACCAAAACTAGAAGCAAAAAACATCCACACTTTGTAAATGCCAAGAACCGAATAACTTATCAAAATAGTCAAATCCTTATTCCTGACTCGCATTGGACCCTCAAAACACGAAAACGCAGTCCTAGCCCAAAGTCCACAACCAACCATGCGTAAACGAAGCATTATATTTTAGGGTCAAATTTACGCGGGGGCATTTTAGACCACCTCGGATTACTCGGAACGATTTTCTACAAAGAAAGGGGGAGGTGAGACCAAACGATTTTTCATGTTATCGTCTGAAGTGCTATGGGGAGGTATTTCGGCGTGAGTACGATTGTGTGAAGATTTGAGTTATTTATTTATAGTAGTTGGTGTATATTTTTGTATATTTCAGTGTATCCAGAGCCTGATCTATTCTATAAGGCCTGTTGCCCAAATTTTAAGGGCCCCTAAATTTTAGTTTCTATCATGCTAAAAATAAGATTTTTTAGATCTATTTAGCTAAAAATAAGATACATCGGCCCACTAGCACCATCATTACGGCCAATCGTGCACAAAATTTTTCCGTAAAGGGCCCTCCCCCCCAAAAAAAATAATAATAAATAATAAAAAAAAATTGCTTGTGCCTTTAGTCTGTGTTTTCCTAGATCAGACCCTATCGCCCCGCTAAGGCTTCGTTGTTTCCCATAAGAAATTTTTGTTCAAATGTTAAGTACGCTGAATATTTATTCATAGTTCTAAAGTTGTTTAGTTTTTAGCTTATTTTATTAGGCTGGAATGTATTTTACGTTGTGGTTTTGTTAAAATTGAAATAATAGTCGTCGTAATAATAGTAAATCGCTCTAATAGTAAACGAACAGAAGTCAGTGCAATGTTTCCACACAAGTTTTGACCCATTTGGCCTGTAGGTGGCGCAAGCATCTACGCTTACGGTCTCTATAAAATTATTGAATATAGTTCAAATGTTATATTAATTAAATATGTGTTGAAACTGTTTTCTGTTATCTTAAATGTTTGATGAATGCCAATTTTTTGCTTTCAATTACACAACATGAAATATAAGGTAATGAAAGGACTGCGATGGGGTCGAATATACGAAAGATTTTTTTGTTTTTTACACGTTTTGGAAAGTGCTGAATTTGAGTTTTTTTTTATTTAATTCTTTGTTGTGAAATTAAAATGTCCTAAAAACATGTTTGAATTCTGGTTTTTTTTGTTACTCACAGTATGGTGGTCAATTTAAAAAAAAATTCGAAATGCCTTAAAATGATATAGGCAATATTTTAATAAAATAGCAATTTCTGTACACACAATTTAAACATGCACTCAAAACAGGTGAAATATATCAAATCCTTCTACCTCCAACCACCCCCAAAGAATAGACACCAAAATGAAAAATCCCCCCCCCCCACTTCACAATGTCCCACACCTGTTGACACAGCCCGACACACCTTGAGGTGTGTTTAGGGGGAGTCGTTCCAGGTATTTTATCGTCTGCTTTCTATTTTATCGTCTGAAGAGAGTCGGTGTGTGTTGTTTTGTAGAATGTAGGGGCATGGGTGGACTCCCAAATTATGCGGGCAAAATATGGTGAAAGTGGTTTTTGATTTTTTTTTTTTTGGGGGGGGGGGGGTGATAAAGGTTTGGAATGTCGGTGTGGGTGGTAGAGGGGGGGGGGGGTTGGCGCCACTCCCGATTGTCGTCTGTGAGGTGTTGGACTGCTTTATCAGGGGAAGTCGATAGTAGGATTGAATGGATGAGTCGGTGTGTTGAAAAACCCGTTTTTGATTTCAGCTACTTTGTGTGTTCATTTTGAATGCTATGTAGAATGTAGTCCAATTTTTTAGCCCACGAAAGCTTGCCCCACAAATAAATTTAATAAAAAATTATTAAATATCGATTTTTTAAAAAAAAAAGACAAAAAGATAAATTGTGAAATAATTTACAAATCGATTTAAAATTTAATACTATGTATTACTTATTTGTTTTTAAAAAAATCTTGGTGTAAGTAAAATTTTGATTTTGTTATGGTTAAGAACATAATCAATTTATTAAACAATAAAAATTTAATGTAAAATAAGTTTTTTTTATGTTTTTATTTTACAGTGAAACCCCGATTTTACGTTTCTCAAGGGACTGGGTAAAAAAACGTAAAATACGGGAAAAACGTAAAATACGGGAAATAGTACATAGAATGCAAAAATCTCTTTTTTTCTTAGTATCGCGCCATTTATAGGTACATTCGCGGCACGAGCTTCTTTAAACCACTTTACTAAGATATCTTCCAGCTCATCGTACGG